>JAGDQO010000809.1:0-405000 GCA_018342035.1 Solanum appendiculatum | reverse complement strand
CATGGATATGAAATGAAAACCCTTTAAGCTTTACAATAAGATATGCAATAAAAGCAATATGAAAATAATATACTACTTTACTTGTGGGAAGTTTCTCTAACCGATAATCATTACTATGAGTCTAACACTGATACAACGTTTCACCCACATTGCAAGAGTCATCCTATACTTTGCTGGGGTATAGGATGATATTGTAACTATGGATCCATATCTAATAGGCCTTCTCAGAGGCAGTGAGGAGTCGCAAGAAGAATCAGTGCTATCCTATCCTATGCTGGCTATGTTGTTTATTAGGACTTTTGAGTTATAATAGACCCTTACTCAATTCGGTGCTCGATACCACTCCCAAAATAATAATAAATATAAATTATGCTCAATTCACCCTTACAAACAAAGGGACTATTACTTTACATGCCACTTTACTTCTGAAACATTTTTCAATACATCAACTATGCTCTTTCTCAACTGCCAGACGGTACATATAAAAGCATTTGATTCTCCTTTCAAGGATTCTGTTAAAAACTTACACTTTTAAAATGTATGCTCATGAACTTATGGATCTTAGGCGTATTTAGATGCCTATTTATTATTAATTTCCTGCATATGTCTTGCATTTTGAGAATAATCTTTTAGCTATTAGAGATGTTTTGTGAAACTTGTAACGAATGTGCATAAGACACGTGATTAGGTTATGCAGGAATTTTCAAAGGTAAATGGAGCATATATGAGCTACTACAGAGAAGGGGAACGTGACCACAACTTAAAGGAGCACGCGCCAGATGAAACAAAGAAATGAATCGGCCCAGCGACCCTTGGCGCACTGCTGGCGCAGGCTCTGAACTTTAGAAGTCAGGCCTGGGCACACTGCTGGCGCAGGGAGCCAAGCCAAGAACTGCTAAAGGCCAGCATTGGCGACTTCATGGCGCGCCGCCCCAGGGCCCTCCCTTGCATCCCCGACGAATTCAAGTTAAATTAGGACCCCAAATTGGTTTAGAATTGGGAAATTGTTCCTAAACTCTACTTGTCTTTCAAACCCAAAATCAATACATGAGAAACTTTCATACAATTCCTTTTGAAAACATAACTTTACTAAATCAATAGGATTCATGTGATACTAAGCATGAACAACATTATAAGATTCACAAAAACAAAGAAATCAAAACCTCAACTGTTAGAGAATTGAATTCAATATCAAGAACTATGAATGAATCCTTTAGCTGTGATGATTTCTGACTAAATTGAGATATAGGGCATGAGGACGAACTAGTCCAATACTATGAATAGCCTTACATTCCTGAAAAGAACAAATGTTCTTGGCGAAATCGATGAAACTTGAAGAACGCTTGAACCCTAGCCTTTTCTTCTCTTGGAACCTTGCTCTAATTCTTCCAAGTGTTAAAGAACGTGAAAAGATGTTTTAACACTGTTTACCCTTAATTAGGTGGGAAAACGTGGCTTAGGCTTAGAAAGAGTTGAAAAAGATAAAACTACCCCTCTCAAAACTGTCAAGGTGCCTTAAAAGGGAGGTTCACTAAAACGGGCATAACATTTTACTTTGAACTCGAAATGAAGGAAATTTGGTGGCATTGGAAAGAGGACTCAAAGACCTTTAGTTTGATAGGTCATGGACCACCAATTCTTTATGTGCTGAGAGATATGATTGTTTGAAGTTGACCTAAAACTTAAAACTGATAGGTGATTTGTACGGACCCCTCTTTAGCACTTTCGAAGTCCGAGGTGTTACAATCGCGATACAGTTATGTAAACTTCATCTTTTTCGAGCTTCAATCTAATATTTCTCCTAAAATCAATTCTAAATTTGACCAAACCCTCTTAAAATAGAGATTTAAACCCCAAGCGATTTTTTCCATTACGTGTTGGAACAACCTATCCAAACTAATCACAAATTCGTAAAACTCAAATAATGGATTCAAGTTTAAAGCTTTATAATGAACATCAATGATGAACTCTTGTTGCTGTAATTTTAGAGATTTGAAATTCCTGTTTGATCACATGATTTTGTACAAATTTTTTATCTTTCTGTTCCTCTTCTCGTCTTGTTTTGGGTGAATCATGAAATATGGGCAAAAATTGATTTGAGGATAGTTCTTTAAATGAAAATTTAAAAGAAGAAGAAGAAGAATAAAAAGAAGAAAAAGAGGAGGAGGAAGAGAAAAAATCATGAGTTTGAGAGAAAATGACAGAGAAAGAGGGAAAGAGGAGACATATAGAGATAGATATGGGCCTTTTTGAAATCACTGTACAATTTTTAATTCCAAAAATTGCTATATTTAGTTAGAAAAATCATATTGTTATAGATGGTAAATATTTTCTTAATATAATATATTTATGCGATTTACCCTTTTCATTTTACTTTGTAATTGTAATATTATTATTTTATTTCCTATTTGTAAAACTATTTTATTCCCTATTTATTATACATTTGAGAAATAAGTAATTCATATTAAGGATAAAATATGAAAAAAATTGTCTTAATATGCTAAAAGATAGAAGTAAAAATAATAATTTAATATAGTGGACAAATAAAAGAAGTTTTTGACAGCTTCTACTATTTTTCAAGGAAAAATTACCTTAATACACATTTTATTTTACCATAATCTCTAAAATTTCTTACCAGTTAGAAAAATCCAAAAAATCCCACTCGGATACAACACTCCCCTCTTGTTGATACACCCTTATCCCCCTCCCAGATATATCCCTCTCCTATGTATTCGGATATCCCATCCCCTCTCTGATGCATCCCTATAGCCTCTCAGATACGAAAGAGGGGATAGGACAAAACCTCTTAGCCTAATAATTAAATCTGTAATCTCAATTATTAGAAAAACAAAAGAAAGAAACTAAAAATTAAACCAAAAGGGTGGTTTCCTTTTAAAAAAATAAAATCTAAAATAGAAAGATAAAATTAAAAGGTTTTAAATAATTAATAGGATGCATCAACCCAAGGGTGTAGCTACCCTATAGTGAGGGTGTACCACACCCTTCGTCGGAAAATAATACCATATATATATAAGTAAAATAATACACGAAGTGATTAAATAATATATTTTGGACACTCTTGACAAAACAAGGTGTTGTAGCCTAGTGGTTTTAGATGCCTTGAAAGAGCCCTAAGTGCTCATGTGTTTGAATCTCACTAGCAACAATTTTTCTCCCCCTTTTTAAAATTTTTTTGGACACCTTTCGTGAAATTTCTGGCTCTACCATTGCATCAACGATTAGACATTCACAAAATGTGAATAATTGTTTCAACTATATATAAAAACACATGTGCGAAGATAGAAAAGAAAATAAATAATTCAATCAAAAAGCTAAAAGAAAAGAATAAAAATAGTAAAATCCATTAAAAAGGAAAATAAAATAATAAGAACCAAATATAGTCCGAGATATGCGAGAAAGAAAATTAATTAAAGCCTCTAAATATTCTCTCCATTTTATTTAAAACTCTTCATTCTCTTTTCCGGTTTTTCTCCATTCCCTTGAGAGTTTCTTACCTCATCATTTTTTTTCTCTCTTTTTTTATCTTTATTTTTTTTTGTCCTTCTGAAACTCAAAGGGGAATGCTTCTCTCTTCCTTTGGTGATCTCAAGATTCAAGTAAGTATTATTTTATTTCATCTCTTAATTCTTGATGTCATAATTTTTATTGCACATATTTTTTTTCAGATTTACATTTATGATGATGTAACATGTTTGATTTTTAGTCATTTAATTATTTGAATGATGCAACTTATGAATTATGTAGATAAAAAGAGAAATACATAAGCTCTTCTATATTGTATTTATTCTAAAGAATATGTGGTTTGACAGTTTCAATTGTTGTTACAAGATTAACATTAGTGAACCTCATTTAATTCATATATGTCCTCATGCAATAGCATTATAACTTTTTTTTTTATTTTAGATAACTGTTATTATTATCTTTTACACTTTTTGTATATAGGGAGGCAACTTATGAACAATTACATTATGTGTACAAATTAGAGACTATATGGGTAAGAAATGTTGTATTCTTGAATATGAAGTAGAATATTATTCATCTCATATAATTTTGAGATGGTTTTTAAGCATTTAAATTTAGAATATTGTAGTAAAAGAAATATTAAAAGTTTAGAGAGTTGAAAAGGGTAAAATTATCAAAGTCTATCCTTTTATTTTAAAAATAAATAGATTAAAAAATTGTTGTCAATATATCAAAATAAGGAAGGTCTTTAAAATTATCCTTAAAGAAAAATATTAATTATGTGTTAATCTATATTTTGGCTTTCTTTTCTTTGTAGAGGAATTGACATCTCGATTATTGGAAAAATAAAAGAAAGAAATTATAAATTAAACCAAAAGGGTGGTTTCCTAAAATAATTCAAAACCCTTATGCTAGAATGTATTAGCTCCAGCCAAATATTATTACACACAAAATGAGAGTATTTTAAATCGAAAGGCTAAAAGTAATGCAAAGAACAAACATAATGAAATCTAATGAGAAGAAAGTGTAAAATACAAATAAGAACCAGCTAGATATTAGTCCGAAATATGCGATAAAGAAAATTAATTAAAGCCTCTTAATATTCTCTCCATTTTATTTAAAATTCTTTTGAAAGTTTCTTACCTCATCTTTTCTTTCATTTTTATTTTTACATTTTGTCCTTGTAAAACTCAAGGGAGAAATGCTTCTCTCTTCCTTTGATCTCAAGATTGAAGTGAGTCTTAATTGTATTTCTTCCTTTCTTCTTAATTCTTGATGTTATATATATGTCATTACACGTTTACATTTATAATGATGTTCCGGGTTTCATTTTTTGTCATTTAATTATTGATTATTTAATAAAATTATTGACATGATGCAACTTATGAATTATATGATAAAGAATGAAGAAATATAAAGGGTTTTTTTTATGTATTCTAAAGAATATTTGGTTTGGCCCCGTTTGAAATGTATGATGTATGTGACAGTTCCTCTAGCATTTTCTTGAGTCTTCCTCCCAATATTTTTAACAAGGTTGTTTTCCCACTACCTGAAGGCCCGCGAACTGCATTCAAAGAATATTTAAATGACATAAGTCAAAACTCTGAAACATGTATCAGCAACATCATAATTAACCTTTTTTCTTTTTGTTTTTATGTTTTATTGTTATTATTGTTCTTTGAACCAGGGGCGGACCTAAAGGTTGCCGAGGGGTTCACCCGAACCCCCTCGGCAAAAAATTACGTTGTATATTTAAGGTAGTTTTAAGAATTTTTATGTCAACATATTGATTTTGAACCTCTTAAACGTAAGATTAGAGGTTGGCTTAGTGGTCGAGGGGTTCAAAACTCACCTTGAGGTTCCAAGATCAAATCTTAGGCATTACTCTTTTTTTTCCGAACCCCCTTAATGGAAATTCTAGATCAGCCACTGCTTTGAACATTTCTCATATTGGGAGGAAACTTAGTGAGAATTACACAAGTGTGCAGAAATTAGGGATTGAATGGGAAATTATATAAGTTTGAGATGATTTTTAAATATATAAATTCAACGTATAGTAGTAAAAAGCTTTTTGTTTTCTTAGTGAGTAATTCAAGGTGATGATTTTTGGTTAAATAAAAATACTGACAGGATTGGAAGAAAATGATCAGGCATGTGTTATTATTAAGCTTGATGATCCATTGTACTATAGCTGATCCAAAAGTTGCACTTCCTGTTCCTGTTCCTCCTCTTCCAAAGCACAAATGGTTGACTCTACATGGTGATGAACCATTTGTTGTTGCAAATGGGGGATTTTCAGGACTTTATCCGCCACAAACAGAACTAGCATATAGTCAATCAATTATATTTGGAAAGGGTGGTACTGTCTTGCTATGTGATCTTCATATGAGTCGCGATGGACAGGGATTTTGTCTCTCACAATTAAACCTACAGAATACAACAAATGCAGCTGATGCTTTTCCTAATCGTAAAAAGACTTACATTGTTAATGGAAGAGAACTTCAAGGATGGTTTGCATTGGACCTAACAAGTGATGAGATGTTTAGTAAATTAATTGGTAAGTCATAACTAACGCATGAAAATCAATATAACCTGCTACTACGAATTTCCTGACTTTGTTGTCTTTGTTTTCCAGTGACACAATCAATATTCAGCAGAACAGATCTATTTGATTTTTTATCACCATATCCAACTGACCTATATTTAGAAGAAAACAGGAATGCTTTTCTCTGGATCAATGCTGAGGTTCTTTTTTTCTCATTGTTGAAACATTTGATTAAATGCTATTGTAGGTAATTAATTTCGTAAATTGTATTGCAGTATGCGACATTCTACAACCAGCACAAACTGAGTTTACTTGATCATATGAAGCAACTCGTGGAGACAAAGAAGGATATCACTTATATATCATCTCCAGAGATTGGTTTTTTGAAGAGCATGGGAACAGTTGTGCACGGTCTCACAACAAAGCTAATGTTCAAGTTTCCCATTGATAGAAATGCAGTTGAACCCACAACAAATGAACCATATGCTTCACTATTAACAAAGTTGCCAATGATCAAGACATTCGCTACAGGAATCGTTGTGCCAAAAGAATACATATGGCCCGTCAATAAAGCTCGCTATTTAGAGCCTAGTACCAATCTAGTGGCTGATGCACATAAACAAGGACTTGAAGTTTATGCATATGGATTTGCAAATGACAACTTTTTGCCTCACAATTACAGCTATGATGTACAAAAAGAGTATCTGCAATTCGTTGACAACTCTAAGTTTGCTGTTGACGGTGTGGTCACAGACTTCCCTACGTCTGCATCAACGGCCATTGGTAAGAATATTTTTCTTAAGATTAAGAGGAAATACAAGTTTATTTAGTACAAATCTAGAAGCTTACTGTTGCTCGTTCTGTTGCAGCGTGCTTGGCAGGAAGTAAGAACGCTACGAGGAAAGTACCTAGTAAGGAAATGAATCTCTCTGTGCAATGAAAGAACTAAGTAGTAGATAGCGTTCCTATTTTACTTTCGAAAAAGGTGACATCTCAATTCTATTGTGCAATTTAAATTGGCAGCTCTGATCATTTCTGCAAATGGAGCGAATGGAGAATTTCCAGGATCAACAAATCTTGCCTATCAAAAAGCAGTAGATGATGGTGCTGACATAATCGATTGTTCTGTCCAAATGACAAAAGACGGAGTTGCATTCTGCTTGCCTTCAGTTGACCTCATCCCAACCACCACTGCATCCGGACCTTTCATGAGCCGAGCAGTTAAGGTTGATTCAATACAATCCTCTATGGGAATTTTCTCTTTCGATTTTAAATGGGATGAAATTCTGTCTTTAAAACGTGAGCATTCGAGTTATCTCTCTCAAAAAATAATATTTCTAATATTACTATCATGATTTCATTTCTGAAATCTAATTCTCTCTTTATTTATTTTATATTGTCCGGGCCACAGCTCAAATGTTCAGTGAATTTAATGGAGATTTGATAAGGGATCCAGCACGCAAGAATGTGGGCAAGTTTGTAACTCTCTCAGATTTCTTGGAATTTGCCAAGGCAAAGGCAGTTCCAGGAGTTCTTATCAACATAGAAGTAATTTTCTTTTCTACTCTATTGTGCATAGATATATATATATATATAGTCCAGAGTTATTAATATCTGCGACCTGGTTGTGTTCAAGAATGCTGCTTACCTTGCCAACAAGGGCCTTGACGTTGTGGGTGCAGTCACGACTGCTTTGAGCAACGTCACACTTGATAAGCAGTCAACTAAGAAGGTTCTGATCATGTCAGGTGAAAGTTCAGTGCTAGACAAATTCAAGGATAACCCGACTTACCAAAAAGTACTTCACATTAAGAAACAGGTGGAATTCGTAACGAATGAGACAGCATTGGAAATCAAGAAGCATGCAGATGCAGTATTTTTACATAAGCATTCCTTATACACACAATTTCGAGGAGAGGGTTTCACTTTGAACTTTACCAACCTTATTGAATGTTTGCATTGGGCCAATGTTAGTGTCTACGCTGGAACTGTTCTAAATGAATTCCAAGATATTTACATGGACTATAGCTCTGATCCATATACTTTGATCCATAACCTCATTTACTATGGTGCCGATGGAATTATAACGCAGTATCCAGGCACTGCAAATGCATACACCAGTAAGTAAATCAACACTCAAATTTAATTAATTATGTAGATAGAAAACTCACTTTTTTCTTTGTTGGCACAGGGAACTTGTGCACCGGGAATCTGGAGTCGTATAGGATACCAGACATAAATCCAGGGGATGTGATAACAACTGCCCTTGATCCAAAAGAAGTAGAAGAGTACAAGCCTCCCCCTCCAGTGCACTTGGAGACTAAGGACTTTGTTACTCCACCACTACCTGCTGTAGCTGCAATTTCCAAGGATGATGATAAAGGTTCTGCTTCCTCAAACAACACCAACAACAAAGCCAATGCTCCTTCTTCGCCTTCGCCTTCACCTCCTTCTGAACAAGCCCAAACCCCGAGCACCGCAACTGCTGCCACAATTAATGTTGTTGCTCTCTACTTTTCAACCATTCTTGGACTAGTTACTTTGCTATGAGGATCAACTGGAACAATCACAACGTTCATAAACAATTAACATATGCAGTTAATTTTAACCTTTGCTCTATCCTTAGGCAACCAGTTCAATTATTCTTTTTAGTTCCCTGCGCCTATCACAATAGAAAGACAAAAAAAAAAAAAAAGGACGACGAAAAGGCTTACAAAGGGTCTCCCTTAAAACTTATGAAAGAGTTAAAGATATGTGCGTTGACACTACATCAAAAATGATCTTTAGTGGAAACTAATTAATGTCAATAGCTTAATTGCCGCTAAATATGTATTTTTAGCCGCAGTTAGCACTCTTTGTAAATGTCCCTAATGCCTATAACGACATTGGATGCAATCACAATAAACTAATGTCGGTAAAGGCTTTAGTACTCTTTGTTAATGTGTATATTTATTGCCCCTAAAAGTTGTTTTTGTTGTAGGGTGATAGTGTACAATAACCCTTTATGAAATACCATGCATTAATTTCCAGAGAAATTTTTTATGGCTTTATTCTATTGCCCCCAACCATAAGGGGCTCGAGGCAAAGATTATAGAACAGCCACAAATGGGTAAAAAATGGAATATGACAAATAAAAAAACCGTTTTAATTTGAATACCTATAACCTTTTCCTTATAGTTCAATTATCCATTAGAAATCACACAAGTGACTAAAATGTATCTCTCCAAGGTGCTCTTCATTTATCTCAAGTTGTTTGACTACTATATGGTAGGTGTCTCCAAAGGATCCATCAACATATCATCATCAAGTGTCTTCCCAAATTTTTGAAGTTCCTTTGCCTGACTCCTCGTGAGTGGTGGCGAATTAATAATGATGTGGCCGTTATAATCCACCTAAATCTAGTTTAGCAATTCAATGAGTTTTGAGTCAAACACATATCAATGGCCAAGTAATAGTACTGTTATTCTTTATTTATATATATTTTTTGATAAATAAACAATTTATTGACAAACCAAGTAAACGTTTATGTACAGTATAGAACCAAAATATGGATCTAATAATCTCATTTTCTGGTGCTACACCTAATCAACTACCAATTACATACCAAGTGTTGACAGAAGAACCTGTTGGTTTCTACAATATCCTAATGTTACCATCTATCAATATGCTGCATTTATCTGCTAGTTTCCCTTGCATAGCTCCTCTATAGTAAACCTCTTGCACAATTAAGGCTGTCAATTTGTTGATACTGCTACTCTTGTGCTAGCTTGAAGTGGCAAAGGTTCCTTTTCCTCCAACATAGAGATATCCCCTGCTGCTAGGCTCATCATATATATTATGTACCAATTCCATCTAGCATTGGTTATGGACCACTTTATTGGATTTCTCTTTACCTCTTGCTCCAAATTGCACTTGACCCTGCTCAAAGGAAAAACAAATGGTCCAGTGTCTCATCTTGTCTAGCACACAAAAGGACACAATAGATCTTCAATATTTGTCCATGTAGACACTATCATTAGTTTGTAACCTGCCATGTATGGAAGGATACAAGATAAAAAATCATCTATAGTTGTTGCATACAACTTACAAGCTTTCTTCAAGTTGCTTTTGGAAAATCACCTCTGAGATGATTATCCACTTGATTGAGAACTATTGAATTTGTATGAGGTCATGCTCCTGCATTCCTAGTTTCTTTGAGAATTTTTTGCACCATCTAGGATGCCTTTGCAGGCTGTACACTTCAGACACCACCATCTTTAATAAGTGTTTGTCCTTTCGACATAGGTTTCAGAACAATTTACACATAGCTGCTCTATTCCAAATGAAGAGGTCCAAAATATTGACTCCACCTACTGAGCTATGAGTTCAGTCTTGGTCAATTCTACACCTCTAGTCCATAAAAGTCTCTTAAATGTGCTTTGACACAAGCTGGACAACCATCTTTGGTAGGGTGAATATTTGAGACTAGAAGTTTTGTACTGAGAATAGGACATAAGATAAATACTTAGAAGTGCAATTGGTGTCTTATCAAGAAGGGGTTTGCACTGTATAATGGCAGTCTTTTGGTGCTTAATTCTACCTGATAGGCAAATCCCCTTTCACAAAACTTAAAAAACATACACCTTTTCTCACTATTTGCCACCAAACCAGAAGCCTTGGAGAAATTAAGGAATACATCAAACAAAATTTTAATGAGTTGATATCTTAAAAGGTCATTGAACTATAAGAATTTATCTAGCAAAGTCATTGATATTTGTTTTATATCAATAAAATTATTCAACTTCAGACTTTTATCTACAAAAATCACTCAACTATTTTGGATTCTGAACTACTAGAGCAATTTTACGCATTGCTTTAGAGATCCATTATAATCCAAGAAAATCATGTCTTTAAATAGTGTTAAATGGTTTACCAATAATACTTTATATTTATCACCATTTATTCTGTGATGAAAGCATGGTGCCTATGGTCTTGTATGCTGGGGTTGGTTAGTTTTAATGACCCTCATAGTCATTTGCATATTTTTGTGTAATTTTACTATTTTGCCCCTTTTCGTAGCTTCGTTGTAGTATTTATGGTGTGCTGGGATGGGTGGCATGCTTTCCGAGGTGGTCGGAAGTGAGTTGTGTGAGTTTTCCCCTTTTTGGAGGTTTTTAAGTGAAAGAGTTAATTTTGGTCAACATCCGGAGAATCTGATGCCGTATGAGACTTCCGTCAATTCCATCAGCTCCGGAAGGTCCTTTTGTGGCTAGTTACATGATTGGTTTGGGTCCCGAGGCCTTCGACATGAGTTCGAGCCATTAGGCGTGAAGTTTCTGAAAGTTCGGCAAAGGTTTGACTTTGGTCAATATTCTTGGTAAACATGCTCGAATGAGGATTCTGTCAGCGCGATTAGCTCCTCAATACCAAGTTTGATCTAGAATGACCTTTGGTTTGGATCCCAAGGTGATCGACACGATTTTGTGGCATTTGGTGTTTTGTTGTTATGGTAGCTTTGTGTAAGTATTGACTTAGGTCAATATTCTATCCAAACGACCTCCATTGGTTGTTTCATCGATTCCGTTGATTCCAGAATATCGATTTTGGCGGGGTAGCATAATTTATTTGTGTTATCGAGGTTCCTACTTGAAGTTGAGCTAATGCAGCCTTGTTGGTGCATCATGGTTTGTTCTCTACGTTCACAGGCCTTGGGCCGCGTTCACGGAGGTCTGGGCATTTGACCATTGCATTCACAGGATGGGAGCTTCATTCGCGAAGGTCCTTGGGTTAAGCCACCGTGTTCACGGGCTGGGCTCTGCATTTGCAGAGGGTCAGTTGACCTAATTACCTTCATGTTCGCGGGCCAGTTACCGTGCTCACGGAGGGTCGATCAACTTGACCACTATGTTGACTGATAAGGTCCCGAGTTCGCAGAGGCAAATGACTGGCAGTTAAATATTTTAGTCATGAACTTGGCATGCATATTTCAAGAAAAAAAACTCATTCTTGATGTGACTTGGAGAGCTAATTGAAGGTTAAATCAGCTAGGAATTGTTGGTTGAGTGCATGGGCGCGTTTTGGGGTTCGATAATCTTCCGTAAAACTTGTATGTTCCGTCCAATTCCCCTCTTAAATTGACATTTTTATCAACTTTGAGCTTAAATGTGGAGGGACTGTTTTGAGCTTGTTAATGCTTGGATAGTGCTCATTTTCGGGCCACAACTTCCTTGAGCTAGTTGGGACCTTGTGACGGAGTCGATTTTGTGATTTCACGTAGGATCCCACAATCTTATTTTAACCTGATTTTCAATTCTATAATCTTTTATTGCAATATGGGTATAGCTTTTCTTGTTTTCATGTTCTCGACGCTAATTTGATAGAATGGCATCATTCAGAGGCCCTTCGGAAGGAAAAAGCTTCGGAATAGAGGTTCGGGTGTGGTTTCAGCCTTGAGGTAGGTTACAGTTTCTTCTCTTTAGACTTGGCTTAGTTAGATTGTATATAGATTGAGTAGTATTGATCGTTAGGAAGGATTTAGGATAAGACTTTAGGTTTGCATGATCCTTATATTGTATTTTCGGCCATTTTCGGGTTATTTTGCTAAGCATTTAATCGATAAGCCTTAGTTTAGGTTAATCCTTAGTCTTTGTTGTCATTATAGAATTCTTAAAATGCTTCTAGGTAGTGTGAAACTCAGATTTATGCAAGTTAGATTGACTTGGTTCATTGGGTGCCTTATGTTATTTTGTGTTTTTATCGCTTTATTATAGATTTGTGGTCCTGAGGCCTTGGGCTTGGACTGACTGGAGTTCCAGGTTAGTATGTTTGTACTGTGATGGGTGTTACCCAGATTGTTGTGTGACGTGATTGTTTGACTATTGAGTTGACTGTGTTTGGTATGTTATCGTGAGTATGACATCTCACATTTGATGTAATTGTATTTTGAAATAAGGGGAATGTTGTACTTGAGGTACTCCAAGATCCTTTCAAACAAAACACCAAACATTGTATAAGTAGATAGACTATCCCTAGCTCATATCATTAAATGGGAAATTAATCGGATTATTCCATCATTGGCTCAAACCCATAGAGTAATTTCAAAAAGTCCTCACTATTGAGTCTTACTCGAACCTATTTTGCCTTTTCAAGCCAAAACGGTGTTAGAGAGCTCAATCAATGCTTGCAACTACTGATTTTTAGATTAAAACTTTAAGATAACAATAGATCCATGCCATACAATCAATATTAGAGCGGATTAATTAATACCCATTCGGTGTTTTACACCCCCATCTAGCACACACACCCCTTGGCAAGGGTCTAGCTACTCATAAAAGAAGAAATAAAGACAATACACATATAGAAAATCTCCATTCAAAGCTAATTTGATTAACAAAGACGGAATTTCAAGCTTGGATCAACACAAATCTGAGGTTTCTTCTTCTATAAGCTAAAAAGTTCTTCACTATACTCTATCAATATTTTTCACAAAAATAGGTCTCTCTTCTCTATCCCTAATTGGGAAGATGATAATAGTACATAATTGCACAAATCCCTATTCTATGCTTACAGCATTCCAAAGGAAACATTAATTTATATAATTAAGTTTTTTCTCTTCAGCTTCCGTCTTAAGACTTGCGCTGGACCGGCGAAACGCCGATCTGAAATTGTGGAGCGCCAATCGCCTCCTCGTTTCGAATTTCAGTTGTCACAGGAGTATCTGCGCTGGGACCAGCGAATCTCTGATCAGCCATTGTACTGCGCCAATTGCAACGCCGGTACTGAGGTAGTTTTGCTCAATTCAAGCCGGCGTTTAGCTGGCAAGATGCCTGTTGGTTCCTGCGGGACGTCATTTCCTTCACCGGTGTGCTTCAGTGATTTTCAGTTTCAAATTCATCAAACTTGTTTTTTCTAAGGAATGTCTGCATCCAAGAGAATTAGGGCCTAAAACCCCTTCAATTAGCATTAAACACATATCAATAATTCATGAATTTGAGACCAATGAGTCGGTAAAATACCAACTCATCAATATTTAACTTAAATATATCCCAAAATATAGTTGAATTTGAATTAATTCATTTAGTTTTAGACTTAAATATTGATTCACTTTTATTAACCCAAAATGTAAGACTTGGATATATATGTAATTCGGACTTAGCCCGAATTTTGCATGGACTAGATCCAATAAAAATTTGATGTCAATATTGTGCAAATTAACCTGAAATATACACTTTTAAGATGAAGAATAATAGAGTATTAACAAATTACAAAAAGAAGAAAACTCTAACAGACCAAGTCTTCATTGGCACAATCCAGCTCCTGCTAAAACGGAACTTTATCAATATATATATGTAATACGGTGACTCCTTCAAAAGGCCTAATTAATCATCTCCATATCCTTAACGTTTACTATTAAATATAGGTTTGGCCGCTTGGGGCATCATAATTGCATTTGTGCTAGTGATATTTTATCAAAAAATTAATTGAATTCTAATCTGGAACTCTGATCTGATATTTTCTTATTTGAAGATCAAATTCAGTTTTACTAATCCATATTCAAGTCTTTTTTGCAATTCGTTTGTTTATTTGTTTTTTCGATGATCCGGAATAGACTGCTTTGTTTCTCCATCCAACCATTCACTCAAATCTACGTTTGGTAAAAGCTTTTGATTTGGTATTCATGAATGGAATAGATCCCACATCGGTGAACCCCTGAGCTCTTTATAAGGCTCGGACAATCCTACTCTCTTTGAAGCTAGTTTTTTGGATTTTAGTTAGGCTCAAGACCAATTTAACTGAATTCCTGCCACACGTAAAACATTTGTATATGCTTATAGCTTACATCTCAATGATGTTTGCTTATAGATATGGTGCATGTTTTGTTCATTATATGCAGAGTGTTCTGTATACATGATTTGCTATCATTGTTTAAAATGTATCTGATTTAAGATAGCATAATGAACTATACCATTAGAAGCACACAAATAAGTTAAAGCAGAAAATTTATCGGTTGAAATACTAAACCAAAAAGGTGAAAAGAAAAGGAAAATATGGTGTCATGACTAAGTAACAAAATTTTAGTGACAACTGTTGTTCATCAATTTCTGAAGTTTAACAAGATGAAGTTAACCTATAAGCTAAATATTGTTTCTTTCTCCTTTTGAATTAATACGAGCTGCCTAACACTAATGCTCGCAATAATTGTCTCTTCAGATTGGTTTTCCCTCTTTGGATAGGAAATTGCATGCAAGAACATGGTATCAGCTTTGATTTTATTCTTTACAATTGATCTTTTGACGGGGTCTATACGAATATATAATTTAGTCTATTAATTGCAGGGTTACCATTCAAGTTTTGTTGACGAGGAAGGAGTTAGTAAAGCTTGTGGGTGTCCTTTGCTACCTCTGAAAAGCCATATAAATGAACTTGATTCTGATACAGAACAAGGTTAGCCTTTGTGTGACAATGTCTTACATACTTTAAGAGTCATATTCATCATCATATATATAATTTCTAGCAGATGCAATGTCAGACATCGTGGATGAAGCAATCACATTCTTTCGGGCAAATATCTTCTTCCAGAACTTTGATTATAAAAGCTCGGCTGATAAACTTCTCATCTATTTGACTTTGTATATCAATTTGGCTTTGAAGAGGCTAGAAGTGTTGCAGAACTTTAGCTGAAGGGAAAAAGGCAATAATTAACCTTGGTCTGGAAAAGATTGTAATACCAGGGGAGCCAGGTTTTCCATTTCCAGGCCTATTTGCTTCACCAAAGTCTCAACAAGAAACAGGCAAGTTATGTTTTGCTACTTTACTATCCTCAAACTAAAATGCTAATCGTAATTAGTAGTAGTGGGGAAAAGAATATTTTCGGCATAATACTTGAACAAACACTCAAACTTGGACTCAACTGGCAAGTAAGCACTCCAACTTTGGGAGTGTACATTTTTACACTTTGTCTAAATACTAGACATAAGGAAGCGGGGGATAATGCGGGGAAGAAAAAATTGGTCTAAACCTTATTAGATAGCATTGCCTCTGGTATCGAATAAGTTCCTCAACTAGTCTTCACCGTGAACATTTCAACTTACAAACTAATCATCTAGAAAACTCCAAAATTTATGTGTCACGTCGAAGAAGAAGAAGAAGAAGAGCATGCATAGTCAAAAACAGAGCTCAACGTAGAAAAAAATAATTCTATTTGCTCTCCTCTTCTCTTCACTGTCCATCACCCAAACCACCACATGACCACCATGGAAGACCCATAGCCACCGGAGCAAAACCACCACAAAAAAGATCACCATTGACGGCCAATTCACTTTCAACATCAAAAACATTCATTGACACTGCTAAAACTCACCAAAACACCCAATCATTGACGGAGGATCAATGGACAAAATAGGACGGAGATGTAGTGGAAGAAAAGGGAGGGGTTGGAAACTTTTGTTTTTTTCTTTTTTCTTTTTGTTATTTAATTTTTTGAAAAGAAAATGCTTTGCTTCCACTCGCTTTTATAAGTGTGATACCATTCACTATAACTGAGTCAACAAAACAAATGTCAAATAAGCTCAATCAATGGTCAGATGGGTTTAAAAGTTTCATTTTAATTGAGTTTAAGGGTTCAGTTGGCAAAAAGTTAAGTACAAGGTCTAGAATACGAACTCATACAAGTACAAGTGTCCATCAAACCATTTTTCCTTAAATTAGGCTTGAACTGTATTATCATTTTATCAAAAGAAGAGGTGATCGCTTGAAACTGGAAGGTTAGTACAAAAGAATATTGTCTAGATTTCCATTCTTTTTTATTGAAATTGATCTGGTTTTTTTTTTCGATTTATACCTAGTGATGAAAAAGCAGTCTCTCTAGATCTAGAAAAATGGTTTTGTTCTTTTGTCCCTCCTGTCTCCTTTACTTCCTCATTATTTGGAGCTTTTAAAAATCTAAAGTAAGATAAGAAAGATTTATTCAGTTATTTTCTTGTTATTATTCTTATTCCTAGTTTACTATTCCTTTCAACCTTGTGAAAAATATATTTGATATGTTTCTTTTTTCTTATCCGGGAGACATGCAACATTTTAAATTTAAAACGTTCAAAGGGTTTTTGTTTTCTCGCTATGTTGACGTCAACGTGATTGTGTTGCTTGTCAAATCCTCCTAGAAGAAATGTTTATGTGATATGATTGACATAATATATTGGTGTTTGGTTTCACATTTTTCTTTAATTCTTTTGTTGTTGATTCCATTAGACTGTCTTATTTGATTACAGAGCAATTCAGGAATTACCTAAAGCAATTACGAGAGGAAACAAGTGAGAGATTATTAAACGTTGCTTATCGACCTAATGGAACTCCAAATAAATGGTGGCTGGCATTTGCCAAGAGATCATTTCTTAGCTCCCGATCAATTGTGCATGCCGAGGAGGATATAGAGATTAACACTTCTACAGAGGAATAACCATTTTTTCATTAGAGGACAATGATTTTTGCAGTGAGAACACTTTCCGTTAGAGCATTAATTCGCATCAATTTAACTACAAGTGTAAATTTTGACACACTCAAAGATTTCACTTACTTGCCGAATTTTACATATGGATTTAACTTATACATATGCCTTTTCATAAGTGTTTTACACATTTTATGTTGTAGTTCTGTAATGACCCTCCAATTCATTTTATCTTTTGTCCAGTATTTTCAATGTTTAGAGCTTTCTTGTTGTGGCTCCAAGTCATTTATGACTTGCTGAGACTAATAATTCGGTCATTGGGACGTTCTTTTGGTGTTTATGCAAGTTTTTCTATTTAGGAACTTCTGAAGTTTAGATATTTGACTTCGGTCAAAACTTCAAGCAAACAGACTTTAGAATTCAATTCTAATTTTTTCTTTAGCTCCGAAACATCGATTTTAGTCTAGAAGGACCTTTATTCGGGTCCCAAGGTTCTAGGCTCATTTCGAGCCTCCTTGTGAATTTTAGCTAAAATGGGACTATGTGATGTGGGGACACTTTTTGTCCAGATGACCTCCGATAGAAATTTTGATGGTTCTATTGAGTTTGGAATGTCAAATTTGGTGGGGGTAAGATAGTTCATTTGCATCCACGGGGTCCCAAATGAATCTTGAGCACCCAAACGAATATCATAGCCTTACCTTACCTGGGTTTTGGCTTTGCTAGTGCCAACCATTTGGTTCATCATGACAGCGACCCCTTAGTCTTGTGATAACGATGAGTAATTTATTTTGTTCATTGCGATCGTGACCCCTTGGTCTCGTGATAGCGATGAGCAATTTACAGGGCTTTTTAAGACTAGTCCCCAAAATTTTCAGCCTATTCCCAAAAGCCTTTCCCTCCATTATAAGACCTTTGGAGCTCGTTTATAAGTGAAAATTGAAGGGTTTGAGGTGGGGATTTCTTGGGAGAGTGTTAGGGGTCGATAATCTTATGATATTCTCGTAAGTTTCCATCAATTCCTCCGTTAAATTCCTTTTAAATTGTGTTCTTGAACCTTAACTTGTGGGACTGATTTTGATGGGTTCACGGGTTTGAATTGTGCCCAATTTTGGAGCACAAGTTCCTTAAGATTTTAGGACCTACTGACAGGTTCAATTTTGGAATTCCATTAACGGGTCCCATGGGACTATTTTTGACACGATTTTGGACCCGGGATATATTATAGCAATATGGATATCATTTTTCTTATAGTGACACATATTTTACAATATTGATAGTGGTGTGACATTTTGTAGAATGAAGAGTAACCGGGTAGCTCCGTGGACAGTCTGATTTTGGAGTTCGGCTTCCAGGTAGGCTACAGTCTACTTTCTTTTAGATTGTGCTCTATGAGATTTTGTTTATTATAGATTGCATGTGGGTTAGGATTTTATATGATGGGTTAAGGATTATTTCCTTACTCCTATTTTCTTAATTCTTGTAGGAGCCTTAGACTAGTATTGTTTAGAAAAATCCTTAGCTTAGGCTGGAAATTCTATACTTGTGGCTTAGCACGGTATTGTTAGCCTCTTCGGAGATGATGTTTGAGACTTTAGAATAGTTTGGTGATCCAAGTGCTCTAGATTATGTTCTTAATGATCCTTTAGCTAATATAATTGCTCCTTGTAGTAAATTACCATGGTTTGGTACCCTTCACTAGTGCGTAGACCATGATTTGCTTTGCTATTGGGAATTAACCCCAAACAGACCAACAAACTTGACATTGATCCCTATCTCAGATTAGGCTATGGAAACTTAGTGGCTTGTTATAGCTGTAGGTTTACATTAGTTCTACTCAGTGGTTACTTGAGTAGTACCTTTGGGTAAAGATTGAAATCCTTGAGTTACTCTTCCAGTAGTTAATTCTTCATGATCTCATTCTTTTCCTGAGTAGTGGTGATCATATTTTGTTATTTTTGTTGTATATGTGATACGCTCAGCTAAACACCTTATAATTCAATGTGTAAGGTGGTCATTAGCATTATAAAACCTAACAAGGAGTTTGGATCGAATCCCACAAGGAATGGTAGACAAGGATTCAACTTACCAAGTAAGCTCACGCACTAGACTTTTGTATGTTTGATTAATCGATTTCGGCATAAAAGTAAATTCAAGAAATTTAGAATATCAATTAAGAGGTGATTAACGAGTTGTTTAAAACAAGCTTAGAACAAGTAATAAATGAACCTTAGGAGTGTGCATAATTGAACACTAATTTTGCATAGTGGGTACATGCTATTGCTACAAACAATAGATTATCAGTGGGTAGGTTAGATTAATAATTACAATATCTATTTATCAATCAACTACCATATATTATGTGAGTTCTATCAAACCCCGACATGTATCAAATTAAGAACTAATCCAAAACCTTAATTCAGCCCACTTTATCAAGAAAAGGCTAACACAATGAAATAAATCAATCAATTATCAATTATTTCTTCCACTCTAGGAATCTCTCACAAGCAATTCTAGAGATCTTAAGCTTGATAAGAGTTTGCAACCTCAAATCATAAATGAAGACAAGAATAAACAACTGAACCCATATCAAATCAACATTAAATTAAGCATTAACACTTGATCGTTGCTCGGATTGTGCCCATATGCAGGGCACAAGTTCCTTGAGCTGTTTGGGACCTTTTGACAGAGACAATTTTGTAATTCTGTTTGTGGGTCTCATGATGGTATTTTTGGGTCATTTTTGCATTTTTGAATTCCTTTATTGATACGGGTATCGTTTTGCTTGTTTTGGCGTCCTGATCATGTTTTTGATAGTATGACATCTTTTGGAGGCCCTTTAGAAGGGATACGCTTCGGAGTAGAGGCTCAGGTGCGGCTTCGGCCTGGAGGTAGGTTATGGTTTCACTTCTTTTTAGACTTGGCTTAGTTAGTTTATTTATGTATTGAGTGGTTTCGATTGGTAGGTACAATTTTAGGACTAGTTCTAGGCTTGCATGATTCTTAGGCGATTTATGGCCATTTTGGGTTGCTTAGCTTAGCTTTAGCCCAAAAACCTTAGTCTAGGTTGATCATTGATTGTGGTGTCGTTTAGTATCCTTAGTAATTGCTTCTAGGTGATGTGAAACTTAGGTTGTCGCATGCTGTTTTGTTTTTGAATGATGGTGTGCTTATGTTACATTTTGAGCCTTTAAATTCATAATGTTATTGATTGTTGGGTTTGAGGCATTGAGCTTGGACTAACTAGGGTTCGAGGTTAGTGCGTCTTTGCTATGTCGGGTGTTGCCTGAATGTTTGGTTGGTGTGTTGATTTTGACTGGGTGATTGAAGTTTTGTTATGATATCGGGCCTTTTTCATTTGCATTTGACTTGTACAGTCTTGAAAAGTCTTAGAAATTTTATATTGAGAAATTGAAATGATTTTCACTAGTGTTCTCCACTTGTTGATCCTCAAAGAGGGTGGGTCATTGTTTAAATTAAGAAAAAATGAGTTTATATGGAAAATACAACATTTTCGGGCTTTTTATGATTTAGGTGGCAAAAATACTTTGTTTACGAGCTTGTATGAATATTGGGCTACTTTTGTTCTAATAAGTCCGAGGTATCATTTCGGGCGGCTAGAGGTTTCTTCCGGGCTTCTACTTTAGTGCATTCATATCTTGCATCACATCATCTAGTTGTTTGGTTTGATGTGTGTGTGTTGTGACTACCTTGTACTTAAGTGTTTCCTGTTCACTATATCATGTTGTTATTTCCTCTTTTCTCGGTAGTTGACTTTCATATCTTAGAACCTATCCATTGTAATGTTAGATTTATCGTGCTTCTCTATATATATTTGATCATTTTGAGCTCGGTCGACTTATGATGCCTACTCAGTAACCCGTATTTTGGTACTCATACTACATTTATGCATCTTTTACTGATGCAGTTCACATTACGAGCCAACCTCACTGAGTGTTGGATCTCTCGTGGCTGTCACAGACTCGGATCGTGGTGAGATCCTGGCGTCCAGAGACTTGTTGCTTTCCCTCTTTTATACTGACTTACATTTTGTATTTTGATTAGTCAGTTCTGTTGTATATAGCCTTTCTGTACTTGGATGCTCCAGTACCGGTGACACCAGGTCCGGGGATTGGTTCTTGTGCTAGTTTGTCATTCTTGGTCACTTTTGAGTGTCTTTTGTATATTTTGTATCGCATTTACATTTCTCTACTATGGCCTTGTTTTGTATCAGTATTCCTGTTTCCGCTTGTTCCTTATCTTTAAATGGTTATCTTCCGCAAGTTTTGGTTTTTGGCTTGACTACTGGGGTGTCACTTCTCGAGCCTACACCCTGGATGTGGCCGTCACTTGAGAACCATTACTGATCCTCAAGCGAACCCTTGGCCTGGCTCACTACTCAGCGGAAGACTTAACTCGAGCCTAAAAGGCTCCTATCATAGCATGAATAAACTCATAAACTCAAATGAAAGATTAAAATAGTTAAATGCTGAAAATACTCAAACTTCAAATACTGAAACCATCAGAAAGACTCAAACATGGGAAGGTACGAACAAGTACGGGGGAACCCATCAACTCTAGACCTGTCTATGAAGCCTCTAAATAACTCACACGGGTGTCGGGACAGACCCCACAACACCTCAACAAAACTAAAACAACTGAATAAAAAGACGGATCCTCCGAAAGTACTAGGAGGCTTACGACAACTGCTATCTGGAGTTCAAACGGTATCAACGAAGCGCCTGTTGATGACCCTGAACACCTGTATCTGCATCGTGAAAAGATGCAGGTCGAATGACAGCAATACATTGAATGCACTGGTATGTAAAACAACTGAGTAAAGCAATAACAGAAAAGATAGGGCTCAAGGAATACTCACCTCAACTCAACTCAATGCAAAAATAAACTCTGAAGTAACTCAAGTAAAGCTTTAAAGTACAGATGTTATCTCAAGAATATAAGTAATTATCACAAATTAAGTTTTTACTCTTATTTGGGAGATTCTCTAACCGACAGCCATCACTCTGAGCTAAATGATGATACAACGTCTCGCCCACATTGCCAGAACTGTCCTATACCTTGTCGGAGTATAGGACATCCTCAACTAAGTGGATCCACTAAGCTCTGCTCAAAGGCATAAGGAAATCATCTAAAAAGTATGAATCCTTTACCCATGTTGGCATACATGGTTTATGGGGAGTTTGAGTTGTCTGAACTCATTCCCATATCGGTGTTCAATACTACTCCCAATAAATTTAATCATGCTCAAGTAAGTAAAAATATAATTCTTTCTCTGTTTTTGAGGTAATTACTCAAAAGATACTCTTTAAGAAACAGTGCCTCAACTCCTCTTCTCAAAACTCTCTTAGTTATTTTCTCAAAATCAAAGTCCTCTTTCTCACTCAAAAATGATAGTTGGGAAATAAAAGTTTCATTTACAAGTTACTCAAACTGCCTCTTTAACTCTACTCACAACTCCCCTCTATTTTGCTCAAAAGAAACCAATTTAAATTAATGGTTCAGTTTAAAAGACTCTCAAAATAATTCAGTAAATGCTCAATTCATAGGGTTCTTTGTAGAAAATTAAATATGAATAGCTAACTCAACAATTAGGGTTCATACCAGAATCTAAGCATGAACCATAGCAAGATAATTACTCAAAGATATGGATACAATTCTCAAGAATTTAACTAGAATTCAATAGAATAGGCAGACATTCGAATTCCTCAATAACTTGGAATGAAACCCTAAATTTCTGATGAAATTTGGCATGTGGACACACTAGCCCCACTGAGGAAAGCCTTACATACCTGGAAAGAACAAGGTTCTTGGCGAAACTCGAAGGATCTTGAAGAATGTTGGAAACCCTAGTTGTTCTCCTCTACGAACTTTGCTCTGAATCTTCTAAGTGTTAAGGAACGTAAAAGAATATTTTAACACTGTTTAGACCCTTAATTAGGTGTAAAAACGTCATGGGTTAGGCTTAGAAGGGGTGGAAAAAGACTGAACTACCCCTCTTTAAAAACCGATAAAAACTGTCCACTGGACCATCTACGGTTCGTAGCTTGATCTACAAACCATAGATTCCATCCGTGGAAATGAATATTGAAATTTTCAGCTCAAAACTTCATCCTACGGGTCCTATCTACGACCCATTGAAGTTTTTACGGATCGTAGATCCAATCCGTAGATTGAATACTAAATTTCAGGCTCAAAAGTCCATTTACGGGTTCAATCTACGGCCCATAGAAGTTTCTATGGCCCGTAGAATGGATCCGTAGAAAAGGGAACCCAAAATTGAGTCTCTGAACTCTTTTTGATGGTTTGATAGTACGGGTCGTCGATTGATTGACGGTCCGTGGATAGGAGCCGTCGTTCACAGACTCAGAAAATTCTAATATGACAGTCTCTGCTAAAATGACCATAACTTTTTACTTCGAGCTCGAAAAAAGGCAAACTTGGTGGCGTTGGAAAGAGGACTCAAAGACCTTTAATTTGAGAGGTTATGGGACACCTAATGCATTATTTTCTGGAAGATATGATTGTTTGAATTTGACCTAAGTAGAATCTTATGTCAAGACTTAGTCGAAAAATGAAGTTTTCAACTCAACTTTGTGCTAGGGGGTCCTTGTGACCTTAAGTCATATTCAAATCCATTCTAACAAAAAAGAAATGACCTCTGCCAATATGAGCAATTTACAAATCACCCAATACGATTTCTACATGCAAACAAACAATGGTCCGGGCCTTAGCTTAGGAATTTTCGGAGTGTTACATGGGGGGTTATAGTAGGCGCCATCACGGTCTGATTTTGGGTCGTAACATTTTCAAAGCAGCTTCACATATAATCCTTCCAGACTTAATGTCATTTTTCACCATTTCGCCAATCTTAATAACTTCGATGAATGTTTTTCCAACATTGGAAAGTAAATAATGAAAGTAGTCGGTTCACATAGCTATCTCAGGTGTGCGTAACTCGCATAATTTTTGTAAATATGTTCTATTTTTTGAAAAACTTCTTTTAAAGCTCATTTTATTGCAAAAATGCAAGAATCAAACTATTTAATATTTTACAAAGAATTTGTGTATTTAATAAAAAATTTAGGAAGATTCTTTTTCTCTTTCACTTTACCAATTTATTCTAAAATCGGTCAACATTCAAATAAAATCTTCCAAACAATGTAAAAAGTAGCATATAGTTATGAATATGTTGGTCTGAAAGATGGTTCATGTCCTAGATGGACTCGACCCTTGTGTTGAGCCACACACTAAGTACAAAAAATGCACATGATGCAGATAAAACGGATCCTATTAGGCGTAATCTCTGTCCTAGGCTTGTTCTACTAGGTTTAACAACCTCATGGGATAGGTGTCTAGACTGGTTATAACACGAGCAAACAAGTCGAGTCGGAAAGGGACAACTTACTGGTAGCAGGGCTCTTCTTCCTCACTGTTGGTCCTTCCTATGCTAAAATATGTTCGCATCTCTGACATCTCAAAGAAAGGCCCGGAGATAATTTATATTAATGTTCAAATAATATCAAAACAGTAAATAAGCGGGCAATTAGCACATTAGGCCAATAATACAATATCTAAAATTAATAAAGTCATACACATATCAATATTTACAAGCTTGAATTCTGGTTATCCCTAGCGGAGTTGCCATTTTTCACACCCCTTTTTTTTCATCGTTCTGCTTAAAAAGAAAATAAAATTTTGAAAAAAGAGTTTTTCCAATTAAAATGACTATTTTGAAAAGGATTATTTTATTTCAAAGTCACCACTTGGAATTGAATTTTGGTGTTCCAAGTCACCTTATTTAGAGCCTGTTTGGCATTACTGTTGGGAGGCTAGAAATGCTTTTTTTTGAGATTTTTTTTTTGTTTGAAAAATTAAGCGTTTGGAAAATTCTTAAAATTGCTTTTAAATAGAAGCAGAAGCACTTTTTCTACTATTGGGAAGAAGCTAAAAAATTTTGCTTTTTAAAAAAAGCAAAAGCAGAAACAGAAAATTATTTTTTGAAGACTAAAATATCCCTTCCATATACATATTTACCAATATATCTCTTATTAATTAATTAACATATATCATAAGTTTGGTTAAGTTTCATTCAAGAATTTTCTATTTTAAAAAAATGCTTCTAAAAATAAGTCGTTTTTAGCAGCAATGCTAAACATGCTCTTAGTTCCCTAATATGAAGGAAATGACTATTTTTTGTTGATCTACTAACTAGAAATCTAGGTAAGGAGTTCTCTTAACCTAGATGAAGGTATTATGCACCCTTGAGTCCCGTGGTTCTAGCACGGTCGCTTAATTGACTTATATATGGCTTGAATTAAATTTTGAATATATTATGTTTATGAGCTTTAAAAGATATTTATTACCCGCCTTCTTTAATTTATTTAAAATTTGCTTAAAATTGTATTATTTTATTAGGGTGTGGTGTATTGATAGGAGCACTTTCCAACCTTGCCACAAATTATTTAATTGTTTGTATGTCGCACTTAAAATTCGCTTAAAACCCTTCAGATAATAATGTGTTTCTATTTTATCGATCTAATCATTTTCGTGACGTTTCAATTAAAGAGAAAATTGATTATCAAAATCATTTCAAAACCCAAATCTTCAGGTAAAAGTCGAAGGGTTATAAAATAATTTTTTGTATTAAAAGTTAATCGTTGCAACTAGCTAAAATCATAATTGAGCAACCAAATGTTAATTACATATATCAACATAAAAGTATTAATTTAATACTCTAATAAATCATATATCGACATAACAAAATGCAAAGAAAGTTGCAAATTTTATTTTTATTTTATTTTATGTTTTTCTAAAAAAGAATGAACACAATATTAATAAGAACATAAAGTAAAAAATAAATTAATTAAAAATATACACTTCCCTATAAAAATTTTGCACATGCTGCATTAGTATAAATATATTAGGAATTATGGGCACCTAAAATCTTTTCTTCTCTTTATTTTAGTCATTGAAATGAAAAGAAAAGCCTACTAATTGAAACCAATATTTTGCATAATAAATCTTTTTCATTAATTATTCTCATCATTTCAGTTATGCAATCATAAATACACGTAGCATCATAAGAAAAATCAAAATATGAAAATAAGAAGAGGCTTGGACAATAGTTTTAAACATGAAATAAATCATGGGTTGTTTAAACATGAAATAAATCATGGGTTGTTTAAACATGAAATAAATTACAGGTTATTATAACGATTCCACACTAAATCCAATGATATAAAAGATCTGAACATAAAGTTGATAGGAAAAGATTTGAACATACTTCATATTATAACATCAAAGAATATTAACAGGTTAAACACATACAAAATCTGACAACTTCAATATGTTGCAATCAAGTCTTGCAAAATCATGACATTAAACTTATACAAAGAAGATTAAGTGTTACCTCTTATGAAGATTAATCTACAAAAATAAAAAGACCATAATCATAAACCACGATCTGGAAACCACAAAATCAAACCTCAAACTTTGCCTTTGCTTTTCTTTTTTCTTTTGTTGCCGTACCTTTTGTTTTTTTTCTTTGGCTGTTCGTGTTTGTCTTTGGGTGTTTGTTCTTTGGGTTTTTTTTTTTGGGTTTGTTTTGGCCTTTTTTCTCTGTTCATAAATGATCCTTGTGTGAGGATAGTGTTGTAAAACTATATGCATAGTGGAAGCATACCAGAATCATACTGCTTACATGAATAATAGATAACCAATACATTTATGCTATAACGTATACAATCATGCTAGAACACATAAATTTTTAGAAATTTAATTCAAGAATTACCTCTTGAAGCGTGAACATATATCTTCAAGCGAATCCACGGGCTAGACTGCAGATCCACGGTCTTCTACAAGGATCCCAGGTTCACATTCGAACTCTCTCAATACTTGGGTGGGCAAATATCGTATAGAAAACCTTATTCCCTTTCTATGTTGGGAGAATTCCTATTTATATAGATTTTTCCCAGTCCAAAAAGGAGAAGAAAGCCCAGTTTTCTTGAAAAAACAAGAAAACTAACATTATTCCCCTTTTTCTGTAGAAATAGGATTCTGAGTTCTAGTTAAATATGAGCACTGTAGGGACCACATAATTAATTACTGAGGCTTCCTATTATGAAAATAATTCTAAATAATTAATTTGAATTATTCTTACTATAATAAATTACAAATCACTCCATTAGAAATTAGTAATTGCACTCCTCTATTTATATTTAAAAATTCTCCATTAAACACTTATGTAATTCCATGTTAAGATTACAGATACTAATCAATAAATTAAGTTACTGACGAATTTAATTCAATGATTAATTTTCTTTAGAGCATTGCTTAACTTATTTTATGTGTCGGATTCAAAAATCCACTTGCAAGATTTGACATGATGCAAACTTATAAGCTTCTCAAAAAGGCATATCATCAATCTCTATATCGAGACATGGATTCCATCAACTAACTTATTTTTCACCAATATATATTATTATCATCCAATCTACCAGGAGTATTGACCCATCTCAGAATATCACCTTTTAATAAATCAAAACGATAATTAACATATATAGATCATAATAGTTATATTAGGATTAAGAATATAAGTACATTTAACAGTTTAGAGAATATGCTTTTGTCAGGCAATCTAAAACAACTATCTCTACTCGGTCCCGTTCAATACATACAAAATGCACTTGCACAAGAAGTTGAAACTATAAAGTTCCCATAATCAAGATAAATTATATATAATCTTGTGCTATAATCATACTGATGTCATGTCCAATTTCCATCCTAGATTGTGATAAAAATTTTTATACTTAAATAATCAATGATTTAATCCTCTGTGTATAAGCTAAAAACTCTACACACTAAATCATTTACTATATAAGTAAATAGACACCATAAACGAATATATGATCTATTAAAACTGAATTAATAATTACTCTATAATAAATGTTATATCTAGGGATGGCAATGGGGCGGGTGCGGGGCAGGTTGAAGCTTAACCCGTGAAATTTTAACCAGCTCCGCCCCGCCCCACCCCGCTTAACATTTTTTCCTATTTTTAACCCACCCCATTTATGTTATCTCTATTATTTTTTTCTTCATTTTGTGATTTTTCTAAAACACACAATTTAACATTACGTGATATTTTTTAAGAATGAAGCTCTAGTTAAATTATACCTTCAATTGTTATTTTGCTAAAATACACAAATTTTACAGTTTATAAACCTTTAGATGACAATATATCCTAAATAAATACAATTTGGTTTACAAATAAGTTAAAATAAATTTTCAGAACTGAAAATCAATTTTGTTCGGTCTAAAAAAATGATTATAAAAATATGTTAGACATCAGATTAATATGCTTTTGAAAGTTTTTGATCACCTAGAAAACGTTCATTCGTGGCACAATGAATTGTTTCAAGTTTCCTAAAAAAAATTATTTTTGTTTTTAAGTAATTTTTTTAATAGAAAATACTTTTTCAAAAATTTCCACTTACCAACATGAAAATATTTAGTCATTTTCTCTCTCTCTAAGATTAAGAGTTTCAGCTCTTACAGTTACATCTGAGATTAGATGAAGAGAGCGAAGGGAAAAAAAAATTAACCCGCAACCCGCCCCGCCCCACTAAATTTCTATAAAATATTATTTCAACCCGCCCCGCACCTGCCCCGCATAATATTAAACCTCCCCCGCATCGCATAGACTTAGACCTGCCCCGCCCCGCCCCCACCCCACCCAATTGCCATCTCTAGTGATATCTAAACACATGGTTAATAGTATATATCCCAACAATCTCCACTTAGACTTTTAACCTTCACAATTGTTATAATGTACTATATCTAAATGCATGGTTAATAGTATATACTCTAACAATCTCCCACTTAGATGTTTAATTTTGAAAATTGTTAGAATGCTATGTCTTAACACATGATTAATAGTATATACCCTAACAATCTCCACTTAGACTCTTAACTATGCATTTACAACTTTTACCGGTATTCCTTTAATTCTTATTGAATGAATTTTTACCAAGTTGTTTTCTCATGCAATTTCGTCTAGTAGTGTTTCGTCGTAACAAATCGATTTTGTACTAGATCTTGAGGGACATTATCATGAAACCTCCAAGAGTGTACTTCTTTTCGGGGTTTCTATCATGAAAGTGCTCTCAAGCATACAAAACAAACCAATCTTTGTTATGATTCTCCCACTACGACTAAGTACTACTACTATAATCATACTTACATGTTCTTGAGTCTTAATATTTTCTTCAAAACCTTTTCGTGTTGAAATATTAACAACTTTTTCATGTAGTATTCTTTAATTTGCTCAACATCACTCCCACTACTTAAATGCAATGGAGCGTCTATTCTGACATAGAAGTTAGATGTTCTAGAGCGTCTGAATTTACAATTTAACTCATTTATTATTTCTTTGTTCAGTTCCTGTAAATCTAGTTTATTTCTAGGAACATGGTTTACTAAATGGTTCTTTTCTAGAAATCTGACAATTGTGCTAACAATTGCCTTCTTTTCTTTAGGACAATAAAATAAACCTTCTTTCATTCTTTTTGGATATCCAATTAACACACACATTTCATTCTTAATTCCAATTTGTTTATTCTCCCTCTCAGCACATGTGCTGGACAATTCTATATGTGAACATGTCACATATTAGACTTACATCAAATCAACACTAGTTCTATAGTTGTCGAATGTACTGATTTGAAAGGAATTGAATCTTAAATGTGATATGTAGTTCTTAGAACATATCCCAAAAGAAACAAAACTACCATGAATAAGTCAATAGTTCATCTTATCATCTTCATAAGAGTCTATTTCTTTTCTCTTTTACACCAATCTATTATAGAGTGTCTGGTGTAGACAATTGAAATTCAATTATTCTATCAGATAAGTGACTCATGAGCTCTGCAGAGAGGTATACGTCACTACTATCAGATTGTAGTGGCTTTATATATTTTTCATGATGCTATTTTCATTTTTGTCTTAAATATTTTGAGGTTATCAAGACATTCAGACTTACAAAGCGTCAAAAAATATATATTCATATCATGAGTAACCTTCTATGAAAGTCTCAGAATACTCTAATTCACCTTTTGCCTGAATGTTCATTTACCACAGAAATCAGAATAGATTAATTCTAGCTTATCACTACCTCTATTTCCTTTTAAGAGGAAAGGTCTCTTCGTCATTTTTCCTTCTAAATAGGACTCATATGTTGGTAGTGACTTCACTTTCAATGAACCGTTATGTCCATCCTTTAACCAACCACGAAGTTCTATTTAGAATAAATGACTTAGACACTAGCATATAGACAAGTTTCATTCAATTTAAAAGATATTTTCTCTTATGAGATAGATTAATATAATTCAATTCATGAGAGATAATACTAATAAAAAATTCACACATCAATATACCACAAGAGATAAATATTCATCAAACTCAATAATAGGAGAGTTACAAGAAAAATATATTAAGTATCCATCTCTTATCTAGTTAGAAATTGAAAATAATTCTTTCTAACATAAGGTACATGTACAATGCATTCTTTGAATTAATATCTTATCTCAATCGAAATAAATTCTTGAGTAGTACTAAGTGGGTCTGCAAAGTCTATTGAGAATTTGAGATATAATATATTAAATAGATCATAATATATCGAATAATCCTAAATAACAAAATTCAGGGCTCATTTATACATATATATCCAGGCATCTAGACTAGCCAATTGATGGGATTGGAGAACTATTCATGCAATACACATGTACAATGACCGATTATTCACTCTATAAATTTATACAGACCTAACTCAGATGGAGAGTCTACTGTTAGTTTAAGTCAAGTGAAAATCACCCTACTTACATTGATCCAATCATATATTTATTATCATCCAATCTACCAGGCGTATTGACCCATCTCAAAATCTCACCTTTTAATAAATCAAAACTATAATTAACATATACATATCATAATAGTTATATAGGATTAAGAATTTAAGTACATTTGCCAGTTTACAGAATATGCTTTTGTCAGTCATTCTAAAACAACTATCTCTACTCAGTTCCATTCAATATATACAAAATGCACTAGCACAAGAAGTTGGAACTATACCGTTCCCATAATCAAGATAAATTATACATAATCTTGTGCTACAATCGTACCGATGACATGTCTAATTTCCATCGTAGATTGTAAACAAAAAAACTTTATACTTATAAGAATCGATGATTTAAATCCTCTGTATATAAGCTAAAACTCCATACACTAAATCATAATCCTATTTCTGCAGGAAAAAAGGGGAATAGCGTTGGTTTTCTTTTTTTTTCAAGAAAACTGGGTTTTCTTCTCCTTTTTGGACCGGGAAGAATTATCTATAAATAGGGATTCTCCTAACCTAGAAAGGGAATAAGGTTTTCTATATGATACTTGCCTATCCAAGTATTGAGAGAGTTCGGATGTGAACTTGGGATCACAGTAAAAGACCGTGGAACTGCAGTCTAGCTTGTGGATTCGCTTGAAGATATATGTTCATGCTTCAAGAGGTAATTCTTGAATTAAATTTCAAAAAATTTATGTATTCTAGCATGATTGTATTATAGCATAAATGTATTGGTTATCTATCATTCATACAAGCAGTATGATTCCGGTATACTTCCGTTGTGCATATAGTTTTCCAACCGATAGCATATCTATATATATAGATAAGGGTGGAAGTGTGTCGTTGTATGTGAGTGTGTTGAGGTAGTGGAGGAAAATGGGGGCTGGTGAGGTGAGATAATGGTGGGCGGGGGGTGGTGGTGGTGGTTAGGTTAGTATTTTGTTTTTTCTTCTCTTTAATCTTTTGATCCTTTTATAAAGTAAATAAAATATTAGCTAACTATTTTGAACTGATAAATATATAGAAGAGTTAAATAGCTAGTTCTAAATAAATGTAAATAAAAACACCAAAAATTACTAGTTATTTACCAAAAATCTATATTAAAAGAAAACATACTTTTGTAAATTTTTTCTTTTCTTTTGAGAAAATGAAAAAAATTTATCCTAAAATGTAACTCTATTTTTGTAGTTTTCAAATCTTTTAAAATAAATTTACTAAAATAATACAAAATCAAAATAACTAATTCAGATTTAGAAGATATATTTAGGTAATAAAAATGGTGTAAAATCTTAGGTTCGGTAAAAAATTATGTGTCTACACCCACTTCTGAGTAAAAAGTTATGAGCATTTCAGCGAACAACTATCCGAATGGCCGTGCGGCGGCGTACCGCGCCAAGCCAAATTTCCAGTGTGCACGAAGTTAAGATGTTATATTTATTAAGTTAAATTGGGGTTTGATTGGGCACTTATCTTGAGAAACTAAGGGCTTATTTTCTATCAAATTCTCTCCTATCCTTCCTCTCAAACATCAAGGTATGTTTTTCTCATGTATCTCATATGTTTCTAAACAATATTAATCTCTAATCACTAATTCTTAACAAGATTCATACATAAAATCTCTCTCCCATATCTAGTGAAAACAAGAAATCATCTCAAGGTTCAAGAAGGGATTTTTGGGATTTCGCTTCCATGTTAGAGTTTCAATTGGAGCGATTCAAGGTATGTAAGGCTATATCCACGTATGGGAACACTTTGTTCTTCCCCACGAACTACGTTTCCAGGTTTTCAAAGTATCCTCTATGAATAAGTTAGTGTTAGAATGAAACCCTATTTTCTTGAATTATTTCTTGATTCTTTATAAAACCCCAAGAACCCTCCATGAAAGGATTCTATTGTCATGATAATCCTTTACCCCATAAATTTTTACTAGATTTCTTCCATGAAATTATAAATGATTATGAAAATAATGGTTTCTATTTTGAAAACTAAGTCTATTTGTTTCTTAATGATCTTCTAATAACTTCGTAATGGTTTTTTCTTGAAAATTATTATTTTATGAACTCTAGATTTATGCACTATGATTTTCCCCAAATGTAAATCTTATCATATGTTGCCTTGAATACAATATAATGATTTGATATATGTCTCTTATGAATGTAAAGCTATGATACATGAATAGTAACCTCATTACGTGATGAAATGAATGAAGCTTATGACCCGTTGTCTTGAATGTTATGAATATGAGCCTTTGAGATAATCCATGATCATATGATCTTAAGGGAGCTAAATATTTAACCGAGAAGGCATAAGCCTAAATGACGAACGCATGAAACTACATTTGCCGATGTAGGTTAAGGATCGTACTGTTGGTTCGGGTGACTGGTTCTTTTATGCCCCTGGTAAGGGTTAGTTATGGATTCACATGATATGTAAACGTATGTCTAATACCCGACAAGGTATGAGATGGCTTAGCTAATTTGGTCAAGTTCAGATTCTATGCACTCATATGGTGGTTTATGTCGGTTATACTATTAGACTCCCATAATGAACTAAAATATGATGAAAGGTGTATCTTTATGGTAGTCTAAATGTCTTCATCTCTTAATCTTCACATGTTATGATTATTCACTTCTTTGATTGATCTGATATGTTTTCATTCTACCATTTTACATGAGTACTATTCCATATGTACTTACGTCCTTTAGTGGGGGCGCTTCATCTTTTATTGATGCAGGCTCAGGTGCACAGACATATATTCAAGCCACTTGTTAAATTTCATATCTTTTGCTATTGCTGACCCCCTCTCTATTTCTTGGGGTATAGTCTACATCTTTCTAGTGCTTTATGTTTATGTGTTTAAGGTATATCGAGAGCCTTGTTAGAATATGTACTAAACAATTATGTTTATGGCTTCTTAGATAAATGAATAGTTATACTACGTTTGGACCCTCATGTCCTTTGACAATGGTTTTATATTTCTATGAATTACATTAAAAAAACTGTTTTCTTATAAAACTTATCTCTTCAAATGCTTTCAAATGTATTCTTCCACTCATATTAGATGTATGCTCATGTTCAATTCCATGTTATGGGTATGCTCAATGGCATCAAATGCCAACCACTTCCAAGGTGCAGTCTCGGGGCGTGACACCTTAAGTTTGTTTCTTTTCTTCCCTCTTGTGGTTTTTGTTTGTTAGCAAAATAGTGAGGTTGTGCTTTAGGAAATATGTTGTGGTTGATCGAGTGTCCACCTGCGTCCACTGATTCTATATTGTGTATGTTGCCTATCAGTCACTCTCTCCTAATAATAGTTTGCTAGAAAAATTAAGTGGACGACATTTACTCGATGAATCGCCTGATCAAAATTGTCACTCACCAGTCTAATGCTGGTTGTTCCAGATTCATCAGGACACGACATCAATTTATAGAAAATTTGGCATTAGATCGGCATAACGCCTATCCTAGCCTGTAAAATGCCAATTAAATAGCTAGTTATACACATATCACTGAAGGGTTTTCACATTTTTTCCCATTAACCACGTTCAATTGGCAAACCGCTAATCCCTCATTGCCCAACGCCTTTGTACCGCCGGTCTTCATCAATCTTTATAGCCTTCTCATCTTTTTTTTCCATGTTAGATGATCAATTGACGCCCATCGATCCACATTTGTGTCCCGCCAATGCCACACTTCCCAGGTATACACACTATCTTTCTTATCGCTTAAAGGGCATCACTTGTTTTTAGTTTGGGAGAAGTTTTTAGTTAAGTGAATAAACTCCAATGGTTTTCTTTATGCCACGGTCTTTTCCCAAGGAGATTTTTTTCTATCTTTTTCTTTTCATTGAGTCTTTTGGGTCGAACCGGATTGGCATTTCTCTATGATAGATTGAGAAATGACTTTCTTAAGGGAAAATACCAATTTTGAGTTTTAAAATTGAGTCTTATGTCATACCTCATGCAAGAGGGACCACCAAAGTTTTTGTTGATTGGAAAAGGAAGGTTGAAAACGATATTACAACTAGGGAAAAAGTGAATTTGAAGCAATCTCTTGTCATGACTCATACATTCATTGCTTGACTTTGTGATTTACAAGTGGGACTAAACTCTTCCCATTGTGGTTTGTCAAAAGTCATTCGATCTAATTGATTTTGAGAGTAATGGATATTTTTTTGGGTTGTGATGCCTTGTGCGGTAAGAGTTTGATTCATTCTTGTATATACTTGTCGTCTAGAACTTGTCCCAAAATATATTTTAAAGTGAAATTCTAGATAAGACCTGGGTTGAAATAAGAACCTAGAACCTTTTTGATTAGCCACTCTACCCTAAATTTCCTTCCATTGAAGTTATCCTAGTCAGCCCCATTGAGCCTGAACCAAATTTTTGTTGCCCACCAAGTTGCATACCTTGAACCTTTGTAATCTTCTATTTTGGCACCCTCCTATCTCCCTAGTAGCTTATAAGGAAAAGTGTAGGCTAAAAGCCTAAGATTGAGGCAGGAAAAAATTGAATGAGTTGTGATGTAGGCAAAACCTATGCTTGGGGGTTTGTGCACTAAGAAAAAAAAATAGGAACGAGCAAAACACATAGAGCACCATAAGTTTCACAATAAAAAATGCTTAACTGAATTCATAGATGAAAGAATGCTAAGGAGGAAAACAAATTGTTGGTGCTAGTTCATAGTGTGCACATGCCTAAAGTGAAAAAAAAAGTTGGTGTTTGAATTGAGTGAACACCATGAAAAGGGAGAAATAAGGTGAAAGTGAATAAAAAATGTCAGCGGTGTGCTCAATTGAGAAGGGAAAGCATTAGGGAGGCACCACCTTTTGCCGAAGCGTAAGTCAAACCCACAAGTCCTTGGTAATTTTAAACCTTGTCGATCTACGTTAGTGGCGATCTACATATAGGGCAAGCCTATGGGTCAATGTGTATATGCTTTAATTCCTTTGTGAGTATGATTATTTGCATGATCTATAATCCCTTGAATTATATTCATAATTATGTGTGGGATTCTCTCTTTTGTGAGTGATATGGTATCCTTCATTTGAATGGTGAGGTTTTGATTTCAAATGAGCTACAAGAATGTGATAGATTCTTGTGAACCTTTAGGTAAAATCTAAAGGTTGATGTCATTGACTTGAGATGCTTTGAAACTATGCTTGAATGAAAAATTTCCCATAATTGTGCTTCAAAAGTGTTTTAAATGAAAAGGATTTAAAAAGAAAGAAAACCTTTGCCTAGTGAGTGATAGTGGAACCAATTGTGAGTTGTGTTTGTAGATATAGTCTTTTGTTTTTGTTATTTTGCGTCTAGTGTGTAGTTATGAAAATCATATCTTGGGTGTGGCTGAGCTTAAATCCTAGGATTAGTGAGTGCTTTACTTGAGGACAACCAATAGTTCAAGTTTAGGGGTTTGATGAGTTGGTATTGTACCAACTCATCAGGCTCAAATCCATGAATTATTCCTATGCTTTAATGCTAATTGAAGGGGTTTTAGGCCATAGTTCTCATGTATGCAGAAATTCCTTGGAAAAGTTATGTTTGATGTATTTGGAGCTTAAAATCACTAAAGCACACCCGCAAAGGAACCGACATCCTGCATGAGACAGTTGGCGTCTCACTGGCTAAACGTCGGCTTGATTGGAGGAAGACTACTTAAGCACCAACGAATCAATGGTGCTATACAATTCCTGATTGGCGTTTTGTCAATCCTAGCACTGGTGCTATTGAATAAATTAAAGGTTGAAGCAGCGATGTGACTGGATCTATGCAATCAGGAACCGGCATCCCTCCGTCCCAGCGCAATCCAAGGAGCGGAAGCTCATTGCAAACACATACTTAGGGGATAAAGTGTTTTCTTTGTAAGGTTCCCAGGATTGAATAGAGAATTGTGTAATTATGTACCTTTGTCTTCTTCCAAAGGGGGAGAAGGAGGGGATAACTTTTGATTTTGCTTGGAGAACTAGAGAGTGGGAGAGAATAGCTAAGAACATTTCTTACTTGCTAAGAAAGAAAACTCAAATTTGCATCCATTAAAACTTGGATCTCAGATTTTGTTAATCAATTTTTCTTGAAATGGAGTATTGCTACATGGGTATTATCTCTATTTCTTCGATTATGAGTAGTTAAATCTGTAGATAGGTGTGTGTGCGCAATATGTGGCTGTAAAACCCATTGGGTATCGATTAATTAGTTCTAAAATTGATTGTATTACATGAATCTATTGTTGTCTTAAAGTTTTAATCTAAAATCATTGGTTTAGAACATTGATTGAGCTTTCTAACACCATTTTGGCTTGAGAAAACAAAAATGGAGTTGGGTAAGACTCAATAGTGTGGACTTGGTGAAATTAGTCTATAGATTTGAGATAGAGATAGGATAATCTGTTTAATTTCCTATTTTATGATATGAACTAGCAATAGTCTATTTACTCAAACAATGTTTGGTGTTTTATTGGTATGGGTCTTGAAATTCAAGAGAATCCAAGGGATACACATTTGATGGTTTGAAAGAATGTCGAATGTAGCTAGATCAAATGCTATCCATGTATAAATCAATTTCTTTGTGATTAATCTTTTTACCTATTGTGTCGAAACCCCATTGTAATGTACACACCCCTAGTCATTTCCAATCTTGTTAGATCATATTTGTGTTGACTCCCTACTTTGATACTCGATATTAATAATCTCTAGTTGTTTCAAAACCACCATTATTAACAATCTAGCTCAACAAAATTTTCAAGGAAGCTAAACTTTCCACAAACTTCTAGTCCCACAGAAGCCTCAAGGAATATAAACTTTTTGTGAACAAGATGGATAAATCTGTAGTAGGAAAAATTTGATTCAATATAAATTTATTCACTTCTTTTTTCTGCACGTCATTTTCTAGAAAACCACCACCCATTTTTCTCCACAAGATATTCTCATTTTCTTTCAAGTATATTGTATCATCTAGGTAGAAATTGTAAATCCAAAGACTTATAAATGAGCCTAGTGTAGGAAGTTTCATGACATTAGTTCATGTCCGCCATTCTCCATCTTTTCTCCAGCGAACACACCAAGAAATCCATCTCAACAAACACAGAAAGATAGAGATGATTGGCAAAATTAGACATCTTCATGGGATTCCCACAATATTGAGATGATATGGGTGTTACAACAAATTTCTCATCTTCCACGATCAAACAAAATAATGGCAAATTTATTAAACTCACTACTACCATTTCCTTCAACCGATCTAGTTGCCATCATGTTAACCGTACCATCGAAGGAACTTAGTTTTTGTCAAACAAGTGATAACCAGCAGGAATAGTGTCAATCTTTTTCCAAGATTCATTCTTCAGATAGTATATTCCAACAATGTAACGACTATCCTTTGCATTAATCACAAATGTAGAGATTATCTTATAATCATCACTAACAGAATAATACAAAAAACCATATTGTGTTGATTCGTAATATTTAACACGTTTCAACACATAAGGATTAGGCTTTTTAACAATTTTATATTTTTGAATAGCTGGATTTCATATAAATAATTTGAAGCTATAAACCATACATAACAAGTTGTTATAAGAACTCACCAATGGATATGAAACATATTGAGACATTAAAAAGTTTGGTAGTTGGAGAGAAACAACTTGAGAATTCACGCTCAGTGACGATTGATTTATTGAACCGGCGTTGGAAGCTAACATGTTATATTCCAAACAAGGAGATGGAGTTATTTTCGATGAAATTAATAGGATTTTTTGAAGATTAATATCGGACGATGATTCGTCGATTTGCAACTTGATGAAATTAGTGTCATTGATGATCGAACACCATGATTTGTACACAATCTTGAAGCATTGAAGAGATTCAACATGGATTTTTGAGAGGATGCAAGTGATTGCATCATCTCCAAAGTCGGTATTTTTTTTCTTGAGTGGGGACTCATTGGATTTGTGTTTACTTAGGATTTTAGGTTTTCTTTTTCCATGTATACATATATATAGTCTCATATGGCTTCCAATTTTTACTTATCTATCGAATTTTTGACTTTTAAGATTATGAATACATAGTCTCATGTGGATGCAAATTTGTGCTTATCTGTCTCAATTTTTGACTTTTAAGATTTGAATACATATTCTCATGTGGACGCAAATTTGTGCTTATCTGTCTCAATTTTTGACTTTTAAGATTTTTAAATCTTAAAAGTCAAAAATTGAGACAGATAAGCACACATTGGCAGCCATATGAGACTATATATATATATATATATATATATATGTATATATATGTAGATATGCATCCACATGAGACTATGTATACATAATCTTAAAAGTCATCTATCTCAATTTTTGACTTTTAAGATTTTGAAATCTTAAAAGTAAAAAATTGAGACAGATAAGCACAAATTGGCAGCCATATGAGACTATATATATATATATATATATATATATATATATGTATATATATATATGTATGTATATGTGTACATGGAAAACAAAAAACCTAAAATCCTATATATGTATACATGGAAACAAAAAACCTAAAATCTCGAGTAAACACAAGTCCAATGACTGCCCACTCAAGAAAAAAATACTGACTTTGGAGATGATGCAATCACTTGCATCCTGTCAAAACTCCTAGTTGAATCTCTTCAATGCTTCAAGATTGTCCACAATTCATGGTGTTCAATCATCAGTGACCCCAATTTCATCAAGTTGTAAATCGACGAATCATCATCCAATATTAATCTTAAACAAATCCTTTTAATTTCATCTAAAATAACTCCATCTCCTTGTTTAGAATATAACATGTTAGCATTCAACATCGGTTCAATAAATGCATTGTCATTGAGTGTGAATTCTCAAGTTGTTTCTCTCCAACTACCAAACTTTTTAATTTTCCAAGATGTTTCATATCCATTGGTACGTTCTTGTAACGGCTTATGTATGGTGTATAGCTTCAAAATATTTATATGGAATGCAGCTATTCAAAAATATAAAATTATTAAAAAGCATAATCCTTATGTGTTGAAATGTTACGAATAAACACTATATAATTTTGTGTATGATTCTGTTAGTGATGATTATAAGATAATTGCTACATTTGTGATTAATGCAAAGGATAACCATTAGCTTCCTTGAAAATTTTGTGGAGCTAGAAAATTTGATTGTCAAACTGTGTTTTGTTGTATTTTATTATAATATTTTGTGTGATTAATGATGAGACTCTTATTGTCTCCGATGCTTAGATTGTTGTGAAGCACTTAGCAGCTTTCATTATGGTTTTGTTAAAGTTATTATACATTTGACATCAACTCCTGCCGTTTCAGAATGGTTATGTTATATTTTGTTAAAAGATCTTATTTTCTAGAAATGTTGTGATTTTTTATGTCAGGTTTATACTTTTATTCCTTGAATTATACATGAAAATGTTTTAATATTGTACAGATCTAGTTTGTTAACACTTTAGCTAATTTTATAATTTAATTAGAAAGACATTTGAATGGCTATTGACCATTATAAATTGAAATAAATTCCCTTAAGATCAATATTGATGGAAGGAGACAAAAGTTGAAGTGGTGGGGATCGATTATAATAAGTTGTGGATTCTCTGTGTTGAAACAAGGAAGAAGGATGCCAATTATATATATGGAGGTACTTAACATTGCTTCTTAATTGGATTGATTAAAAAGGTTTTTAACATGACACTGAAATGTTAATAAACAGATTTCACAAAGGGAAACACTAGATACGATCTGTTATGCCTAAATGCTTAAGGGGTAGAGGGAATGAACTATGTAGAAACTTGTGATGGAAGTGAGTGCTTTATTGCCTTTATATCAGAATGTACAAAATCTTTGTAAGGATGCTGAGGGAACTTTTAAAATTAACAAAATAGTAAATATTTTTTGGGAAATTCTTTGATGTTTCTAGTTGTGGAATCATACACGCCACAAGGTCCTACCTACGTTTATTCATTATCTTTGTTCTAACTATAATCTTCACATCCAATTTTTCTCAATCAAAAACTCTTCGTGAAATGTTATACAATACAAAGAGTATGGTCTTATTTTGCCAAGTTTATTTGTCTAAGACTGAACACATTTCATATACTCTTATATATATACCTGGTGGTGAAACATGGGTATTAATCTATATTGCCCCTTCGTTCTAAAATCATACCTGACAATTAAGCTAAGATTTCAGAAATTCGATCAAGTAATAAGTAATCTAGGGGTGCAGGGATTGGAAATCGATATCACATAGGGATAATTGTGTTGCTCTATAGTGATTAACATTCATGGATAGGATGGGTAATCTTTAATGGCACTAATCTTCTTTCGATCTCATAGCGTCAGTTCATAGAATCTCCTTCTGGTCTCATCTATGTGCATAACTAAATAACCCAATACCTTAAACTATTCTCTCTTTCGATGCAAAAATAGGGCAAATAGATCTGTTCCATAACCTCTATTTTCAAGCAAGTTACATACATCAAACCTAAATTGCAAGTATCAGACTAATTACCCACTCCAATCAATCTTTTTCGAGCATCAATCAGAGATCGAAAGTAGGAATTATGTTTGCAACCTTAACCCATAAGTTAAGCCTATGCTAATTAGCCCAAATCCATATATAAACAGCAACAAAACAGGGTATAACACAATACCCACTACATTAAATCAACACCAAACCCCATAATTGCACCCCTAGACTATGGGGTTTTAGCCACCCATCAAAAAATATAAAGAAATTATACCTATCATGAAAGTAACCATGGATAACATAAAATTAAGCAATTACAAGCAATAACCACCTTGAATTCAACTTCAATTTGTAAATTTCAAGAGACTCCAAAAAACTAGAAAAGTGTGTTTCACAAAATATAGTGTTTCCCTCTCTAAAAGATTCAGAACTCCCAAAGCTATTTTCGGACCCTTTTTCTCTCTCCTTTGGGTTATTTATAGTTTCCTAAAATTTGTCCCAAAAACTCAATGCGTGACCATTTAGGCGACGTTAGTCGAGCTCACCAAGCACATTCAACGGATCGCCGTTTGCTCTTTAGCTCGCCCTTTGTTTTTCTTAAGGCTTCAGGTGTTTGAACCTCAGTCGACGAACTCGTTTGAGTATGGATTTCACACTCGAAGGATCACTGAGTACCACTTTTTTTAGCCTTTTTTAGCTTTCAATTCTTATCCAAGTTTTGTCACCTTCGCTGATGGTCAAGAAGTTCACCCATTGCATTCGGCATGTGGCCGTTCCTCTTTTAGTTCGCGGACTTGCCTCAATTAATTCAAGTGCTGAGCACTGTCAACTTAGGCGAGGTCATTCCCATTGGGTTATCCGCCCTTATTGTTAGGCGATCAACAATGTGGAGTTTACACTTCTTTTCATGTTTTTGGCCATTCTTTCAAACATTCATCCTTGCCTCATCCTTTAGCCTTCATAGCTGCAAATCATCAAAATATAATTAGAATAGGACATAATTAGGCATTGAGGACACTAATTGTTGAACTAAACGGCCCCCCAATGAGTGTAAATCTACCACTCATCAACAACCCCAACTTAAACTTTTGCTTGTCCTAAAGTAAATCAAGAACATAATTAGTTCAACAAGGGTGTCTACAATAGTACTCAATGAGAGCTAACATGCAAGTGCCTTTACAAGACTACTCTCAACAACATGCTACACTCTATCTTGATCAAAAATCTTCAAATGATGACTAGCTGGTCTCAAACCAAGTTCAAGCTCACTATAACTTATTTTCTAATGCAAGACCATGTGTCAACAAATGCATTCAAGTTCCCTCACATCAAGAACGATTCCATGCTCTCACAAAGAAAATGAATAAAGAAATAACGAATCAACACAACTCTCACTCTCCCAAAAGAGAAATACATGAAAGCTTCATCCCATAGGTTTGCCCATATTTTCCAATCATCACACAATCTAGTTTATCCAAGATCACAAGGGTCTTTTAGGCTTGTAATAGGGTGGAGGTTTAAGGTGTGGTCAATTTGGCTCAGTGACTTCATAGTGGCTCATGCTTCTTCTCAAGTTCTTTTCATTCATTTTCATTTTAGAACTAAAACTTTGATTTGTCAATCACTCTATTGGGAACCCCTTTTATTCCACCAACACTCTTTTTCATTTCAATTTTTCAAACATTGTTCATCACAATACCTCTCTTTTTTTTTTAAAAGAAGGGGTTCCTTCTTTTTGTAACACACTTTAAAGTTGAGTCTCATTTCATCTTTCTTTGCCTTTCACTTGGGTTTTCTTCCTCCTTCCTTTCCCACCCCTAACTTAGGATTTTGGCCTAAGTTGGCTATTCAAACAAACCAATGCTTCAAAAAGGATTTTGGGTGAGAAGTTAGGGACAATTTGGCTCAAGAAGTCTTAATGTGGTTGTCAACAAATGGTTTAGGCTCAAATGGTGCAAAAATGGTTGCACATCCTCACAAGATAGTCACAAAAGGATATGGAAGTTTGGATTTCCTCTCAAAATTTCTGCCCAAGATCATCCCTTACACTTACCAAGGCTAGACAATTAGACTAACAAGGCAAATTCTAGGATTCCACACATATGCTTCCAAATAAAATCTCACCACACAAGGCACTTTAAATACAATCATTTAGCACAGCTTGAAAAGATTAAAAGCTTACGTGTAATGTTCATTGCAAGACTCATATCAAAATGCAGTTAGTCAACAAAAGATTCAAATCGGTTGCTTAAAAGTGCAACCATATCGATTTCTTCCTTGCAACACAACACTATACACCATGCTCATCATGAATACTATTCAAGACATCGATATTAAACACAATCAATCCTCAAACTATTACCAATGAAAACTCAAGCATTTCACGATTTTCAAAACTCATGGGGCAAGAGAAGAGACAATTTAGAAAGAGACACAATGACATAAACCAATCAATAAATTATAAAATAAACAAAACAAAGTACTACAATCATCCAAAAACTGAAAATAACAAAATACAATAAAAAGGGGAATATTGGCACAAGTGCCCTTACACACCAAAATAGAAACAAAAGTGTCCTCAATATGAAAATAAACGAGTACAAGAGGAAAACTTAAAAGTTCCCCTGACAGGCTATGCGTGTGGAGTGCTCTCATCAGGAGTCTCGGGAGGAGTGACATCATCCTGGGCATCAGTACCCGGTGTAGTGGTCACATGAGGCAACAATGTAGGCTTAATAGAGGCATCAGTGCCTAGCTCATCAATAGGAGGAATGGTGGATTTTGAAGAGACTCCACTGGAGCCAACTACGGAGGTATCCTCAAGAGACCTCTCCAATGTCGTGTGGACTATCGTCTCCTCTATATCCTGCCACTCTGTCAGTGTCATATCAATCTTCTACTCATCATCCTCTCTCCTCAATTCATCCTCGTCCGTCTCCTGGCTAAATAATCATCGGCCCTATCACCTCTCTCTCATTATCATCAACAACTACATCATCAACTCTCTCAACATCCCCACTCAGTTGCTGAGAAGCACTAGAAGGAATCTCAACACTAGGTGTGGAGGTAGGCATAAACTCAAGTGTATCGGGTAATGGTACCTCACCCCAAAGCATCAATATGTCTGTAGACCTCACTTGTGAGATCATCTAACCACACCACATGGGACCCAATAGTGGCCTCACACCGAACCAACCTCTCTTTTAAAGGGGCTAAAACAGCCTCAATTGCTCTATGAATCAATGTGGGCATCTCCTTCTTAACCCTAGCTGCCCTCACATCTGCATACTGGGTAAGATTGCCCATTTGGTAGATCATGGCTTGGGTCAAGGAGGGTTAGGAGACCGGAGTAGAGGTTGGTATAGTAGTAGGGGTAGAAGTGGAAGGCACAGTAGAGGGCTGAGATATACCTGACTGCTCCATAGAAGGAGTAGATGGAGTGGCCTCAGTAGCAAGTGTAGCAAGATCAACCACGGGCATAATGTCTAGTGGGGGCGGCTTCCTCCTAGCCACATCATCCCGTAGATAGTCAGCCTCATTCCTCCGAATGTTATTGGAGGAGGCTGGGGTGATCCGTACATGAGTCTTCTCTCTAAAAGGAACTCTTACAGTCTCACAGAGCCATGTGATTAACATCGGGAAGGGGAGAGAGGTTTGCTCTTGTCTAACCCTCATTAATATCTCATTGGTGATGATTGATCCCACATTGATCTTTTCTCTATCAATTATTGTGCCTACCAACACAACCTTTGGATATCAGAGAATAGATTCATTTTGGGACAGTACAATGTTGCTACTTATGAACCCAAACCAATAAGGAGCCCCAGCATTCATATCCTTCTTTTGAATTCTCGCTCTTTCGGCCATTCATGGAGGAGATGCATCAGAAATCAGCAGTGCTATCCCTTCTTTCAATGAATCAAGGTCATGTCACATTCGGAGTGTAAACATCTCAGTATGATTTTCTAGAGTACATAAGACTGTGTTGACTTGATGTGCATGGCATTGTACCATCTTGCCACACACTTTCACCTCTTTTATGGACTTCCACACCGTGCCCTTTCTCTTCTTTGGCAGTGCTTGTGCATATGCAGTATAAAATTTTCTCACCCACGTTGGAACATAAGGGTTTCGAGGTCTAGTGAACCTCTAAAACTTGTGAAACTTGATGGTGCCCCAGATTAGAGGATAGTCACTCATGAAACCGTCTATGGAGAGTCATCACTCCTCAAGAATATTACGCTCTCCAGCAGCCATGAGCCTGTTGAGGGCCCTTGGAGCAATTACCGGGAGAACACAACAAGAAGGTGCCTGAGTAGAAGAGGGTTGCACTAGCTTGGACCTGATGTCCGTTCTTTTCCATGCAACCACCTTTTTTAGGTTGCTCACTTCCACGTGTAGAGGAACGTGGAGTGGTTGGTTGTGGTCGGGGAGCTTCAGATGGCTCATTGATAGATATTCCCTGGTGCCTTTCCAATGGAGGACGGGGAGATTCCCTGTCAAATTCCATATCCAAAGCTACAAAATGTTTTCCTTTAGTTCTAGCCATAACCTACAAAGCACAATCATGCAAAGCAAAAATTGAGTGAAGGTTAGTTGAAATCAAAATTAAAAGAAACAGAGTTCAAAAATGTTCTGAGGCCTACCTAAAGGGAAGGCGGTCCGTCTAATAGGTTGGGCGAGCTCGCTGAAATGGACAGTACTGATCTTAGGCATATTTATGTGCCGATTTGTCAAATATAACCCACATTAGTCTTGTGTTTAAGAATAATCTTTAAGCTGTGTGTTTTCTTTTGAGGAATTTGCAATGATTGTGCACTAAAACATATGATTAGATTATGCAGGAGTTCTTGAGGAAAAATGGAGTCTATGGAAGAAAGCACGAAGCGGGAAGCATGGATAAAAGGCAAGGAAGCAAGAGCAAATTGAAAGAAGAGAATAATTGGGCCTGGCAGCCTTGGTGTACTGCTGGTGCCCTACGCTAAGCAGCAAACTACTGAAGGAAGCTTTTTGAGCTATGTTGGAGCCCCACGCCAGCCTTGGTTCAAATTTTCCAGCAAAAATTGTTTTAAATAGGACTCTTATTTTGGTCTAAATTAGGAAAATTACTTGTGGGAACTCTATATATAGGATCCTAGGGTTATTTTGTAAAGGGTTAGCTGTTTTTTGGTGAGCAAGAGCAAGGGATTACAATTCATCTTAGGTTTCAATTCTCTACTTCTTCATTAGGTTTGAATATTATGAAACTTATTATTTTTGCGTTTATGAATATTATGAGTGGCTAAAAGCCCTTGTTCTGGGGCTGTAGCTACGAGTTATTGTTGAACATGGACTTGCTTTGAATTAACTATTGGTTATCATTCACATTACTTCTACATTCTTGTTTTAGTATTTCATGCTAGGCCACCATAGAAATAAATCTATTGTCTATTCTTGGACTCGAGAGATGAAGAGGTAGATAGACCAGAGAATGTAAAGAGCTTGATCTCACTTGTTTAGATTTGTGTTTAGGAGTGACGCCCGGACGAACACCAAGCTTGGTTACGAAACAGGATGAAATATAAATGCTCGCTGATTAGGACTGCCTATCCCCGCTCAAAGATGTAGTTAGACAGCTAGTTGGAGTAGGCGATTAGAGGTTGAGAGATCATGATCATAACATTAACCCTATAAATCAGTAATGTGATAACTAAAATTGATTCTATGCATGAGATGTGATACATGAAACTCAAAGCATGCTGCAGCTCTGGAATTGTCCCTTAATTGATTAAAACACCGAAATTATAGTTAGCTCTGTTAGATAGTTATTAATTAAATTGTTCTTAGTAGTAGTAATCAAAACCATATCGTTAATATGTTCTTTAAGATGTAGATTTAATTGAATTGATATACATTGATCATAAGTCCCTTGGGTACGACAACCCGGTTCTAAAAGAGCCATTTATTATTTCTGCGACCATGTGCACTTGCGTGTGCATTTGGGAGCAACAAGTTTTTGGCGCCGCTGCTGGGGACTTTAAAATTAATTTATTTTTAATTCTTTTAAGTCTACTAGTGATTGTTCAAAGTGCTAATAACTTGATCTTAGCTGTTCTGTATTGCAGATGATTGGGATTTGAAGTCTAGCTCGCAAAGGTGATCTTGTCAAACTAGACGACGAACCTGAACGAGCCCTTATACAACGAAGAAAGCTAGCGAATCTCAGACGACAGTGGGAATTAGGACTAGATCTCCGAGAAAACTGGGACGAAAACCCGGCTGATGATCGTGGTGAACACATGGAAAGGGAACATATGGAGATACCTGCAGTGATAGCTCTGAGGCCAGTTTGTGACGTGGCAGTCCCACTCACCAATAGTATGACATCTAGCACACAGAAACCACCACCGGGTGGTAGCTTTGAGTTGAAACAATCCATGGTGCATCTCCTCCATACTAATGGGCAATTCACTGGCCTACCTCATGAAGATCCCCAAGTGCACCTAAGAGGTTTTCTGGAGATAAGAAGCACTTATATTCCATATGGGGTATCAACTGATTATGTGCGATTGAACTTGTTCCCATTTTCACTTTTGGGAGAAACGAGACGATGGTTAGACTCTGAGACACCCAACTCTATCACCACATGGGACCAATTAGCGAAGAAGTTTCTTAATCGATTCTTCCCCTCAGGTAGAACCGCAAAACTGAGAAGTGACATATTGAGTTTCAAGCAGAGAAGCGGATAAAACATGTACCAAGCCTGGGATAGATTAAAACAAATGTTGATTGCTTGTCCACATCACTATCAGGCTAATGAGGTACTAGCTCATACCTTTATTGAAGGCCTTGAATATAATGCTAGGGTACTATTGAATACTGCAGCAGGTGGGTAAGCTCTTGAGAAGACCTATGATGAGTTAGTGGAGCTCTTGGACAAAATGTCTGAGGCAACCCGGATTGGAATGGTGATACGCAAAGGAGCACAACACCAAAGGCTGCAAGTATGTTGGAAGTGGATCAATTAACTGCATTAAATGCAAAATTGGATGCGTTAGAAAATAACTTCACCACTCAGTTCAAGAAGTTATTAGTCGGGCAGCAACAAGCACATGTAAATGCGGTACACCAACGCAAGGATGGTGTGAAGTCTGTGGAAGTAGAGATCATGTGGCTGATTATTGCGGTTCAAACCCAGACTCTGTGAACTATCCGGGGAATGCCCAAAGAGGTGGGAGGTACACAGAATTATGGGAACATGTATACCTCAAGTTGGAGGAACCACGTGGAAATCAAAATCAACACCAAAATTAGGCGCAAGGGCAAAACCAATACCGAACACAAGGTAGTGGACCGCAGTTTCAACAACAAGATAACAAAGGTGCAAAGCAAGGAGGCATGACTAATGAGGAGCTGTTCTAAAGGCTAAGTACAGAAATCAACACAAAAAATGAGGAACACTATAGAAAATTGGGAGAAGAGTTGAGATGCACCCAGTTGGCGCAGAAAAATCTGGAAAGGCAGTTCACACAATTGGCTAATGCAGTCAATGTGCGTCCTCCTGGAGGTCTTCCAAGTGACACGGATCCTAACCCAAGGTAACTGAATGCGGTGAGCACAAGGAGTGGATTACAACTAGAGGAACTAGCTCCAAAGAAAAGAAGTTTTGAGGTGGTGAGAGAAGAAAAGAAATCAGAAGAAGTGGTTCAAGATGCGAATGTTGAGAGGGTTGTTCCCCAAATAAAACCACCCCCTGCTTTTCCATAAAAGTTCAAAAAACAGAATGAGGATGAATGCTTCGGTAAGTTTCTATCTCTCCTTAAACAAGTTCACATTAATCTACCATTTGTTGATATTTTGCAGAGAATTCCTAAGTACGCCAAGTATGTGAAGGAGATAGTGGCGAACAACGGGAGATTGACTGAGTATGAAACAGTGGCACTCACTGAGGAGTGTAGTTCTAGAATTCAAAATAGACTACCTAAAAAGTTGAAGGATCCGGGTAGCTTCACGGTGCAAATCACCATTGGTCAAAGTATTCATGCACGAGGTTTGTGTGACTTGGGTGCTAGTATAAACCTCATGCCGCCATCTTTGTACAAGAAACTTGGGTTGGGTAGTCCAAAACCAACCACAATTATACTCCAATTGGCTGATAGGTCTGTGGCAAGGCCTGAAAGAGTAGTAGAAGATGTCTTGGTGCAAATGGGGTCGCTGATCTTTCCTATGGACTTTGTTGTCCTAAATTTTGAGCCCGATCCTAAAGTTCCATTTATTTTGGGACGACCATTCCTAGCTATGGGGTGAGCATTGTTTGATGTAGCAGATGGGTAGTTGACCATGAGAGCTCATGATAAGGTGGAGGTGTTTGATGTATATCGCGCTTTGAAACTGCCTTCTATCTATGAAGAGTTGTCTGCCATCACGGTAGTGGATCTAGCCATAGAATCACATTGCATAACTCCCAAGGATCCCTTGGAAAGATTTTTGGTGGGGCATGACATAGATGGAGATAAATATGCGCAAGAACTAGCTACTTGTCTTAATGTAGCGCTAGTCGGTTCACGAAATGGTGTAGTGGAACCATTAGAGCGAGTGTTGGATCTTCCTCCCCCTCAATTGAAGAATCACCAAAGCTGGAGTTAAAATCTCTTCCGACGCACTTGAGGTATGCATATCTTGGCACTAATGAAACTTTACCGATTATACTCTCTGCAGAATTTTCTGAAGCACGGGTTGAAGCTGCTTTGGAGATATTGAAGAAAAGGAAGAAAGCAATACGCTGGAAAATGTCAGATATTCATGGCATTAGTCCGGCATTGCGCATGCACCGAATCTACATGGAGGAAGACCATAAACCGAGTGCACAACACCAACGTCGGCTAAATCCTTTGATGAAGAAGGTTGTGAAGAAATAAGTGATTAGGTGGTTAGATGCAGGAATTGTGTATCCTATCTCTGACAGCAAATGGGTAAGTCCTGTGCAGTGTGTACCAAAGAAAGGGGGGATAACAGTAGTGAAGAATGACAAAAATGAGTTGATCCCAACAAGAACTATCACCGGATGGAGAATCTCATGGATTATCAAAAGTTGAACGATGCCACAAGGAAGGATCACTACCCTGTCCCTTTTATTGATCAAATGCTTGACCGTTTAGCAGGGAAGGAGTATACTTTCTTTTTAGATGGATATTTCGAGTATAATCAGATCTTGATTGCACATGAGGATCAAGAGAAGACTACTTTCACATGTCCCTATGGCACATATGCGTTTAAGCGCATGCCATTTGGGCTTTGCAATGCTCTTGCCACATTCCAGAGGTGCATGATGGCCATTTTCCATGATATGGTGGAGGACTTTGTAGAAGTATTCATGGATGACTTCTCCGTCTTTGGGAAGTCTTTTGAGGTATGTATTCGAAACCTTGATAGAGTACTTGCTCGTTGTGAAGACACTAACCTAGTGCTTAATTGGGAGAAGTGTCACTTCTTGGTCCTAGAAGGCATAGTTTTGGGTCATAAAGTGTCTAAGCAGGGACTCGAGGTAGATAGAGAGAAGGTGGAAGTTATTGAAAAATTGCCCCCTCCTATTTCTATTAAAGGGGTAAGAAGTTTCCTTGGGCATGCTGGTTTTTACCGGAGATTCATCAAGGATTTTTCCAAGATTGCTAGACCCATGTGCAGTCTTTTGGAAAAGGAGGTGAAATTCGAGTTTGATGAAAGTTGTTTAAAGGCGTTTGAGGAGCTGAAGAGGAACTTAATTGAAGCTCCTATCTTGATTGCTCCTAATTGGGAGCTGCCATTTGAACTCATGTGTGATGCAAGCGATGTAGCAGTGGGTGCAGTATTGGGACAGAGACAAGGCAAAGTGTTCCATTCAATCTATTATACTAGCAAGACCCTTGATGCTGCTCAAGCTAATTACACAGTGACTTAGAAGGAGATGCTTGCTCTAGTGTTCTCCTTTGACAAGTTTAGATTGTATATGTTAGGTACCAAGGTTATTATTTATACTGACCATGCAACTATTAGGTACCTATTCAACAAGAAGGATGCCAAGCCAAGACTAACTCGGTAGATATTGCTTCTCCAAGAGTTCGACCTTGAGATCAAAGACCAAAAGGGTACTGCAAATCAGATTGCGGATCATCTGTCAAGGTTAGAAGATTTCTCTCATGTGCATGAAGAGTTTTCGGATGAGCAGTTGATGGCTTTGGATATCTCCCAAGTGCCTTGGTATGCAGACATTGTGAATTTCTTGGTGAGTGGAGTGTTTCCACCTGGCATAACAACCCAATAGAGAAAGAAGTTGATGCATGATGCTAAATTCTATATATGGGATGAGCCATTCTTTTTCAAACAAGGAGTGGACCAAGTGGTGAGGCGATGGATTCCAGAGAGTGAGGTCAAGCAAGTGCTCTAGAGTTGTCATGCAAGTCCTTATGAAGGGCACCATGGAGGAGAGCGCACGGCTCACAAGGTATTGCAATCCGACTTCTTTCGGCCCTCCCTTTTTAAAGATTCTACGGCTTATGTGAAGGGATGTGATAAGTGTCAAAGGTTGGGCATGATATCGAGAAGACATGAAATGCCCTTAAATAATATTCTTGAGGTGGAAATCTTTGATGTGTGGGGTATTAACTTCATTGGTCCCTTCCCACCATCTGGTGGAAACCAATATATTCTTGTGGCCGTGGATTATGTGTCCAAATGGGTTGAGGCTGTCGCTCTTCCCACGAATGACTCAAGAGTGGTGATTAAATTCATCAAGAAACATATTTTCACGCGGTTTGGTGCTCCAAGGGCAATCATAAGTGATGGAGGTAAGAACTTCATTAATCATCTAGTGAAGAATCTTCTTGCTAAGTATGGCATACGACACAAAATAGCTACAACTTATCACCCACAAACTAGTGGTCAAGTTGAAGTTTCAAATCGTGAGCTGAAGCAGATACTACAGAAAATGGTGAATGCACAGTGCAAAGATTGGTCTGAGAAGCTTGATGATGCATTATGAGCATATAGGACTGCATACAAAACACCTATAGGGACTTCTCCCTATCACATGGTCTACGGCAAAGCATGTCATCTTCCGGCAGAGCTAGAGTACCAAGCATATTGGGCTATAAAGAAGTTGAATCTTGATCATGAGCTAGCCCCTAGAAAGAGAATTGGTCAATTGCGTGAACTAGAGTATTTTAGACTCCATGCTTATGAGAATGCGAAGATTTACAAGGAGAAGACCAAGAGATGGCATGACAAGCATATAATCCCTCGCATTTTCACTCTGGGGCAAAAGGTATTACTCTTTAACTCTAGACTTAGATTATTCCCCGGAAAACTAAGGTCGAAATGGAGTGGACCTTTTGAAGTGGTGAGGATGACACAACTATGGAGTAGTGGAACTCAAGGATAAAAATGGCATGTCGTTCTTGGTGAATGGACAAAGGTTCAAGTATTACTTTGGAGAAGATACGGATCGAGATCGTGAAGCTCTTGAGCTAAATGATGAATGATTCAAGCATGGTCGAGTCGCGACGTTAAATCAGGCACTCCGCGGGAGGAAACCCGTGAAAACTTGTAATAATTAACTAATTTTTGGTTTAGTTTGATTTTTAACTTGGTAGTTAGTTTAAGTTTTCTAGGATTTAGTTGCATTTTCTTATTTTGGTAGGATTTTAAGTGATTTTCATTCATTGTAATAGTTAGGATCTATAAACGAGAAAAATACAAAATTATGAGTCGTGCCACGAACAAAACTAAGGCGCTAGGTGGGAGGCAACCCACCATTTTTCTAATATAGGGTGCTCTTGATGCAGGTATATTGAAAAAGTTGAACAAAATCAAGGGAAATATGAACCCTGGCTGGCAGGCGCACTGTTGGCGCACCACGCCAGGGCATGAACTGCTAAGGGATTTCTCGGGCGACTTAGTGGCGCGCTGCGCCAAAGCAGCCTACAGGTCAAGCGCACTGATGGTGCCCTACTCCAACGTGCGAACTATTGAGCGCCTTGTGTGGGCGAAATCGCGGCATGCCGCGCCAGAGAGCCTGCAGGTCGGGCACCCTGTGCCAAGGGCATAACTACTGCCAGCCCTTTTCAGGCCACTGGCAGCGCCCCGCGCCACTAGCTGAACTACAGAGAAATATGTTGGGCGCATTCAAAGTGCGTCACGCCAAGAGTTTCCTTAGGGGCGCACTGTTGGCGCCCCACGCCAATACTACAACTACTGAAAGCCTGTCTCGGCGCTACTCAGGCGCGCTGCGCCAGCATCAACCCCCGCCCGAACATTTTTCTAATTGGTTGCCAAAACCCGACCCAACCCAACCCCCCGAAAACCCAGCCCCACAAACCCAATAACCCGACCCATATCCTCCAACTTTCCCCATTAACCCCTAAACCCACTAAAAATTCCATCTCACTTCCTCTCTCTAACATTCACATTACCCGACCGACCCCTCCACTTTTCTCTTCTTCTCCTAAATTTTTCTCTTCCTCTCAAACACTTTCTTCCCCAAAAAACCTAAATTCACCATTAATCTTTCCCCAAAAAATTCTTCCCAACTATATTCAACCATCCACAACACCCAAAACCCACAAACCTTCAAGAAATTTCAAAACCCAAAAACCCCAACCCCTCCACTGCCTTTACCCGACCCCCCCACCCTCACCCAACAATTTTATTTTTCTTCACTTTTCTTTCTAGTCTAGCTCTAATGGCACCCAAAGGAAAACAATTGGAGGTTGGCGCGGGTAGCAAGCGTGCTACGAAGGGAAACACCGCCGGAACAACTAGTCTCCATTTTCCGCCAAAGAAATTTGGTAACCAAGCTGTGGAGCATCATGGTGTGGATTGGTTTGAGAGCCAAAAGGAAGAAAAATACCTTGGAGATTAACACGTGAATGAGGTACGTTTACAAATGGAATTCCCCCGCATTCATGAAATTATTTATAATTTGGGGTTGCACTTCATATTTGTTAATCAAGGAGATTGTAACCTCACTCTTGTGAGGAAATTTTATGCCAATTGGATAATGGAAACGAGGCATAGTCATTCGGTTGAGTCCGGGGGAAAACGGTTAGATTTACTTCAAAATACTTAATGCATTTTTGGGTACCTCCATTGTGAAGCTGCTGTGCATAATCAATTGAAAGAAACTCCACCGTATAGAGAGATTCGACATACATTGTGCGGGGTTGATTCCATGGTGAGGTGGGAGAGGAGTAAGGATACCCGGAAGCATGCCACACTCCACTATGCGCATTTAAATCAAGAAGCGCGAGTGTGGCTCAAGATAGTGAGCAATGTGTTGCTGTCGTGCAAACACAATTCTGAGGTAACTTGGGACCGGGTGGTCCTAATTTACATGCTCATGAAAGGAATGCCAATCAATGTAGGGGTAGTACTTTGACAGAATATGATGAAGTTCCAGAATAATAAGAGGTGGTGCTATTGTTATGGTGGTTTGATGACTCGATTTCTAAGGGCCGAAGGTATTGAGGAGGAACCTCTTGACATGGACCAAGCGAGGGCCCCATACCTAGTGAGTAGCCTTGTTGATGTGTCATGTACTAAAGCTTTAGATGTGTCTCACGGGCCTGTCCTATCTATTGCCGACCGACAGGCTAGAGATGATAGCTGGATGGCACGAATGTTTGGGATGGCGGAGTTGCAAGTTCGCATTGGAGGCCGCCCGGTCACCAACGAAGAGATGGAGGAGTTGGCTGAGTGCTATCCACTGACGGATAGTGCCATGTATATGTGTCAAATGGGCCCGACTTTTCAAGAGCCACTAGACGACGATGAAGCCACTGTGGATGAGGAGCTCGATGATGATGAGGGAGATGCATCCGATATGGCTTTGATGGTAGTTGATGGTGCCACATTTGTGGCAGATGGTCGTGATGATGACGACGACGAGGCCTAGAGGCCTAAGGGAGTTTTCTCTAACTCTATATTTTGTTTACTTTGCGCACTGGGGACAGTGCTATCTTTAAGTGTGGGGTGGGAGATGAGCTTCCTTGTACATATTTTATTGCTTTATCTAGTCTTTTTGTATTTTTAGGTGGGTTCCTTGGCTTTTTTTTTGGTACTTTTCCTGAGGATAGTCCATTTGAACCGATTAGGACTAGTGATTTGTTTTCATTTATTAAGTCTTAGAGTTGTCGTAAGAGTGACAGTTCCCAATGATGGATGGATGACGACCATCTTAATGGTAAATTAGTCACTAAGAGTAGTAGCTTATGAGAAACCGACCTCTGGATACTTTGACACCTTGTCTTGAGACTTAGCCAGACGTCGTGGGTAGTCCTACTTGTATGCAATTTGAAAGAACTTAGCAACCTTGAAGCAACCATAAGCTCTTTGTTTTGACTCTGAATTAATAAAATTGGGCTTAATTGTGTGGAAACACCGTAATGTGATTTATATGAGTATGCTGGATAGTGATTGTGTCCTTACTTGTGTTGTGATGCCATGTGTGGAAAGTGATTGCTTAGTTCATGCATTGATTGATAGCTAGAATTTGCCCCGTGTGTGCTTAAATGAGTAACTTGTAGGACTTAAGGAACGTGATTGAGGCAATTCTTTAAATAGCCAATTCTGACTCTTTTGTATGCCTCCAAATGAATTATCCCTAGTTAGCCCCATTGAGCCTTTTTAGCCACTATTTGTTTTTTGATTAAACTACATACTGAGCCGAATTCCTTTCTTGACACCATGACTTCTTTGATCCCAATAGTTGATCCTTAATGCACTATGTTGAGGAGTGATTATGGAAGGTATGGTAGAAGTGAATGAGGATTTAAATGCTTGTTGGTGTGGTGAAGTTAAAGAAAAGAGGTGAATTGGCCCATGATCTCATAATGAAAAGGCACTTGAAAAAAAAGGAGAGAAAAATAAGAACATATTGTGAAAAAAAAGGGGAATAATAATAAATAAACAAGTGCTTGAGTGAACAAAAGGGCGAAGCTTGAAAGTATTGAAACATGAAGTATATTTGGAGGTGTGCAACAAAAATAAAAGAAGAGGTAAGAGAAGTTGTATGTCCTAAAATGAAAACATGTGCATTAGGGAGGCGTAGTCACTAATGAAACTCTAAATATATCCTCCCCTACGTTAAGCCGACATTACAACCAAATGCAAGTCCTCTTGATTCCATGATGAATACTTTGTCAAAATTGATGTACACTACGGGCAAACTTATGGCATGTTATGATATGTGTGAACTTCTTTTGGAGAGTGAGTGAAAAATTTCGAAAAAAGGGCCTTGTTTTGAAATAAATGTGCGAATGTAATGTTTGTAGAAGGGAAAGCTATACCAAAAATTGGTGAGGGCATCCATGATGCATGTTTGGTTATGTTGTTATTTGGTGTGTTCTTATATGATTGCATTAGCCTGGAATTATGAAAAAAGAGTCATTCATTGAGGTTACATGTTGTTGATAGGTAGGCTAGCGTAAAGAGTTTAAAATGTTGAATGTTGTATAAAGTGTGTACTACAAAAGCATGATTAAATATGTTTGGTTGATTTTGAGGCGGGTAGATAAGTCCAAAGGTAGTGATGAAAAGGTGATAGTGAAAAGTTTGTTCGAGGACGAACAAGAGATTAAGTGTGGGGTGGTGATCTTAGGCATATTTATGTGCCGGTTTGTCAAAAATAGCCCACATTAATCTTGTGTTTAGGAATAATCTTTAAGCTATGTGTTTTGTTTTGAGAAATTTTCAATGATTGTGCACTAAAACATATGATTAGATTATGCAGGAGTTCTTGAAGAAAAATGGAGTCTATGGAAGAAAGAAGCGGGAAGTATGGATACAAGGCAAGCAAGCAAGGGCAAATGGAAAGAAGAGAAGAATTGGGCCTGGCAGCCTTGGCATACTGCTGGCACCCCACGCCAGGCCCAAAACTTCAGAGGAAAATTTCTGGCATACTGCTGGCGCCCTACGCCAAGCAGCAAACTACTGAAGGAAGCTTCTGGGCCTATCTGGCGCCCCACGCCAACCTTGGTCCGAATTTTCCTGCGAAAATTGTTTTAAATAGGACTCTTATTTTGGTCTAAATTAGGAAAATTACTTGTGGGAACGCTATATATAGGACCCTAGGGTTATTTTGTAAAGGGTTAGCTATTTTTTAGTGTGCACGAGCAAGGGATTACAATTCATCTTAGGTTTCAATTCTCTACTTCTTCTTTAGGTTTGAATTTTATGAAACTTATTATTTTTGCGTTTATGAATATTATGAGTGGCTAAAAGCCCTTGTTCTAGGGCTGTAACTACGGGTTATTGTTGAACATCGACTTTCTTTGAATTGACTATTGGTTATCATACACATTACTTTTACATTCTTGTTTTAGTATTTCATGCTAGGCCACTATAGAAATAAATCTATTGTCTATTCTTGGACTCGAGAGATGAAGAGGTAGATAGACCAGAGAATGTAAAGAGCTTGATCTAACTTGTTTAGATTTTTCTTTAAGAGTGATGCTCGGACGAACACCAAGCTTGGTTACGAAATAAGATGAAATATAAATGCTCGCCGATTAGGACTGCCTATCCCCGCTCAACGATGTAGTTATACAGCTAGTTTGAGTAGGCGATTAGAGGTCGAGAGATCATGATCATAACATTAACCCTATAAATCAGTAATGTGATAACTAAAATTGATTCTATGCATGAGATGTGATACATGAAACCCAAAGTATGCTGCAGCCCTGGAATTGTCCCTTAATTGATTAAAACACCGAAATTATAGTTAGCTGTGTTAGTTAGTTATTAATTAAATTGTTCTTAGTAGTAGTAATCAAAACCATATCGTTAATACGTTCTTTAAGTTTTAGATTTAATTGAATTGATATACATTGATCATAAGTCCCTTGGGTACGACAACCCGGTTCTAAAAGAGCCATTTATTACTTCTGCAACCATGTGCTCTTGCGTGTGCTTAATTCTTTTTAAAATTTGGATTTGGATTCTAAGTTTAACCATCTTTGAGGGGGGGGGGGGAAGAATCTCTCCAAGAAAGCTTCAGTTAACTCCTCTCAAGAAGAGATAGAGTCATTTGGAAATTTCGCCACCCATCTTGTAGCTTCACCCGTCAAAGAGAACGAGAATAATGTAACACCCCAAATTTTTTTTAAGTTAAGACCCGAACTATTCTTCATTTGCATGTAAAATTGTATCAGGTGATTCTTAAATTTCTCATATGTGTAAAGGTCATTTCTTTGGTATTCAAATGAATTTGGATATGACTTAAGGTCACAAGAACCACCTAGCACAAAGTTGAGTTGAAAGCTTCATTACCTATTAAGTTTTGACATAAGATTCTATTTAGGTCAACTTCGAGCAATCATATCTCCTAGCACATAATGAATTAGGTGGCCCATGACATATCAAATTGAAGGTCTTTGGAATCCTCCTTCTACGCCACCAAGTTTGCCTTATTTCGAGTTCGGAGTAAGACGTTATGGCTATTTTACCAGAGATTGCCATACTAGAGTTTTCTGAGTCTGTGAAAGACGGATGGATCAAACCTACGGGCCGTAGGTTGAACGATGATCCATCCTGTCAAACCATAAAAAACTTCAAAAAGTCTGAATTTTTGGATCCAATTCCTACGGCTCCATTCTACGGGCCGTAAGAACTACTACGGGCTATTCTTTTGGCTCTTAAATGGACTTTTGAGCCTTAAAAATTCAACATAAATTCCACGGGTGGGATTTACGGTCCGTAACTCAAATCACGAACCGTAGATAGTCTCGTGGACAGTTTTTGTTAGCTTTTAAAGAGGGGTAGTTTAGTCTTTTTCCACCCCATCAAAGCCTAAACCACGACCCTTTTTCACCTAATTAATGGTCTATATAGTGTTAAAACATTATTTTACGTTCTTTAATACATCAAAAACTTAGAGCAAGGATTCAAGAGGAGAAAAGCTAGGGTTTTCTAACATTCTTCAAATTTCGTCGATTTCACCAAGAACTTCGTTCTTCTCAGGTATGTAAGGCTATCATAGTGATGGACTGGGTTCGTCATCACGCCCTACATCTACTTTCTATCAGTGAAGAATAATCTAGGGTTACATCCTTAGTTTGATAATTCGTTAGATGAGTTTTGTTGATGAATTTTGAGTTGCTATTTGTAATTTTTTGAGTTGCTAGATATTATGTAATGAGATTCTTGAGTTTATTGTTCATGTCTATTTTTCAGCATGAACCCTATTATTTTAGTATTGATTGAGAATCTTTTTAACTGAACAATTATCTTAAATTGATTTTATGAGAAATTAAAGAAGAGTTTTGAGAAAAGTTTTAAGAGACATTTGAATTAAAGTTTAAGGGAACTATTGATTCCCAAATTTACCATTTTTACATTGAGAAAAGAGAAACTTTGACTTCTAAACGAGTAATGAATTCAAAGTTAATTCAGAGCAGTTACCTCTTTAATAGGATCTTTTGACCAATTACCTCAAACTGAGAAAGAGTATGTTTTATACATTTGAGCATGAGTATATATTTATTGAGAGTAGTATTGAGCACCGATATGGGGATGAATTTAGAAAACTCACATTCCTCATAAACTATGTAGCCAACATGGGTAAAGGATCATACTTTTTAGATTACTCCTTATTGCTTTCCAGCAGTGCTTTAGTGGATCCACTTAGTTGAGGTGTTCTATACCCCTGCAAGGTATAGGATAGTTCTGGCAGCATGGGTGAGACATTGTATCATCACATAGCTCATAGTGGTGGTTGTCGGTTAAAGAATCTCCCAAATAAGAGTTAAGAGTAATTTATTGTATTCTTATATGCATCCTTGAGTTAGCATATTTTATGTATGAAGCTTTAAATATTTCCCTCTCTTATTATTGCTTTGTATTGAGTTGAGTTGAGGTGAGTATTCTTTTAACCTTATTAGTTCAGTTATTTATTCATTTAGCTTTATTGCATACTCATACATTCAATGTACTGATGTCATTCGACCTGCATCTTTCTATGATGCAGATACAGGTGTTCATGATCATCAACAGGCGCTCCGTTGAGATCATTTGGCACTCTAGTTAGTTTTTGGTGTGCCTCCATGCATTGCAGAGGACTCCTTCTTTCCTTTCAGTTTAGTCAGTTTAGGGTGTCGTGGGTCTTGTCCCGACATCCATGCTGACCTATAGAGACTTCATTGATAGATAGAGTTAGGGAGTCTCTTAGTACTTTCTTTTCCTTTGAGATGTTTTGCAAATTATTATTATTGCATTGAGTATTGTTTTCAGATAGTATGAGTTGAGAATTTTATAGTTTTAATGATTTACTTCTGTTTTAAGCCTTTAAATGCTTGAGTCAGTCTTCTGCTAAGTAGTCAGCCAGGCCAAGGGTTTTCTTGGGGACCAGCAATGGTTCTCGAGTGCCGGCCATGTCCAAGGTGTAGTCTCGGGGGGTGATAAATAACCTCAACCATATGGACTCTTATGAGATGTTTTTGAACCCCTGAACATTCCTCTCAATTGGAGAAATTGTAGCATTGTTTCGGTCACATGAAAACTACCCTTCCTACTGTAGGAGGTATCTGGATGGCTCCCTTGGTTCGAATGCTTTTCACATGCATATAATTCAAATCATCCATTCTGTCATTTTACCCTACTGACTATCGTTGTCACTACCGTGGTCACTCATGTTTTAAGCCTGCAAACCAGTAAACTTAAACACCAAGCAACAATCTACTACAACTAAACAATTTTACAAACTAATTTCTCAAATGGAATTACTAGCCATCATTCCCCGGTGGCGACACCATTTTTTGATAATGCTCAAACTACTCTCTAAAACAAATCCAAAGAGTAAGCGATCGTCGTCAATATAATTATCCAACTAAGAGAAGGGGTCGAATCCCACAGAGAATGATACAAGGAAAGTAAATCCACCAAGAAATTTAGATTGTAAATCAATTCATTTGTAGCAATAAGAACAATGGGTAGATGATTCCACCAAATTTATAAAAATAATTTCGGTTTCAAAAGTCACAATTACGGTAAGATTTCAGAAATTCAATGAAGTAACAAGTAATCTAGGGGTGCGGGGATTGGAAATTGATGTCACATAGGGGTAATTGTGTTGCTCTATAGTGATGAACATTCATGGATATGCTGGATTATCTTCAATGACACTAATATTCTTTCCATCTCATAGGATCAGTTCATAGAATCTTTTTTTGATCTTATCTATGTGCATAACTAAACAACCTAATACCTTACACTATTCTCTCTTTTGATGAAGAAATAGGGCAAATAGATATGACCCATAACCTCTATGTTTAAGCAAGTTATAGACATCAAACCTAAATTGCAAGTATCAAACTAACTACCCACTCCAATCAATCTCTTTCGAGCATCAATAAGATATCAGAAGTAGGAATTGAGTTTGCAACCTTAATCCAGAAGTTAACCCCATGCTAATTAGCCCAAATCCATGGATGAATAGAAACAAAACAGAGCATAACACAATACCCACTACATTAAATCAACAAACAACCCCATAATTGCACCCCTAGACTTTGGTGGGTTTTTGCCACCCATCATAAAATATAAAGAAATTATACCTTTCATGAAAGCAACCATGGGTAACATGAAATTAAGCAATTATAAGCAATACCCACTTTGAATTCAACTTCAATTTGTCCATTTCAAGAGCAAAGTTAAAAAATCCCAAAAACTAGAAAAGTATTCTTCACAAAGTAAAGTGTTTCTCTCTCTAAAAGATTAAGTACTCTCTAACTATTTTTTGACCCTTTTTTCTCTCTCCTTTAGGCTATTTTTAGTTTCCCAAAATTTGGCTCAAAAACTCAATGCGTGACCATTTAGGCGACGTTAGTCGGGCACACCGAGCACATTCAACGGATCTCTGTTTGCTCTTTAGCTCGCCTTTGTTTTGCTTCAGGCTTCAGGAACCTCCATCAGTGAGCTTGTTTAAGTCTGCCTTTCTCACTCACCGGGTCACCGAGTACCACCTTTGTTCGCCTTTTTAAGCTTTCAATTCTTCTCCAAATCCTGTCACCTTAGGCGATGGTCAACAAGTTCGCCCTTTGCATTCGACATGTCGCCATTCCTTTTTTAGTTCGTCGATCTGCCTCAATTAATTCAAGTGATGAGCACTGTCAACTTAGGCGAGGCCATGCCCATTGGGCGATCTGCCCTTCTTGTTAGGCGATCAACAATGTGTAGTTTACACTTCTTTTCATGTTTTTGGCCATTCTTTAAAACATTTATCCTTGCCTCGTCCTTTAGCCTTCATACCTGCAAATCATCAAAATATTATTAGAATAGGATATAATTAGGTATTGAGGACACTAATTGTACATCAAAATATCATTAGAATAGGATATAATTAGGTATTGAGGGCACTAATTGTTGAACTAAATAGGCACCAAATGAGTGTACATCTACCACTTATCAAATATCCTACTGAATTCGTTCTACAATAGTGAAGCCAAAACAGGCTTAATTGGAATATCAAGGTGTCTTCATCAGCAATTTGAAGCCTTGGAAGTCGATTTGAACTCTCTTTTGGTGGTTGAAATAGTTAATGGAATTATTAAACCACCATTGAGATTCCAAATAATTATTGAAGAGATCAGATCTAAGATTGTCCAATAGAACGTAACAGTTAAACATTGTTATAGGATGGAAATGAAGTTGCAAATGTATTAGCTAAACATGCTACACTTATATAGGAACCCACTATTTTTCTACCTTCTACCTTTTCTAAATAAGAGGGATCTTCCAATTATGGAAAAGGGGTTCATTAAGAATGAACAAACTTCAACTACCTTCCTTCAGAAGAAGAGTTGAAAAAAACACAAGTTGGTACTTCGAAACCCCATAATTTCTACTTTCTAATTAGATGTGTTGGTTGTCTTGGTGTGGTCTGAGTGCATTTAGGTTCTCTTTTATTTATATTGGAAGATCTTTGGATCAACACACTAAATAGGAGGAAATTTATTTTTCTTCTCTAATATGTAAAATGAGGTAAGGTACTATGTGATAAACGGTAACTATGTCCCATTTTTCAGGGCATAGGCGGTCGTATGAAAAATAATACCCAACTTTAAACTTCGGGGTTGAACCACAAGGATTCGAAGATTGTATTTCTCTTAAATTGATTTTGTAACTCGAAACAAACTAGCTACTTGAATTATCAAAACACACACACTTACACACACACACACACACACACACACATATATATATTATACTAGTTCTGCACACGTGTATACTTAGCATATATCATTATTTAATATATACTAAAAACAATAATATATTATCTAAACTTCATACATACTCTTAAGTATTTTAAACCAAATTTATAGCGTACAACTGTGAAATTTAAAGGTGATAGAAGGTGAATGAGATGATTATTCTAATTTTGGAATTCATTAACTCTACATGTTTTTCCATCTCTCAATTTTTTTAGCTTTTATTTGTTATTAGTATTCTTGAATTAATATTTATATTTAACTAAAATATTATGATATAATGATTTTATACACTATTTTAATTAGAACTAAATAATTGTAATAACTTTTCACCCGTAGCTCATTATTCTCTACTTTCCTATGTGTAAACTTTCTTTCCACGGTTCACAAATATGATCATTCAAGGATAAATGCACAAAAAATATTATGTTGCTATTAATTTGGGGTGCTATTAAATTTACATAATGGCTATAATGTGCTTCAAAAGTCTTATATTAACTTTGTCATGGATTTACTATTAAAGATACTAATTTCTAAACGTTAGCGTTTATCCAAAAGCCTTCTTATTGAAAATAAATTTGCTATTGATTTCCTATAAATATACATTAACTTTCAGTTTACTTCATGTTTATGTACGTTACTGCCAAGGGAATGATGCACATTGAGTAAAGCATAGACATTTTAAAGGTATTAATATCTATCAATAATTTAAAATTATTTTAGTAATTCAACTTTTAACTTTATTATTTTCTACTTCTAGCACAATATAAATACATATAGATAGACAAACAAAAAATGAAACAACCAATTAGGTATTCTCATACTCCATTCTAACAAGTAATTTCTAAAATAAAATTATGTGGTTATATTATTTAGAAATTAGAAGTATGTTTGAGTATACAAAAATAAATATTACATATAAAATATCCTTTGTTTAAAGAAGTGAACCAAACATGCTAAGGGAAATCTTAGTAGCTAAATTGGTTGGCTACCTGAGCGTACACCTTGTTGGTGAGAGTTCGATTCCACACATTGTAATCCTCAGCCCCCTTCCCCACCCCTAATTTTAGGGGAAAAAAAAACCAAACTTGCTAAAGATAATTTAGAGGAAATCACAAAATCTTGAACCAAATGAATTTGATTATTAATGTAAAGTCATAGTTGGTATTTGATTTGTAGACCTTCCTTAATATTCTTCTTCTCTCTTATGGATAAATAAAGTTAAGACAATGAACCTGTTTTGGTCTTTGTTATACTTCCAAGCCACACAAATCATAGAAGTTGAAGGACCAAAGACATGCCTTTACAAATATACAATAACCATATGTCATTTTGATAAAAACAATTCAAAGTTTGTGCTTCGTAATTTATAATATAAAGATCATAAGGACTTCACAAATCTAAAGAAAAGAGAGTATCATTATTAATATTAGAGCAGAACAACACCATTTAAATAAAATAGATAAATACTAACAAAAGCAATTCAAGCTGACATTGCAGATATTTCTTATTTTAGTAAGATATTCTCTATCAGAAAAGGTAATCTTAAAGTTAATATAATTGCCATGAAAGAAGTTTGGACCGCTCCTTGTTTGCTGCTTCAATGACATCATTTGGTGATAATCTCTCATTATTGTTAATCATCTCCATGCCGTCCCCAAATTTCTTGAAATAATTGAGCCTTGATGACAACAATATCTCTTCATGTTTCATTTGTAGTTTTTCATCTGTTAGTCACACTACTTAACAATAAATATCGTTGTAGCAATCGTGACCCCTTGGTCTCGCGATAGCGATGAACGATATACAGGCCTTCTTAAGACTAGTCCCCACCATTTTCATCCTATTCCCAAAAGCTTTTTCCTCCATTATAAGACCTTTGGAACTCGTTTATGAGTGAGAATTGAAGGGTTTGAGGTGGGGATTTCTCGAGAGAGTGTTAGGGGTCGATAATCTTATGATATTCTCGTAAGTTTTCATCTGTAATGACCCGCAAGGTTATTTTTGGAAACTTTCATAAAATTACTATTTTACCCCTCCTGAAAGTTGTTTCGATTCATGTTTGATCAGTCGGTGAAGTTGGTTTGAAAATTTTGAACTATTCAATAACTATAGTATTCATTTACTTGATGGGTATTTTTTAATTAATTAATTTAGTTGGTAATTAATGGGCCACATCCATAATTTATTTAATACCCTATATTACTTGACCCATATATGAAAATAACTTAGTAGGGTTAAACAATTTTACACATAATTACTTAAGGAGGAAAAAAAGACTAGCAAGAAAATTCTTTTGCGACATTAACAAGAAGGAAGACGCCGGCGGCAACAGGCAAACAATCGATCTTTAAAAATAGAGTTCAACTTTCAGCTTAAAATATAGATTTGCTATACAATGTTGTGAAAATTTAATTTCAATTTGGTTGTAATTGGCCAGAAAATCGAAAGATAAGTTTTGGTTTGCATTCATGGCAATAATGATGACATAATGATTAAAGGTAATGATTATCAAATCATTGGATAGTTTTAAGGAGTATAGGACAAATGATTAATTTGTTTTCTCTGGTGTTACTGTCTTGTAACTTTGATGGTAATTTTAGTTTTTTTCGTTCTTTTCTTGTTATGGTTACTCTATAAAAATTAAGTTTTAATATTATTATTATATGTAATTGAATAATAGATGTATTGTATTATATGAATACCATTAGATTTATGATATTGGGGAAATTAGAACTTAACCCTAGGCTTGAAATTTGAAAAATATGAGAGTTGACTTGTGAATTGGCATCAGGATTAGGAACTTGATTATAGAGTTTGGTGAGTTTTTGGGTCTAGGCTTGACATATTGTAATATGGGTATTGTTAGTTTCCAAATCTTATTGTGATTATTTATTTAAATAGATTTCATTTATTTAGAAGCCCAACGAAAGGGGATGACTCAAGTCCCTGAGTGAATTGTTGATTACTGAGGCAAGTGAATTTCTCGATCCTTGTTAAGTGTATAGAATCGTGTATTTCCTTTTGATATGTTTTGGGAGTAATGGGATTTGGTGATGGGTTGACTTGTTCATATTGAATAATATTAATAATGAGGATAGGGGTAGTAAAAAGGCAATTTGATTATATATTGATGTGTGATGCGTTGAGAATGATTGGAAAGATTTATTGATTCATTGTTGATGTTGTTGTATTACGATTGTGTTGTTTTGAATTGTGCTTTGATATGGAAGTGGTCATCTTCTCATTAATTGTGTGAACATGTCAGTTGCAATGGTTTTGAGACATGGTAATGACAAGTGTTATGTGAATTGAGGAAGAGTAAGGAATTAAAAAGGATGTACCATTTTGAGGGACGTGTCGTGCACTGCGATGGATATTATGATTTCACAGATGTGTCGTATGCCATGACGGATTTTATTATCGAGGAACGTGTCACACGCCGCGACAGATTCTATTATTTAGGGATGTTTCACATGCCGCGACGGATTCTATTATCGAGGAACATGTCACACACCCCGACAGATTCTATTATCGAGGGACGTGTCACACGCCGTGACATATGCATGGACTGATAAGTCCCCCATGGGTCTTGAACTGAGAGATAATGAGTGTGTATCACTAGGTCAGACATGCATCACTATGCTTGGCATTGCATTTCATTGCATTGCATATCTTTATCATTTGTGAAATTGTGAGTATGTTTCTGTGAAACTTGTGATTAATGAACTTTATCCTGTGTATTGTTGTTCTGAAATTGTCGGAGTGTTGTCATTGAGCTATGAGCTATGTAAATATTGAATTGTTAGGTTGGGCAAATTTTATGCAGATTGTAGTTGTGGAGGTTCGCTTGGAGTGTAAGGAGTACCCATATTCTATATTCTTAGCTTTGTGTTTAGGAGTTTGCTTACTGAGTACCGTGTGGTTTGGTACTCATCCCTTGCTTCTACAGTTGTGTAAGTTACGAGCTCGGATCATCATTGTAATGTCCCAATTCTTGTGAAGTTACCTTTTTGTGTGAAATGACAATTTTGGCCTTTCCTCTTAGCGGTTTCATGCTTTGTTTGTGTTCCGGGAGTGGTTGGTATGGTCCCCGATGGTATGGTCAACATTCCTAGATCTGAGCATCGGATGGTGATTCTGTCAGTTCCGTTGCGTGCAGAACATCGAGTTTGGTCTAGTAGGGTGGTTGTTTAGAGCCTCGAGACCATATAATTCGTTTTGGGTATATAGGCTAAAAGTTGAGTTTTAGGCCTAAAAGAGGTCTGTAGGGGTATTTTGGTCATAACAATCTTTTTTTGGAAATTCCACTATTCCATTGGCTCCGAAACATGTTTTCTGATCAATTTGCACTATTGGTTCATGTTTATAGGGTTCCGAATGAGTTCCGATGATTACAAACATGTTTTGAATGGTGTTGGTGCAAGTTGACCGCGGTCAACAGACCCATTTTGGCTGAAAATAGCCCATATTTTGGGTTTCTTCCTCTTTTTTTTACCACCATTGCTACACAATTGGAGCTTAGGAGAGATGAATTTTGAAGCAATCTTTTGAGGAAATTCATTGAAGTAAGTTTCTTTATCATTTCTAAATCATTTCCTAATGATATTATCTTCCAAAGCTCTTTAAAATTCAAGATCTCAATGTGGGTTTTGGGGTTTTCCCCCTAAATTTCAAAACTAGTAATTTCATGATTTCAAATCCGTTTCCTACTCGATTTTAATGGGGTTTTCAACCATGAACTCCTCTTGATGTGTAGAACCTAATTTTCAACTAAAATTCCAATTTTTCCATTTTCATTTTCGAGGTGATTTTTGGACGATTTTTACCCCGGTTCTTAAACCTTGCAATATAGGTATCGTTGAACTCCTTTTGATGAATTCTTTCCATTCTTGATAGTTAGGGATCGTTTTGGAGTTGGTATTTGAGGTTAAAGCTCTGGTAAAGTGTTCGGGTGAAGTTTTCGGCCTTCAATGTAGGTTTGGCTATCCTTCTATGAGACTGAGATTGGGTAATTGATTGTTCCTATGTCATAGGCTTTGGGATGTGATCATAATATGATTTGGGATTGTTGATTATATTGTGATGCCCATGTGGGGGCTTGACTATATTGTGATGCCCGTGTGGGAGCTTATTTGTACAGTTTAGCCCATGCGGGGCCTTATTTGTTACTCTATTTGCTTTGTGAGCATGTGATTCATGAGTTGCCTATGAGAGAGACTTGTAACACTATTTGACTTGTAATGCCCGAGGGAAGGGTTGAGTTGGGGATCTTAGCATACTTTGAGAAATGAAATGATTTTCTAAATGGTGTTCACTTATTTCAAATGAACTCTTTTCCATTATTTTTATATGAGGGTGTTTAACATGATTTGGTCGAGTTTTGAGAACTTTGAACCTTTCATTACATGTGGAGTTGATTATTGCCTCCATGCCATATGTGTTGTGACGCATTAATCCTCATTCATCATATCATTGATCTTGAAGTTGAGAAATGTAGAGATTCGTTTTGAGAAAGAAAATGAGACATTTTTATATCCTTTACCACGAGCTAGGTGGCAAGTTGATGAGATTTTGAGATTGTGATTTGGTATATGGACTACGAGTTCCCCATGGGTCCTTGTCTGGAAGCCTTAGCTCGACAGGGTGTATACGACAGGTTGTGCGACAGCCTTGATTCCACCGTACCACCACATCATTGCATTGCATCGATCTTTGTGTTTGTGTCTTATCTGATGATCTTTGATATTACTATGACTTATGTGTTTACTTTACTCTCGCTGTTCTATATAAACTGGTGGCACCGATGCCGGAGTGAGACTTTTCTGTATTTAGGTGGAAGCATTCCTTAGTTTATTTCATAAGTTTGATTAAGCCCTTATACTTAGTCGGTCAAACCTACTGAGTACATGTGAATTGTACTCACCCCTACATCTGTATTCCTTTTGATGCAGATTCTAGTCAAGGTACTCCTCGTGTCGGTTGATTATCTAGTGAGCAGGCTCATTTCAGAGTAGTGGTGAGATCCTATTCTCCAGATCACCATTAACTCTATCATCCATTTCAGTCTTTACTATTATTCGGAAACTTATGATGTACTTATATTCAGGGATTGTTTTAGATGCTCTTTACACTTATGACACCAGGTTTTGGGAAATTCTTCGTTGTTATTCTCTTCTTTTTTCAGTTGTGGCCTGTCTTCCTCTTTGGGAGTCTCATATGTTTTGTTGTTCGGCTTACACATCAGGATAGTTTTGGGATGCATGCCATCATGACCTCGATTTTTGGGTCGTGAAAAATTTGTATGAGAGCGCTAGGTTCACCGATCTCATAAGTTAAAGAGCAGGGTGTCTAGTAGAGTCTTGTAGATCGGTACGTAGACGTCCGTACTTATCTTCGAGAGGCTACAAGATACTTACTAGGAGAAATTCCTTTCATGGGATTCATGAATATCAAAGTGTTGTATACCTCTAATTTATTCTTTCTACACTGATGGTGAGGACTAGAGCCAGAGTCACCAAGGGTGAGGTCATACCTGCTGCCCAAGCCCCAGTCCGTGGGTGAGGCAGGGGATGCAGAGGAGGTAGGGATCGTGGTCGAGCGAGGGGAGCAACACCTACTCAAGGACGGACAAGAGAGGCATCACCTGAGCCTATATATGAGCATGAGGATGATTTTGGGCAGCAGGCTAAGGAGTAGAGGCCAGCCCAGCCTCCTTTAGTTCCCGACAGTACCCCGGCGCTCCAGGAGTTGCTTGTCTAGTTATTGGCTAGATTGGATGGTGCCCTTACTCCTGGTATTCTTCCGGGCACTTCAGGCTCCCCTATTACAGTTGGTACTACCCTGCCAGTTCAGGGCCCTAGTGTGGGGTTTCAGACTCCTGGTTCTTCTCTGGTGCTCTATTGCACCTCCGAGATTTGCAGCCCTACCTGTTTCTGCTAGTGCAACTATGTCAGTGTATGAGCAGAAGAGTTTTGGGAGGTTTGTGAGATTGGCACCTCCCAGGTTCAATGGTACAACAGGGGAGAAGGCCAATGATTTCTTGACTGAGTGCCAAGACAGGTTATTCAATCTGGGTATTTTAGAGGCACATGGAGTGGCTTACACTTCCTATTAGTTTGTAGGAGGGGCCAAGGAGTGGTGGAGATAAGTTCTTGCTCGTAGACCTGCCGATTCTCCTACGATTGGTTGGTAGCAGTTCACTGAAGTGTTCCTTGAGAGGTTTGTGCCTTACAGCCTTCGCGATCAGTGCATAGATGAGCTTGACAGGCTAGAGCAGGGTTTTTATCAGTATCTGAGTACGAGGCTCATTTTCATGACTTGTCTTGTTATGCTATGTCGAGTATCCCTAAAGAGTTTAACCGGATCCGCAAGTTGGTGAAGGGATTCGTTGGCTATTTGCAGGAGGCCACAACCTCTCTTATGCTATTGGGTGGCTTCTTTCAGAGTATTGTTGATCATGATAGGATGATCGAGAGCATCAGACATGCTAGATAGGGCGGTGCCAATAGGTTCCATTGTCAGGGTCAGTTCAGTGGCCATTCCTCTAGAGGTAGAAAGTATTCGGGTCTGGGAACCCAGGGTTATCAGGGCCGGCCAGTACATGCAGTGATTCAGAGTACAGATGGTTAGGTGGATCCAAGTCTGGGCAGACTAGTCATGGTGGTTCTTCAGGTTTGGGAGGACGTGTCGACACTTCTGGTTATCCTCCTTGAGGTTTGGGTCCTCGAGGCTGCTATGTTTGTGATGAGTTTGGGCATAAGGCAAAGGATTGCCCCAAATGTTATCATTCCACTGTTCAGCCTGGGTAACATGGTGTTCGTTCTACACCAGCTTTAGTGGTCAGAGGTGCTTCGCAGAATGCTCGAGGTGGCACCAGGGGTGCCAAGGGTGGAGCTCGAGAGGTTATTCATGGTGGGTCCTAGACCAGTGGCGACCGTAGACTGTGTTATGCCATTTCGGGTAGAACTGAGGCAGAGGCCTCCGATGCAGGTATTACAGGTATTGTCCCAGTTTTCCATCACTTTGCTTCATTATTATTTGATCCCGAGTCCACCTACTCTTATGTGTTGAATTATTTTACTGCGGATATTGATTATGTACGTGAGCCCCTAGCTGTACCTATTAGCGTCTCTACCCCGGTAGGTGAGTCTTTTGTGGTGGATCAGGTGTATTAGGGTTATGTAGTGACATTTTCGGGTAGACGTACTTGGGCAGACTTGATCTTATTAGATATGCTTAATTTTGATGTGATATTGGGTATGGATTGGTTATCTCCCTATCATTCGATTCTAGACTATTATGCTAAGACCGTGGCTTTAGCTTATCCTGGTTTGCCTCGATTAGTGTGGATGGGTACTCCGAGTTCTTATTCGAAGGGGGTAAAATCTTATATTTGCGCTCGCCGTATATTGGAAAAGGGTTGCTTGTCTTATTTGGCCCATGTATGTGATCTCACTAAGGATTCATCTCCGTTAGAGACCACGAGAGTGGTGAAAGAGTTCATGGATGTATTTCCTAAAGATTTACCGGGTGTTCCTCTGGACCGTGATATTGATTTTGTGATTGACTTGGAGCCAGGCACCAAACCCATTTCTATTTCTCCTTATCGCATGGCTTCCGCTGAGTTGAAGGAATTGAAGGAACAATTGGAAGATTTGTTGAAGAAAGGGTTTATTTGGCCTAATGTTTCACCGTAGGGTGCACCAATTTTATTTGTGAAGAAGAAGGATGGTACTATGAAGATGTGTATTGACTATCGATAGTTGAACAAGGTAACGATCAAGAACAAATATCCTCTTCCCTGCATTGATAATCTATTTGACCAGCTTCAGGGTGCATTGGTGTTCTCTAAGATTGACTTGAGGTCGGGTTACCATAAGTTGAGAGTTCGGGATTCTAATATCCCGAAGACCGCTTTCAGGAATCGTTATGGGCATTATGAGTTTGTAGTCTTGTCTTTTGGGATGACTAATGCCCCAGCTACTTTTATGAAGTTGATGAACCGGGTATTTTTTCCTTCTTTGGACTCTTTTGTGATTGTATTCATCGATGATATCTTGGTTTACTCAAAGAATGAGGCCGACCATGTTCGTCACTTGAGGGTCATGCTTCAGAGATTACGGGAGGAGAAGTTGTATGCAAAATTCTCCAAGTGTGAGTTTTGGCTTTAGTCTGTGGCTTTCTTGGGTCACGTGGTGACCAAGGATGGAATTATGGTTGATCCGACCAAGGTAGCGGCAGTTCGTGATTTGGCTAGACCTACTTCAGTTACCGAGATTAGGAGTTTCATTGGGTTAGCGGGTTATTATCGTTGGTTTGTTCAGAGTTTCTCTTCCATCGGATCCCCATTGACTAGATTGACTCAGAAGACTGTAGCATTTTAGTGGACTGATGAGTGTGAGGCGAGCTTTCAAAATCCCATGGAGTTATTGACTTCGGCAGGTATTCTAGCATTACCCAAGGAGGGTGTGGTATTTATTGTATTCTGTGATGCTTTGGGTGTTGGTTTTGGTTGTGTGTTGATGCTGAAGGGGAGAGTCATAGCCTATGCTTCTCGACAGTTGAAGGTACATGAAAATAACTACCCTATTCACAATTTGGAGTTAGCGGCAGTGGTTTTTGTTTTGAAGTTATGGAGGCACTATCTCTACGGGGTGCATTGTGAGGTTTTTACCGATTATCGTAGTTTCAAGTTTATCTTTTCTCAACCGAATTTGAACATGAGGCAGCGTAGGTGTTGGAGTTGTTCCAAACAAAGTGTCATTCTAGACAAAACAAAACATTATGAAGCTAGCTCAGCTGACAGAATTCTCACTCGAGCTCGATTACTTTGAATGTTGAATAAAGTCAAACATAGGACTTAACTTGAAAGTTAAAATGCATAACCGTATAGACTCGCACTGGAAGACTCTGGTGTCTTGCTGACCATGATACTAGCCTAAAAAGACCTTTTCAGAGCTGATGGAATCATCATAATTTGATTCTGAGGTGATCTTCTTGAACTTCTGATCCAAAATTTATTGTTCAAGCTTCAAAAGCTCCAAAACACAAAAACTCCCATAAAACCCAAACAAATGACTAAGTGACCCAACTGTTAGTCCTACCAAGTACTAAATGACTTGGGGTCGCTATGGGAATGCTCTAAACGATGAGTAGGAGGCATAAACAAAAAAATGACATGGATGTAACACCCTGAATTCGGAAAGAACGAAAAATTTCAAAATTTGAAACTTGGTAGTGTGACCTACGGTTGTTAAGTGGACCTATCAACAGTAGGTCTAGTGTGGAAAGGAACCGTTGATGCTACTATTTTGGGGAGGAAAATATTTTAGTTTTTTGTCTAATTCATGGTGACCTACGGTTGGTGACCTACATGCAGTAGGTTGACCTACCAACCATAGGTCAAGCCGTTGGTGGAGGCATCAGGGAAATTTTGTTAGGGATCATTTGGTCTTTTCACCTAATGGCCTATTTACTAATCTAGGTCAGTTTGTAACTACTCCTAACACTATATAAGTCTTTTTCATACAAAAATCTACCCTTTACAACCACTTTAAAAATTACCCCAAACCCATCTCTCTCAAATATTTCTCTCTCTAGAAGTTGGAAGAAAAAGAAGAAGAGGGAAACCTAGGGTTCAAGAAATCAAGTTTTTCTTCATCAATTGCTTAAGGAATTGAGACCCTAAGGTATGATAGTGTTCATCCATGGAGCCCTTCCCTCCATGAATCCCCAAAATCTCCAATTTTCAACTTAGAAGCTATGAATTGAATTAGGGGTTTTCTTCCATGTTATGGGTTCTTTGTAATGTTGCTATAATTGATTGATTTATGAACTTTGAAATATGAATTGAGTTGAATTTCATGAAATTAGATCAATCCCCATGAACCCATGAATTTCCCCCAAATTTCAAGATTATGCTTGATTGGTAGGTTGGAATTGTGTAGAGATGAATTACATGAAGTCTATGAACCTATGTATGATATGAATTATGATTCATAAGCTATGATTTTCATGATGATATTATGAATGAACTAAGGATGGTTTTATGAAAGTAAGAATGTTCAATCAAGTAGTATGATTTTTCCTCTATCATGTGGGTTCTTTCAATTCTGATCAAATTGCCTTGTTTATGGTTTTCTAAGCATGAGTTTTCATTGAATTGCATGATTTAAAGATGAACTCTTATAAACCCATATGAACCCTATGATTTGTAAGTTCTGAGTATGATTAACTATGTAAAGATGAAGTCTATGAATTGATGCATGTCTCATATGAAGTTAATGATGAATTAAGGGTGCTTTGATATTAAAGTACCAAAGTCTATGATATGTTGTTGTTGAGTTGTGAAAGGAATTCTCATATGTTACTCAACCTATGAATGTGAAAGGTTTTCTCACATGTAATGATTCATAATATATTGAAAGGCTTGCTCAACTAAACTTGAATTGATGATTAAGAAACTATTCTAATTAAGGGACAAGAGATGACCACCCATGTTCCCCAATGTAGAAAATAGGTGATTACCTATGTCTACCTAAGATAATTGAACTATGTCTAATTCATGGGAATTATGCTTAGCACCGAGTGGACAAGAGGCGATTACCCATGTCCCATAAACTATGTGCCACCATAGGATTATTGTCTAGATAGACATTAGCTAGTGGATCCACGTAAGCTAGAAGTTCATGGTCTTACCTTGGCATGTAGGACACCTCTTATTGGTGTGGGGTAGACATCGGATACCATGTTGATAGTTCACATGGTCTTACATGTCGGTTGAAGGTAAATTTCCCATAATAATGTACTAAAGTGACTCTAAAGGCTTTACTAAAGTAATTGAAGTATGTTTAGCTTGCTTTGACCATGGTTTATGATTTATGTTTCTATCCTCTTTCATGTTTTAGCTTGATCATTGCATGTCATGAAAATGTCCCATTTTAGCATGTTTTAAATGAATTTGTGCATTGTTATCATACTTGGTACTTGATTGTACTAACGCATACTCTTGCCTACATTGACTTGTTAATGTAGGACTTGGAGATTGTCCCTCTATTCATGGCTAGAGCTTAGTAGAAGGATTGTTGAAGAATTGGTGACTCCTCATCCATCCGAGGACATAGCGTAGTTGTTCTTACTTTAATGTTCTTTCATTTTGGCATTGTATTGGGTTACGTCCAAAACTTTATTTCTCATTATTATGTTAGATTGGCTTTAAGACATTGATATAGACTACTGCTATTTTCTTAAAATCTTTGATATGAAATTGTTTTTTGAACCTCTAAATCTCTATGATATTGTATGTATGTATGCTAAGTGGCTTGTATGAGGCCTTTCGGGGTCTTGTACACCATGTCACGTCTAGGGGATACCTTGGGTCGTGACAAACTTGATATTCGGAGCACAATGTTTTAGAAAGATCCTAGGATGTCTCGTAAGCCACGTCGAGTAGAGTTTTATTCATGAGTGTGAAGCGTGCCACATTTATGAATGAGACGCTATAAGATATTTAGGTAACTCCACTTCTTTCATTATTCTAAAGTCGGGCGATAGAGAGTAACTCTATATGTCTCTCTCCTAATCCCTATCCTATGTGTTTCAGGATATGGCAACTCGAAGAGCTTATGCTAGAAGGAATGCGGGAGAGAATGTGGAACAAGAAGCTCCTCCTCAAGCTCCTCAAGTTCCGACCGACACTTTGGCCGAACAAGTGGCTAATGTGGAGTTTAGGGATGCTTTTCAAGTGTTGTCTCAAGCCATGACGGCTCAAGCCTATATGGAGGTTCTGGCTCCCGTGAACCCAAATGTGGGTATGGCGGCATCTAGAGTGAGGGACTTCACTAGAATGCATGCTCCAGAATTTCATGGTTCTAACGTTGAGGAAGAACCTCAAAAAATTATTGATGAGGTGTACAAGGTGTTGATGATCATGGATGTGATGCCAGATGAAAAAGCGGAGTTGGCCGCTTATCAACTTAAGGGTGTATCTCAAGTTTGGTTCAACCAATGGAAGAGTGAGAGGGCGGATGATGCGGGTCCTCTTGATTGGAAGAAATTCAAGGTTGCTTTCCTTGATAGGTTCTTTCCCCTTGAGATGAGGGAGGCAAGGGTGCTTGGATTCATCAACCTTCATCAAGGAAACATGAGTGTGAAAGAGTATGCTTTGAAGTTCACACAATTGTCTTGATATGCTCCTTCTATGGTTGTTGATCCTAGGACAAGAATGAGTAAGTTCGTTTCGAGTGTGTCTGAATTGGTGGTAAAGGAATGTCGTACCGCTATTCTTATCCATGATATGGACATTTCTCTCCTAATGGTTCATTCTTAATAAATAAAATAGGAGAAACTCAAGGAAAGGTCTAGAGAGACAAAGAGGGCAAAGACCGGTGATGGTAACTTTTCACATTCAAGGTCCGATGAACATGGTCATTCTAGATTTCGACAAAGGTTTTCTGGTCAAGGTTCCTCTTATGCTCCTCCTAAGTCCAACAAAGATAGGGTGTCTAACCCTAAGCCTCAATGAGGAAATGGGGGTGGCTTTTCATTGACTACTTATGCTAACTGTGGGAAGAAGCATGAGGGTAAGTGTCTAGCCGGTTATAATGCATGCTTTGGTTGTGGCAAGATGGATCAGATGATAAGGGATTGTCCCTTACTGGCTAAAAATGAAGGGGTTAATTGTCGACAAACTCAACCTCAAAATTCTTCGGGCTCTAGTGGGAATCAAAAGCAAAACCAATTCTATGCACTTCAAGCTCGCCATGAGCAAGAGGGTTTTCCTGATGTACTTATCGGTATGTTGAAAGTCTTTCACTTTGATGTTTATGCTTTGCTTGATCCCAGTGCTACTTTGTCTTTTGTGATGCCATATGTGGCTATGAGGTTTGATGTTGTTCCAGACGTGTTGTTAGATCCTTTTCATGTCTCTACTTCGATTGGTGAATCTATTGTGGCTAGGAGAGTTTATAGAAACTGTCTCGTCTCCTTATCCCATAGAGTCACTCATGTTGATCTTGTAGAACTTGATATGTTAGATTTTGATGTTATTCTTGGGATGGATTGGTTGCATTCTTGCTATGCCTCTATTGATTGTAGGACTCGAATGGTCAAGTTCCAATTCCCGAATGAGCCTATCCTAGAGTGGGAAGGGGAATTCTATGTTTAGAGGTCAATTTTTTTCTTGTCTGAAAGCTAGAAGGATGATCTCTAAGGGTTGCGTATACCATTTTGTTAGGGTGAGGGATATGGATTCCGAAACCCCTATTCTTGAGTCTTCCCCGTTGTTAATGAGTTTTCGGAAGTGTTTCCTGATGATTTACTTGGTATTCCTCCCAAAAGGGAAATAGACTTCGGTATTGACCTTCTCTCCGATACGCAACCTATCTCTATTCCTTCTTATAGAGTGGCTCCGGCGAAACTTAAGGAATTGAAATAACAATTGAAAGACTTGTTGGATAAGGGTTTCATCAGACCAAGTATTTCTCAATGGGGTGCTCCGGTCTTGTTTGTTAGGAAGAAAGATGGTTCACTCTGGATGTGCATTGACTACGGCTAATTGAACAAGGTTACCATTAAGAATAAGTTTCCTCTTCCAAGAATAGATGACTTGTTTGATCAACTTAAAAGGGCTAGTTACTTCTCTAAGATAGACCTTCATTCGGGTTATCACCAATTGAGGGTGGAAGAAGATGATATTCTGAAAATGGCTTTCCGGACTAGATATGGCCATTATAAATTCCTAGTGATGTTTTTTGGGTTGACAAATGCTCCGACCATGTTTATGGATTTGATGAATAGAGTGTTTAGACAATACCTTGATATGTTTGTGATTGTGTTTATTGATGATATCTTGATCGATTCAAGGAGTAAGGATGAGCATGCCAATCACTTGAGGATTGTGTTGCAAGTCCTCAAGGACCAACAACTCATTGCAAAGTTTAGTAAATGTGAGTTTTGACTAAGGTCTGTGGCTTTTCTTGGTCACATTGTCTCCGGTAAAGGTATTGAGGTAGATCCTAAGAAGACGGATGCGGTTAAGAATTGGCCTAGACCTCCATCACCTTCGGATATTCATAGCTTCTTGGGCTTAGAGGGTTATTATAGAAGATTTGTTGAAGGGTTCTCTTCGATTAATTCTCCACTTACGGTTTTGACTCAAAAGAAGATTAAGTTCATATTGTCCAAAGCATGTGAGAAGAGTTTCCAAGAGTTGAAAGATAGACTTACTTCGGCTCCGGTGTTGACCTTACCGGAAGGATCCAATGGGTTTGTTGTTTATTGTGATGCCTCAAGAATCGAGTTAGGATGTATTTTTATGCAAAATGGGAAAGTTATTGCTTATGCTTCAAGGCAACTTATGATTCATGAAAAGAACTATCCTACCCATGATTTAGAACTAGCGACAGTTGTGTTTGCTTTAAAGATATGGCGGCATTATTTGTATGGTGTGCATGTTGATGTCTTTACCGACCATAACAGTTTGCAATATGTGTTTAAACAAAAAGATCTAAACCTTCGCCAAAGATGGTGGGTTGAGTTGTTAATGGACTATGACATGAGTGTCCTCTATCACCCCGGTAAGGCTAATGTGGTGGCAGATGCTCTTAGTCGGTTGTCTATGGGTAGTGTTGTTCATGTTGAGGATGGTAAGAAAGCATTTGTTCGTGATGTTCATAGATTGGCCCGTTTGGGTGTTCGGTTGGTTGATTCCACTAAGGGTGGTGTTATAGTTTATAATGGTTCGAAACCTTCCTTTGTGCATGATGTGAAGGCTAAACAAGATCTTGATCCTAAAATGGGTTGACTTAAAGGAATCAGTGTTAAAAAAGTCCGTTGAGGCTTTCTCCCAAGGGGGAGATGTTGTGCTTTGATATCAAGGTCGTTTGTGTGTTCCCGATGAAGATGACTTAAGAGGAAATTTTTTATCGGAAGCCCATAGTTCTTGATATTCTATTCACCTGGGAGCTACCAAGATGTACCGTGATTTGCGGGAGATTTATTGGTGGAATGGGATGAAGAAGGATATTGCGGAGTTTATGGCTAAATACCCTAATTGTCAACAAGTAAAAGTTGAGCACCAAACTCTAGGAGGTTTGTCCCAAGACATTTATATTCCTACTTGGAAGTGGGAAGATGTGAATATGGACTTTATTGTTTGTTTACCATGTACCCGGTGACAATATGATTCGATTTGGGTTATTGTGGATCGTATGATGAAATCAACCCATTTCATTCCTGTCAAGGTTTCTTATTCGGCGGAGTATTATGCTAAGTTGTACTTGAGGGAAATGGTTAGGTTGCATGGAGTGCCTTTTTCCATTATCTCCGATCGTGGCGCACAATTTACTTCTAAATTTTTGAACTCTTTCCAAAAAGGCCTTGGTACTCGTGTTAAGCTTAGTACGACATTTCATCCTCAAACTGATGGGCAAGCAAAATGTACTATCCAAACCTTGGAAGATATGTTGAGAGCTTGCGTGATTGATTTCAAGGGTAATTGGGATGATCATTTGCCTTTGATTGAGTTTGCTTACAATAATAGCTACCATTCTAGTATTGGTATGGCTCCATTTGAAGCTCTCTATGGTAGGAGGTGTAGATCTCCTATAAATTGGTTTGAAGTTGGTGAAGTTTCTTTGATAGGTCCCGAGTTGGTACATGAGGCTATGGAGAAAGTTCAGCTTATTAGAGAAAGGTTGAAAATGGCTCAAAGTTGACAAAAGTCCTATGTCGATGTTAGAAGGAGGGATTTAGAATTTGATGTTGATGATTGTGTTTACTTGAAAATTTCACCCATACAGGGTGTAATGAGATTCAGGAAGAAAGGGAAGCTTAGTCCCCGTTATGTAGGCACATATCAAATTTTGAGACGTGTTGGTAAGGTTGCTTATGAACTTGACTTCCTAATGATTTGGCATCGGTGCATCTGGTTTTCCATGTCTCATTATTGAAGAAATGTGTTGGTGATCCGACGTCTATAGTGCCATTGGAGAATCTTGGCATAAAAGATAGTCTTTCCTATGAAGAAGTTCCGATTGAGATTTTAGACCGGCAAGTCCGGAAGTTAAGGAATAAAGAAGTTGCTTCCGTGAAAGTCCTTAGGAGGAATCAATTAGTTGAAGGTACTACATGCGAGGCCGAGGCCGATATGATATCCCGATATCCTCATCTCTTTCCCTCCGATCCTACTCTAGCTTGAGGTATTTATTCCTCATGGTTCATTCTTTGGTTTCATGTGTCTTAGATATTTCCAAGATTCCTTGATTATGAATGTTCATGAAGAGTCTACTGTTGTAAAAATGAGTTAGCTTGATTAATTTCTCTATGATTATGTGCATTGACTATGAGTTGCGTAAAGTCTTTATGAAATGATGCTTTGAACATGCTTTAGCTTGGAGTTGATGTTTCCTCTTCAGATATATGCTTTTATGTGATTGCATGCATGTTGGGTTGTTGAAGCTTGTTTTACCCTCCTTATGATGTCTTGATTCTTATTCGAGGATGAATGTTCCCAAGGGGGAGATATTGTAACACCCCAGATTCGGAACGAATGAAAAATTTCAAATTTTGAAACTTGGTAGTGTGACCTACGGTTGGCACCTAGAGTTGGTATGTGGACCTACGAACCGTAGTTCTAGTGTGGAAAGGAACAGTTGATGCTACTGCTTTGGGGAGGAAAAATATTTTAATTTTTGGGCTAAGTCATGGTGACCTACGGGCAGTAACTTGACCTACAAACCGTAGGTCAAGTCTTTGGTGGAGGCATCAGGGAAATTTTGAGACCCTAAAGTATGATAGTGTTCATCCATGGAGCCCTTCCCTCCATGGAATCCCCAAAATCTCCAATTTTCAATTAGAAGCTATCAATTGAATTAGAGGTTTTCTTCCTTGTTATAGGTTCTTTGTAATGTTGCTATAATTGATTGATTTATGAACTTTGAAGTATAAATTGAGTTGAATTTCATGAAATTAGATGAATCCCCATGAATCCATGAATTTCCCCCAAAATTCGAGATTATGCTTGATTGGTAGGTTGGAATTGTGAAGAGATGAATTACATGAAGTCTATGAACCTATGTATGATATGAATTATGATTCCTAAGATATGATTTTCATAATAAGATTATGAATGATCTAAGGATATTTTTATGAAATTAAGCATGTTCAATCAAGAAATATGGTTTTTCCTCTATCATGTGGGTTCTTTCAATTATGATCAAATTGCCTTGTTTATGGTTTTCTAAGCATGAGTTTGCATTGTTTAAAGATGAACTCTTATAAACCCATATGAACCCTATGATTTGTAAGTTATGAGCATGATGAACTATGTAAAGATGAAGTCTATGAATTCATGCATGTCTCATATGAAGTTAATGATGAATTAAGGGTGCTTTGAGATTGATTACCAAATTCTATGATATGTTGATGTTGTTGTTGAGTTGTTAAAGGAGTTTTCATATGTTACACAACTCATGAATGTGAAAGGTTTTCTCACATGTAATGATTCATAACTTGTTGAAAGGCTTGCTCAACTAAACTTGAATTGATGATTAAGGATCTAATCTAATTAAGGGACAAGAGGCGATCACCCATGTTCCCCATTGTAGAAAAGAGGCAATTACCCATGTCTAACTATGATAATTGAACTATGTCTAATTCGTGGAAATTATGCTTAGCACCGAGTGGACAAGAGGCGATTACCCATGTCCCATAAACTAGGTGCCACCATAGGATGATTGTCTAGATAGACATTAGCTAGTGGATCCATGTAAGCTAGAAGTTCATGGTCTTACCTTGGCAAGTAGGACACCTCTTTTCGGTGTGGGGTAGACATTGGATTCCATGTTGATAGCTCACATGGTCTTACATGTCGATTGAAGGTAAATTTCCCACAATGATGAACTAAAGTGACTCTAAAGGCTTTACTAAAGTAATTGAAGTATGTTTAACTTGCTTTGACCATGGTTTATGATTTATGTTTCTATCCTCTTTCATGTTTTAGCTTGTTCATTGCATGTCATGAAAATTTCATGTTTTAAATAAAGTTGTGCATTGCTATCATACTTGGTACTTGATTGTACTAACACATACTCTTGCCTACATTGACTTTTTAATGTAGGACTTGGCGATTCTTCATCTATTCATTGCTAGAGCTTAGTAGAAGGATTGTTGAAGACTTGGTGAGTCCTCATCCATCTGAGGACATAGCCTAGTTGTTCTTACTTTTATGTTCTTTCATTTTAGCATTGTGTTGGGTTACGTCCCAAACTTTATTTCTCATTCTTATGTTAGATTGTCTTTGAGACATTGATATAGACTTCCGCTATTTTCTTAAAAGCTTTGATACAAAATTGTCTTTTGAACCTCAAAATTTGTATGATATTGTATGTATGTATGCTATGTGGCTTGTATGAGGCCTTTCAGGGTCTTGTACGCCATGTCACGTCTAGGGGGTACCTTGGGTCATGACAATAGAGGTCATTACAATATCCACTACTAAAAAGGACTTACATCTGGGAAAGTAAGAGTCAAGAAGTACCTGAAAGCACAAATAAGCCAGGAAATTGCTCTCGCATATCATGCTTAGTCTCCCAGGTAGCCTCCTCAACTAGATGATGCCTCTAACAGATCTTAACCACATGAATGGCTCTCGAATGTAATCATCGCACATCTCTGGCTAGAAAGGCAACTGGCTCTTCCACAAAAGTCAAATGGTCATCCAACTCTGCTGCATCATATTGAAGTACATGAGACTCATCAGGAACATACTAGCGTAGAATCGAAACATGGAAAATTGGGTGGATAACAGAGAACACTGGAGGTAAAGCTAACTCATATACAATCTCTCCAATCGCTTAGAGGATCTCAAAAGGCCCAATATACATGGGGCTAAGCTTGCACTGCCTCCCAAATCTCATCACACCCTTCATGGGTGACACATAGGGAAAGACTCTATCACAAACTTAAAAACATAAAGGTCGCCGCCAACGATTAGCATAACTTCTATACCTACTCTGAGTTGTCTGAAGCCTGTCCTGAATCACCCTCATGTGGTTAAAAGCCTCCTGAATCAAGTCTGTACCATGTGGTCTAGGCTCTATGGACTCAAACCAAGAAATTTGAGAGAGACAACACCTAACATATAAGGCCTCGAATAGCGCCATATGAATGCTAGAGTTGTAGCTGTTGTTTTACACAAACTCTTCCAAAGGAAAGAACTAGTGCCACTAACCTCCAAACTCAAAAATACAAGCCCAGAACATATACTCAAGAACCTGATTTGTACGCTCTTACTGACCATCAGCTTGCGGGTGGAAAGTTGTGCTAAGGTCAATGCTAATACCCAACTTCTCTTGAAAAATCCTCCAAAAGCTAGAAGTGAACTAAGCACCCCGGTCCGATATTATAGAGACCGGCACATCATGAAGACGGACCACCTCTCGGATGTAGATACGGGCTAACCTCTCGACGCCAAATGAATACTAAACATGGAAGAAGTGTGCTAACTTGGTCGATCAATAAATGATGACCCAAATGATTTCAACACCTCTAGAAGTCTGAGGTAAACCTACCAAAAAGTCCATAGTGATGCAATCCCACTTCCACTCTGGAATGGGTAATCTCTTAAACTCACCACTTGGTCTCAAATGCTCTGCCTTCACCTACTGGCAACTCAGGCAGTCAGTCACATAGTCAGTAATATCTCTCCTCATGCTGCTCCACCAGTAGTGCTGCCTCAAATCATGATACATCTTCACGGTGCCCAGATTGATAGAGTATCCTGAATCATGGTCTTCGCGAAGTATCAGCTGGATCAAACCCCCAACTCTCGAAATACAAATATGGCCTACAAACCTCAAAACCCCATCTAAATCTAACGTAACGTGATTGGTATCATTGGCTAGCAGCCGACCTCAAAGTGCCACCAAGGCCTCATCCTTAAATTTACGATACAGATGTGATCAAGCAAGGAGAACTGAACTCCCACATAGGCTAAGACACTTCTACAATCTAAAACATCAAACCGTATCATTTGATTTGCTAAGGACTGAATGTCCCAAGCTAAAGTTCACTCAAAAGTATACATGAAGGCTAGACTACCCATACTCACTACCTTTCATCTTAAGGCATCCACTTCTACATTCGTCTTGCCTAGATGATAGATAATAGAGAAGTCATAGTCCTTCAAGAGCTCAATCCAACAATGCTACCTCAAATTAAGGTCCCTCTGGCTCATTATGTGCTGAAGACTCTTGTTATCAATGTAGATCTCACAACAAACTCCATATTGTTAGGGCTTCCAGATCTTAAGCGCAAAAACTACCGCCCCCAACTCATTCATATGTAGGGTAGTTGCGCTCATGTAGATTAAGTTGTGTTGATGCATATGTAATAACCTATCCCCAATTCATCAATACACAACCCAAACTAATGATGGATGCATCACAATAGACCCTGAATCCCTCATTCTCTACTGGAAGAGTCAATATAAGAGCAATGGTCAGCAACTCATTGAGCCTCCAAAGGCTCGTCTTACACTTCTCAAACCACTCAACAAGAATATCAAGGCGAGTCAATCTATTCAGAAGTGTTGCAATAGTGGAGATGCCCTCCCCAAGCCATCTGTAGTAGCTTGCTAATCTAATAAAGCTTTGAACCTGACTAAGTGAAGTGGTCCTAGACCAATCACGAATAGCTTCAATCTTCACATGATATACCATGATACCATTCTTGGACACCATGTGCCCCAAGAATGCTACAGACTGAAGCCAAAACTCACACTTTAAAAACATGGCGCTACAGATCTCTCAAAGTCTGGAGCACAATCCTCAAATATTGCTCATGATAACTCCTTCTACAGAAGTATTCCAGAATGTCATCTATGAATACAATGACAAATAAATCATGATATGGCCTAAACACCCGCGTCATCAAGTCCATGAAGGCAGCAGGGGCATTAGTCGACCCAAAAGACATCACCAGGAACTCGTAGTGACAATATGGAGTCCTAAATGTGATGTTAGGGATGTCCGCTGCTCTAACCCTTAACTGATGGTAACCAGACCTCAGATCAATCTTTGCAAACACTATGGCACCCTTAAGCTGGTCAAACAAGTCATTAATCTTAGGCATGGGATAACGTTTCTTCACCATTACCTTATTTAGCTGCCTATAGTTGATACACATTCGCATCATACCATCCTTCTTCTTCACAAATAGAATAGGAGTGCCCCAAGGAGATACACTAGGCCTGATGAACCCCTTACCCAAGAGATCCCGAAGTTGAACATTGAGCTCCTTGAGATCTGCAAGAGCCATCCAATATGATAGAATAGAAATACGTCATGTACCCTTCTCAATCTTAATAGGGAAGTCAATATCACACTTAGGCTAGGTAAGTCGGTAGGAAACACATCTACAAAACCACATACAATGGGAAATGACTTAACTGGAGGGACCTCCTTAATCACATCATACATATAGGATAGATAAGACAAACACCCGCTAGGCACTAGCCTCTGAGCCTGAACAAAAGAGATCAATTCAACTGGTGTGCTACTAAAGGAGCCCTTCCACAACACCGGGGAATACTATACATGGCTAAGGTAACAATGTTAGAGAAACAATCTAAGACCGCATGTTAGGGGAATAACAAGTTCATGCCTAGAATCACGTCGAAATTAAGTATATCAAGCAATATAAGGTCAGCCCGGGTGTCATACCCCTGCATAGTAACTAAGCAAGATCGAAACACCTGATCCACTACTAAAGACTCACCCACGGGGATTGACACACCTAATGGTGCTTCCTTAGACTCAGAACTAATTCCCATACGAGAAGCATAATACACAGACACATATGAATATATAGAGCCCGTATAAAATAAAGCGGCGTGGGCTGATAGCATAAAAGAATCGTACCTTTGATCACATCATTCGATGACTCAGCCTCCACCCTCATAAGAGCTGCATAGAAATGGCCATGTTCACCTCTACCCTTACCATCTGTCCTACCGCCTGACCTGCCTCCTCGAGGACCAACCTAAATACCATGTTGTCCACTGCGATGGTCTTGACCTTGACCTCAGCCCCTAGCTGGAGGTGCTTCAAGTGGAGTTGGTAATGTTAGGGCAGTTTCCTATGGAGCGAGAGCAATCCACCTATGCAAAAGGTAGCCTCTGGCCCAGTAATCCAACTCTCCACAATCAAAGCAACCTAGAGATAATCTTCTCCCAGAAGAACGACCACCATAGCCTGAAGCACAAGATAGGACCTATGACTCTGACTAGAGCCAACCTCACTCCGGTTATACTGGTCACCCTCAGAAGTCTTTAATAAGGCCTTAACAGGTCCAGTGGGCTGACCCTATTGAAAGAGTTTTCGAGTCCTATCATGAGCATATTTAGACCTAGAATAGGACCCGTTTTAACTACCATCATATATAAATCTCTTGTCGCTGCCCCTTGGGCCTCACGATAGAGCTGCTCAATAGTACGGGTGTGGTCAACCATATCGAGAAAAAAATGACCTGCAGAGACCATGGACTAAGTCTCAATCCACAACTAAAGTATGAAACCACGGATCAAACATCAAACTCTCTCTTCCTCAGTAGGCAGAATCATAGTAGACTAGTGGGAGAGATCATGAAATCTCACCTTGTACTCCGAAACAGTTATGGGACATTACTCCAGCCTGGAGATCTAATCTCAAAGATGATCTATGACCCTGTGAGGGATGAACCTGGCAAAGAAGGCCTCAAAAAAATCAGTCTAAGTGATCGGAGGATACCCATCTGGCCTAATCTCAATGAAGGTAGGCTAACACTGGCTGGCTCGCCCATCTAGTTGGTAAGCAGAGAAGTTGGCTCCTCTTGACTCCACTAAGCCGAAAGTATAAAGCCTCTCTCGGTAAGTAGTAAGAAACACGTGGGCATCCTCACCCACAGTCCCAGAAAACCTTGGAGGTGAAAGCCTCTTGAGGACTCCGAGCATCTTCTGCTCTTTTAGCAACATAACTCTTGCCGCAATCACATAGGCTGATCCTGCTGACTTGGTGCTAGTGTAGGTGTTGGTGATGGAGCCTGTTGCATGCCACCGAGCACAACCAAGAGTTGGATAATGGATGCATGAAAATCTAGTGTCATAGCTGGTTCGGGTGGTGGCTGAACTGGTCCTGACCTTAGCAGCTGATCTGGAACCCGAGTTATTGGAGGGTTCTCTACTAGCTCCGAACACCATTCTCTATCTAGGTGTGGTGCTAAACCCTTACAAGGTAGGAGAGGTTGACCCCTACCACGAGCCACCACATGACGTGTACCACCCATCATTCGAAAAGAGTAAAACAAGTTAGTTTTCAACAAACCAATAACACACATGCTGCACGAACATGATACAAAAGAGAGGAATTCCTAAGGACACCCTATAGCCTCCCAAAGATAGGATAAAGTCGTCTCCGAACTAATGCGTAGGACTCTACTAGGTATTAGCTCTATAAAAGTGAGACTGGTCAACCTAGGGCTGTAATACCAACTTGTGACGACCTGAACCCTCGAGTCATGATGGCACCTACTATAATCCACCAGTAGGTAAGCCAACCCATAGCCTAGAATGACAAGCAATGATCATAGGGGTAGAACTAACAAATAAGATACGAAGCAATAAAGATAATACAGAAATGAAAGCAAACAAAAAATATATATACAATAGAATCCATCCCCGAACCTGGAAGTCACAAGTATAGAGCTTTCTAATATGAACGTACAAGTCCCAAAAGTGGACCATAACAAGCCATCTCTAAGAAAAAAAACTAGCTAACATATATACAAAAGAAAACAGGATGATCAAGGATGCCAAGTGCTCACCCTTGTCTCTGATCTGCAAAAGCTTCAAAACATGGCACAAGCGATCACCGCAGGTATATGGTACTAGGACCTACATCATGAAAAAGATGTAGAGTGTAGCATGAGTACTTAAACAAAGGTACTCAATAGGTATCACGGGTCGACTGAGCAAGAAAGGTAAAAATAACCTGAAAATATAGAATCTAGACATAAACAGAGGCCAAAGATGATATGAAAGAAAGCACAGGAGTAGACCAAAAATAAAGTTAAGTACAGCTAAACTAAACCTAACTGGGCCCCATAAGCCAAGAAGGTATACTTGGGTGCAAGTTTAAATAAAACCCGAATGGACCCTCATAAGCCCGATAGGTTCACGAAATAGCTAAGACTACAACAGAGAATAATATGATGAATCAAAAGTCAGGCTCCAAACCCAAGTAACAATCAAATCCAGTCAACTCCTAGCCCAGCTAGCAAGAGTGATAATGAATCTAGGCTGCTCAGCCAACCACTCTACTTCTAGGCAAGCTAGCAAGAGTGACCCAGGGTGTGTCGACTCCGTAGATGGTCTCAAAAATCAAGGTTTCCCAGTCTGCCAGTCCACTCCCAAGGGCGTAAGCCATCCGACTAGCAAGAGTTACTCGGGGGCATGTCGACTCTGAAGAGGATCTCAGATATCAAGGCCGCCCAACTAGCCAATCAACTCCTAGGGGCGTATGCTGCCCACGTAGCAAGAGTGACCCAGGGGTGTGTCGACTCTGAAGAGGATCTTAAGTAGGCTCCTAGCCACTGTGGATCGATGTCCACTAAAAAAGAATCACAAAAGGGTTCCAAGCCTGAAATACTCAAATCATGAGAAAGTGCAAAACCTTTTGTAACGCATCAGAGCCGCATATACAAAGCTATGAAAATTCCTAAGCTAAGGCTCATGCTATCATACCCAAGTTTGTTATTCCAGTTTACAATGATCTAGTCCATCCGAATCGATGTCGCAGATGAAGACTAAACTACAAGGCTTGCATGTCTAAGGAAACACTAGTCTATCCTAGGCTAAGACTGAAGTTGCTTCAGATAACAAGTAACAGCGGAAGTAATACACAATAGCATGCAACAAGATATATAAACCCCCAACTAGCATGGTATAAAACTAGAAACAATACTGATCAACCCTAAAACACAGTACCTAAGAAGAGAAGTAGTAATAACTAAGTACCCACAACTTATTCACCTTAATCATCATTAATTAACGTATTCAAGCACAATCTAGTTAGAAAGGATGTCGTAGCCTACGTGTAGACCAATCGCGCATGCTCTAAATCACAAAGTTAGAGATTTTCCTTCCTGAACGGCCTTCGAAGGTTACTACACTATCAAAAATAGTATCACAACGTTAGTACGGTTGTTTAGACACCAAAAACATATAAAACTGAAACGAACCAATTTCAAAGTCAAATGAGAATTACGGACCCGTGACAGAATTCCAAGAGGTCCTAATGAATGCGTCGAACCTATGTTCCAAATTTGAACATAAATCAAGACTCGAAACAACAAAATCAATCAATCATTCAAAAGCTTAACAATTAAGCTCAAGGCAGTTTGAAAACGCACAAATTCACCACTACGGAGGTTTCCCAACACTCCCCAACTACTTCAGAGTATAGTCACGAACCCCACGAACACACCACACTTTGAATCACTTAAATAAAAACTCAGGAATGGGAGAAATTGCCTAAACAAGATGGAACAATGGTTGAAATCGCGTCCAACACGTAACTAAAAACATTGACTCGCCTTCACTTAAGCGGCCACTAATATCATATAAGCGAAAGACCTCAAAGAGCTGGGACTCGCTTTTGCGAGCTCTTGGCCGCAAAAGTGAGCCTCGCTTCAGTGAACTCAAGTCGTAAAAGCGAGAACCAGGGCGACTTTAGGGACAACCGCCTAAATGGCAGGTTTGCTTAACTGGAGCCCTGGTCACAAAGCAACGTACGCTTAAGCAAAACCTGGGGCGCAAAAGCGGTTGCACTAGAATTTTTAGCAAAGTCACTCGGGCTTTGCCTGGGGGCTCGGGATTAGTTCAAAACCCCATGCACACAAATTAGATATGCCAACTAATAGAATTTTACATTCCAAACTCAACGAAGCAGTTAGAACTTCCATACGAGGTCATCGTGATAGAATATGGGTCCCACACCCAACTCCATTTTAAGCTAGAATCCACAAGGGGGTTCATAATTGGTTCGAAAGCGTTGGAATACAAACGAATGATCGTTCTAGACCAAACTCAACATTCCAGAGCTAACAATACTGATAGAATTCTCATCCGAGCTTGTTTACTAAGGATGTTGACTAAAATAAAATTTAGGCTTGTACTTAAAAGTTAAACAGAGAAGGGACTAAAATACCCTTCGAGTATAGGGAATGGAACAAAAATACCCTCCTTCCACCTGTGGGCTCAAAAATACCCTTTCATCCACCCATATGGACCTATATTACCCTTTCACTTAACATATTCTTTAAAATTAATAATTAATACTTTCATTAATGACATGACAATGTTTAATTGGCTAAAATTTAAACTAAGCAAAAATAATAATTTCTACTAATCAAACCCGGATCAAACTAAATTCTTCCCAACCCACTTAAAATTCTATTGACTAAGTTTTCTCTCAACACTGAATTTCTCTTCATAGAATTTTCGCGTAAAATTTCAATCTTTATTTTGCAGATCACGAAAAGTGATATCAATCTCTGTTCTTCATCAAATATATAATCTCTTGCTATGGCTAAAAATATTTGTTGATATTCCATGATTCTTCTTTGAGAATTTCCTAAAATCAAGCTATTTAAGAAATAAAATTATGTTGGTCTTGCTTTTTGGCAGGTGCTTTATATGAATTGCAAAAAAGAAAGAAGGAAAATAATTTTTCAGTTGAACTCTAGGGTTTCAAATTTTGGGAAATTTTACCGCTTTGAGTTCATGTTTCTTTTTTAGGGTGAATCTATATGAATTCTGAGTTGTATACGGAATTATCGTATGTTATTTGTGTTTTCTTAGAGAATCTCTTGATTGGAGATTTGCTCGACTTTTCGTAGTTGATTGAGTTCCCAAATATGGTGTGTCTTGGTGTATGATTATTTAATGACCCTTGGATTTGACGTTCTTGTATTTCACTTCTTGCCTCCTGGAATGTTTCAATGGAATTTTCGGAAGTTTCATGTTGTTTTTGGTCTAATGTACCTCTTTTTTTTACTGTAATTCAAAATAACTGCAGCAAGTTTTTGATTGAAGTTTTATTATTTAATATCTGGGTTAGAATTTTAAGTTGGTCGGGTAACATTTAGCTGGACCAGGGTTTGATTAGGAGAAACTCTTATTTTTGCTTAATTCAAATTTCAGCCAATTAAAGATTGCCACGTCATTAATAAAAGGATTAATTATTACTCTTAAAGAATCTATTAAGTGAAAGGGTAATATAGCTCCATATAGGTGGATGTAGGAGTGGGCATGATATGGTACGTTATGGTATTTGAAAATTTTGATACCGTAATTTCGGTATTCGGTTTATAAAACATTATACCATTACCATACCAATTTAATTCGGTATAGTTCAGTATATTGAAGTTCGGTTTCAATATTCTACGGTATGAAAATCGGTAACCATAATTTATTCAACTTCGACTAATATATACTCGTATAATAGAGTATTATGATTTCGACAATTAAAAAAGATCTCAATTGTATTATCCTAACACATTACACATGTAGAAATATATATGCAAAATAAAGTACAAACAACAACTTTTGTTAATCAATTAATATTCAAATACATTTCAATCAAAATAGAGTAGTCAAAGTTTTAACTTCTAAACATTTAGTTTATGCTAATACTAGGTTGCATATTTGTTAGTACTTTAATAATATATATATGTTATTTATGTAACTATATACTTCGGTATGGTATTCGGTATTTCGGTATGTTATTTCTAAATACCAAATACCGTATCGAATACCGAAAAAAATAAAATGTATACCATATACCACCCCAAATACCATAATATCAAAACCACGGTATTAAAATTTTTGGTATGGTATGGTAATTCGGTATATACCATACCATGCCCACCCCTAGGTGGATGGAAGGGTATTTTGGAGCCCAAAAGTGTAAGAAGGGTATTTTTGTCCATTTCCTATTCTTGAAGGGTATTTTAGGCTCTTCTCCGAAAGTTAAAATACCTAATTATACAGACTCACATCAGAAACTTCGGGAGTCGTGTTGACAATGCCTCTAGCTTAAAATGACCCTTCCGAAGCTGATGGAATTGTCAGAATTAGATTTTGAGGTCACCTTCTTGAACTTCTGATCCAAAAATGACCATTCAGGGTTCAAAAGCTCCAAAACACAAAAACTCACATAAAAACGAAATGAATGACCAGGTGAATGAAATGTTAGTCCCAACAAGTCATAAATGACTTGAGGTTGCTTTGGAAACACTCTAGATGATGAATAGGAGGCATAAACACAGAAATGACCGGGAGGTCATTACAATAAAATTCTTTCGAGGAGCGTAATTACATCTCTGATATCTGAAAGAAAGGTTTGGGAGCGTAGAAGGCATCTCCAAATGTAATGTATCTTTCAGAAGACTCAAATCGGTGCGTGAGAGAAGATAATTTATATTACTATTCAAACACTATCAAAGCAGTAAATAATCGGGCAATTAGCACATTAGGCCAATAAATACAATATCTAAAATTAATAAAGCCATACACAAGTCAATATTTACAAGCCTAAATTATGGTTATCCCCAATGGAGTCACCATTTGTCAAACCTCTTTTTTTTTCACCACCCCTCTTAAAAAAGAAAACAAAATTTTTAAAAAAGATTTTTTTTCCAATTAAAGTGACTATTTTGAAAAGAGATTATTTTATTTCAGAGTCACCACTTGAAATTGAGTTTTGTTGTTCCAAGTCACCTAATTTAGTTCCTTATGACTCTATTTTTTGTTGAATTGCGAACTAGAATTCTAGGTAAGGAGTTCTCTTAACCTAGAGGAAGGTATTAAGCACCCTTGAGTCACGTGGTTCAAGCATGGTCACTTAATTCACTTATACATGGCTTGAATTAAATTTTGGATGTATTTTATTTATGAGCTTTAAAAGTTGTTTATTACCCACCTTCTTTAATTTATTTTAAACTTGTTTAAAACTACCTTATTTTATTAGGGTGTGGTGTATTGGTAGCAACGCTTTCCAACCTTGGCACAAATTATTTAATTGTTAGTATATCGCACCTAAAATTTGCTTAAAACTCTTCAGATCGTAATGTGTTTCTATTTTATCAGGCTAATCATTTTTCTAATGTTTCAATTAAGAAAAAAATGATTATCAAAGTTATTTAAAAACTCCAATCTTCTGGTAAAAGTTAAAGGGTTATAAAATAATTTTTGTATTAAAATTTAATCATTGTGACTAGCTAAAATCATAATTCAACAATCAAATGTTAATTACATATCAACATAAATCCGTTAATTTAATACTCTAAAAAAAATCATATATCAACATAACAAAATGCAAAGAAAGTTACAAATTTTATTTTTATTTTAGTCTATGTTTTTCTAAAAAAGAATGAACACAATATTAATAATAAGATAAAGTAATAAATAAATAAATTTAAAATATACACTTTCCTATAGAAATTCTACACATGCTACATTAGTATAAATATATTAGGAATTATGGGCACCTAAAATCTTTTCTTCTCTTTATTTTAGTCATTAAAATGAAAAGAAAAACCTACTAATTGAAACCAATATTTTACATAATAAATCTTTGTCATTAAATATTCTCATCATTTCAGTTATTAAGTCATAAATACTCGTATCATCATTAAAAAATTCAAAATATTAAAATAAGAATAGATTTGGACAATAGTTTTACTTAAACATGAAATAAATAATGGGTTGTTTAAATATGAAATAAAATACAGGGTATTATAACAATTCCACACTAAATCTAATGATATAAAAAATCTGAATAAAAAGTTGATATGAAAAGATTTGAACATACTTCATGTTGTAACATCAAAGAATATTAACAAGTTAAACACATACAAAATCTGACAACTTCAATATGTTGCAATCAAGTCTTGCATAATCATGACATTAAACTTATATAAAGAAGATTAAGTGTTACCTATTATAAAGATTAATCCAGAAAAATAAAAAGACCATAAGCAAAAACCATGAACTTGAAACCGCAAAATGAAACCTCAAACTCCGCCTTTGCTTTTCTTTTTTCTTTTGTTGTCATGCCTTTTTTTCTGTCTTTGGTTCTCCGTGTGTCTCTTTATGTGTTTTTTTGGTTTGTTTTTTCCTTTTTTCTCTGTTCGTAATTGATCCTTGTGAGAGGATAGCATATCTATATATATAGATAAGGGTGGGTGTGTGTGAATGTGTTGGGGTAGTGGAGGAAAATGGAGGCTAGTGAGGTGAGAATTTGGGGGGGGGGGGAGGTTATGTTAGTGTTTTGTTGTTTCTTCTCTTTAATCTTTTGATCATTTTAAGATATAAATAAAATAAAATATTAGCTAACTATTTTGAATTGATAAAAATATAGAAAAGTTAAATAGCTAGTTCTAGATAAATGTAAATAAAAACACCAAAAATTACTAGCTTATTTAACAAAAATCTAAATTTTCTTTTCTTTTAAGAAAATAAAACAAAACTTATCCTAAAATATAAGTTTATTTTTGTAGTTTTTAAATCTTTTAAAATAAATATACTAAAATAATATAAAATTGAAATATTTAATTCATATTTAAAAGATATATTAGTTAATAAAAATGGTGTAAAATTTTAGGTTAGGTCAAAAAGTAGGTGTCTACACCCGCTTCTAAGTAAAAAGATATGAGCAATTTACTGAACAACTATCTGAATGCTTGTACGGGCCGCACGGCCCATAACGTGGGCGTGCTGCACCAAGCAAAATTTCCAGATGTTAAGATGCTATATTTATTAAGTTAAGGTGGGGGTTTTATTGGGCACTTATCTTGAACGACTAAGGACTTATTTTCTCTTAAATTCTCTCCTATCCTTCCCCTCAAATATCAAGTTATGTTTCTCTCATGTATCTCAAATGTTTCTAAACAATATTAACCTCGTATCACTAATTCTTAACAAGATTCATACATATAATCTCTCTCCCATATCTGGTGAAAACAAGAAATCATCTCAACGTTCAAGAAGGGATATTTGGGATTTCTCTTCCATGTTAGAGTTTCAATTGGATCAATTAAAGGTATGTAAGGCTATCTCCATGTGTGGGGAAACTTTTTTCTTTCCCACGAACTACGTTTCCATGTTTTTAAAATATCCTCTATGAATAAGTTAGGGTTAGAATGCAACCCTATTTTCTTGAATTATTTATTGATTCTTTAGGAAACCCCAAGAGCCATCCATGAAGGCATTCTATTTTCAAGATAATCCTTTACCCCATCAGTTTTTAAAAGATTTCCTTCATGAATTATGAATGATTATGAAAATAATGGTTTCTATCTTGAAAACTAAGTCTACTTGTTTCTTAATGATCTTTTAATAAATTCTAAATGGTTTCTTGGTGTTTTCATGAAAATTATTATTTTATTAACGCTAGATTTATGCACTATGATTTTCCCTAAATGTAAATCTTAAGATGCTATCACATGTTGCCTTCACTACAATATAATGATATGGTATAAGTCTCTCATGAATGCAACACTATAATACATGAATTGTAACATCATGACGTGATGATATGAATGAAGCTTATGACCCGTGGTCTTGAATGTTATGAATATGAGCCTACAAGATAATCCATGATCATATGATCTTAAGAGAGCTAAACGGTTAGCCGAGAAGGCATATTTCTAAATGACGAACGCATGAAATTACATTCATCGATATAGGTTAAGGATCACATTGTTGGTTCGGGCGACTAATTCTTTTATGGCCCTAGTAAGGGCTAGTTATAGATTCATATGATATGTAAATGTATGTCTCATACCTGGCAAGGTATGAGATGTCATAGCTAATATGGCCGAGATCAGGCTCTATGTGCTCATATGGTGGTTTATATCGGTTATACTATTAGACTCCCATAATGAACTAAAATATCATGAAGGGTGTATCTTTATGGCCGTCTAAATGACCTTATCTCTTAGTCTTCATATGTTATGATTATTTGCTTCTTTGATTGATCTAATATGTAAGTTATGTTTCATTCCATCATTTTACATAGACTACTATTCCATATGTACTTATGTCCTTTAGTGGGGGTGCTACATCTTTTACTGATGTAGGCTCAGGTGCAAAGACATGTGACCAAGCCACTCGTTAGGTTTCATATCTTCTGCTATTGGTGATCCCCTCTATGTTTCTAGGGGCATAAGCAACATTTTTCTAGTGCTTTTTGTTTATGTGTTTAAGGTATACCGAGAGCCTTGTCCCAATAGATACTATTCAATTATGTTTATGGCTTCTTAGATAGATGAATAGTTCTGCTACATTTGGACCTTCATGTCCTTTGACAATGGATTTAAAACAGATGATTCCAAAATAGGAGAGTGTATATCTCGGACCTCGAATCACGGATAAGACACTTAAAGTAACTAATAGAACCACACTGCTAGGTATCAACAGAAAACCAAGAGCCCAGACCTTAAAGTAACTAATAGAACCACACTGCTAGGTATCGACTGAAAACCAAGAGCCCAGACCTTGAATCAACGACTATAATAAAGGTAGCATGACCAGACCTTAAATATGCGACCAAATGAATTGATGAGGAAGAGTCCCACATCAAGCCACCACCATAAGTCCACCTTGGAACTTCATCAACCTCAAACTCCAAATGGACCACTCGAAGCGCGAATCGAATCCAACCCCACATCCTCGAACAAAGCCCAAAATCATGACGGAGAATCATTGGGGCCGTAAAAGAAGAGAGTTATGGATTAAAGGTCATCGGAGTTGAGTTACTGCCTAACTAAGGCTCATACTATCAAACCTAGATTTGCTACATCAATCTACATGGAGCTAAGCCATACAAAGCGACGTTGCAGCAATTCTAAGGCCTATCGGCTCCAAAACACAAGTCTAAGGCAATCACAAGCCTACACTTATTCTAAGGCCAATAACAAGCTTCCAAATCATAAGAAACAAGTATAAACTAAGACCACAAGGTAAGGATCACATCGTCAACACATACTTTTTTACAATAAAAGAACAACAATTGGAGGCGGAACTAAAATCGAGTGAAAAATAGAAATGTGGGATCTACGTCGAGAATTCAAAAATTAACTTCATCAAAGGTCCAATTGTGCTTACTGAACTTGTTTCCCAAAGTGGAATATAGTTCAACCTCAGAAACAGCCCAAACAACGACATGGAACAAAATCAAAATTATATCACAATTAAAGACCAAGGCAGACCCCTTCGGGGAAATATTTACCTCCATGTGATGCTTTTCGCATTTCCCCGATCACCCTCACACATAACCACAAACTATTAAGACACAATGTAACAAAAACCATTCAAATTGGAGGTGTAAAACCTTCAAAATAGCAATTTGAAGTTTGGAATAATGGCTAGTTCGTGTGTAGTCTTTTAATTTAAAACTAGACAATTACTCTCCGTGATCGCAGAGGAGAGGCCCGCGAATGCAGAGGTCCACCCACCATGGCTTTCATGAACATTGACGGAGGCTCGCGGCCACGCAAGTAACCAATCCAGTCTCTGCGATCCTAGGCCCAGCGAATAAGACAAAAACTCCTATGGTCAAAACGAATGCGATCAGTTGCCCGCAAACATGAAGTCCAAAATATTGCTGCACCAGTTGATGCTCATCAACTGGTTTAGCCAAACTTGAAAAACCTTGACTGGGTGCTCGAAATTCGTTCAGAACAAATATGTCAAAACTTCTAATCAAAGTCGTCTCGATGAAAAGTGGATCCAACACCCAAATTCTATTTTAAACCAAATTCAACCAGGGGCCTAGGATGAGCCTAATAGCCTTGAGATTCACACCAAGGGTCATTCTAGATCAAACTTGACATTTCATAGCTAATGGAACCATCAATTGTTTTCTGAGGCCGTCTTTCTGAATGTTGACCAAAGTCAACCATTCAAGTTTCAACAGCTCCAAAACACAGAAACTTGCACAGAATCCAAATGAATGACCGGGTGGCTGAACTGTTAGTTCCAGCAAGTCATAAATGACTTAAGGTCTCTACATGAACGTTCTAAATGGCTAAAAGAATGCAATAACACAAAAATGACCTGGAGAGTCATTACATAAATACAACAAAACACAGTTTAGTAATCAAATTTTCTAGCTCATCAAAATTTTCAAGGAAGCTAAACTTTCCACAAACTTCTAGTCCCACAAAATTCCCAAGGAATCTAAACTTTTTGTGAACAAGATGGAGGAATCTGTAGTAGGCAAAATTTGATTCAAGGTAAACTAATTCAGTTCTTTTCTCTGCACGTCATATTCTAGAAAAATACAATCCATTTTTCTCCATGAGATATTCTCATTTTCTTTCAAATATATTATATTATCTAGGTAGAAATTGTAATTCCAAAGGCCAATGAATGAGCCTAGTGTAGGAATTTTCATGACATTAGTTTATGTACACCGTTCTCCATCTTTTCTACCGCAAACACACCAAGAAATTCATCTCAACAAACACAGAAAGGTAGAGATCATTAGTAAAATTATACATCTTCATAGGACTCCTACAATATTGCGATGATACATGTGTTACAACATATATCTCATCATCCACGGTCAAATAAAATAATGGCAAACTTATTAAATTCACTACTACCATTTCCTTCAACCAAACTACTTGCCATCATGTTAACCGTACCATATAATGAAACTAGATTTTGGTCAAACAAGTGATAACCAGTAGGAATAGTGTCAATCTTTTCCAAGATTCATTCTTCACAGAGTATATTCCAACAATGTAACTACTATCCTTTGCATTAATCATAAATGTAGAGATTATCTTATAATCATCACAAACAAAATCCTACACAAAACCATATAGTGTTGATTCGTAATATTTAACACATTTCAACACATAAGGATTAGTCTTTTTATCAATTTTATGTTTTCGAATAGCTGGATTACATATAAATAATTTGAACCTATATATACACCATACATAACAAGCTGTTGTAAGAACTCACCAATGGATATGAAACATATTGAGACATTAAAAAGTTTGGTAGTTGGAAAGAAACAACTTGAGAATTCACACTCAGGGATGTTTTATTTAATGCACTACCGTTCAATGCTAACATGTTATATTCCATGCAAGGAGATGGAGTTATTTTCGATAAAATTAATAGGATTTGTTGAAGATTAATATCGGACGATGATTCGTCGATTTGAAACTTGATGACATTAGTGTCATTAATGATCGAACACCATGATCTGTACACAATCTTGAAGCATTGAAGAGATTCAATAGGGATGTTTGAGAGGATGCAAGTGATTGAATCATCTCAAAAGTCGGTATTTTTTTTCTTGAGTGGCGACTCATTGGACTTGTGTTTACTTAGGATTTTAGGTTTTCTTTTTCGATGTATACATATATATAGTCTCATATGGCTTCCAATTTGTGCCTATCGATCTCAATTTTTGACTTTTAAGATTATGTATACATAGTCTCATGTGGATGCAAATTTGTGCTTATCTATCTCAATTTTTGACTTTTAAGATTTTGAAATCTTAAGAGTCAAAAATTGAGACAGATAAGCACAAATCGGCAGACATATGAGACTATATGTATGTATACATGGAAAAAAAAACCTAAAATCCGAAGTAAACACAAGTCCAATGAGTCTCAACTCAAGAAAATAATACTGAATTTGGAGATGATGCAATAACTTGCATCCTGTCAAAACTCCTAGTTGAATTTCTTCAATGCTTCAAGATTGTCCACAATTCATGGTGTTTAATCATCAATGACCCCAATTTCATCAAGTTGTAAATCGACGAATCATCATCCAATATTAATCTTCAACAAATCCTATTAATTGCATCGAAAATAACTCCATCTCCTTGTTTGTAATATAACATGTTAGCCTTCAACATCGGTCCAGTAAATACATCATCAATGAGTGTGAATTCTCAAGATGTTTCTGTCCAACTACCAACATTTTTACTGTCCCAAGATGTTTCATATCCATTGGTGAGTTCTTGTAACGACTTGTTATGTATGGTGTATAGCTTCAAAATATTTATATGGAATACAACCATTCGAAAATATAAAATTGTTAAAAAGCATAATTCTTTTGTGTTGAAATGTGTTAAATGTTACGAATCAACACTATATAGTTTTGTTTATGATTCTGTTAGTGATGATTATAAGATAATTGCTACATTTATGATTAATGCAAAGGATAACCATTATATTGTTAGAATATACTCTATGAAGAATGAGTCTTAGAAAAATACTTACACTATTCCGGTTGGTTATCACTTGTTTGACCAAAATTCAGTTTCATTAGATTGTACGGTTAACATAATGACAATTAGATCGGTTGAGGGAAATGGTTGAAGTGAATTTAATAAGTTTGCCATTATTTCTTTGATCATGGCTGATGAGAAATTTGTTGTAACACCCATCCCATGGAAATATTATGGGAGTCATATGAAGATGTTTAATTTTCCTAATCGTCTATACCTTTTTGTGTTTGTTGAGATGGATTTCTTTGTGTGTTCGTGGGAGAAAGATGGAGAATGGTGGACATGGACTAACGTCATGAACATTCCTACACTAGGCTCAATTATTGACCTTGGGAGTCACAATTTCTACCTAGATGATATAATATACTTGAAAGAAAATGAGAATAACTTTTGGAGGAAAATGGATGGTGGTTTTCTAGAATATGACATGCCGAAAAAAAATGTGAATGAGTTTACCTTGAATTAAATTTAACCTGCTACAAATTTATCCATCTTTTTTACAAGACGTTTAGCTTCCTTGAGAATTCCGTGGCACTAGAAGTTTGTGGAAAGTTTAGCTTCCTTGAAAATTTTGTGGAGCTAGAAAATTTGATTATCAAACTGTATTTTGTTGTATTTATTATAAATTTTTGTGTGATTAATGATCAGACTCTTATTGTCTCTGATGCTTATATTGTTGTAAATCAGTTAGCAGCTTTTATTATTGTTTGTTAAAGTTATTATACATTTGACATTAGCTCTTTCCATTTCGGAATGGTTATGTTATATTTTTTTAAAAGATGTTATTTTCTTGAAATATTGTGATTTTTTATGTAAGGTCTATACTTTTATTCCTAGAATTATACATTAAATATTTTTAACATTGTACAGATCTAGATTGTTAATACTTCTGCTAATTTTCTAATTTAATTGGAAAGACATTTGAATGGCTATTCACCATTATAAATTGGAATAAATTCCCTTAAGATCAATATTGATGGAAGGAGACAAAAGTTGAGGTGGTGGGGATCAGTTATAATAAGTTGTGGATTCTCTATGTTGAAACAAGGGAGAAGAATGCCAATTATATATATGGAGGTACTTAACATTGCTTCTTAATTAGATTGATTAGGAAGGTTTTTAACATGAGACCAAAATGTTAATAGACATATTTCATAAAGGGAAACACTAGATACGATGTGTTATGCCTAAATGCTTAAGAGGTAGAGGGTATGTACTATGTAGAAACTTGTGATGGAAGTCAGTGCTTTATTCCCTTTATATAAGAATGTACAAAATCTTTCTAAGGATGCTAAGGGGACTTTTAAAATAAATAAAATAGGAAATACTTTTTGGGAAATTTTTCCATGTTTCTAGTTGTGGAATCATACGCGCCACAAGATACTACCTGTGTTTGTTCATTTTCTTTGTTCTAACTATCATCTTCACATCCAAATTTTCTCAATTAAAAACTCTTCTTGAAATGTTATACAATACAAAGAGTGTACGCGGTCTTATTTTCCCTAATTCATTTGTCTAAGACTGACCACATTTCAGATACTCTTATATATATACCTGGTGGTGAAATAGGGGTAATAATCAATATTACCCCTTCGTTCTAAAATCATACCTGGCATTATTTTCTAGGAGTTGTGGAAAAAGGATATGCAACCAAGTATTGTTAGGTCTCTACATGTACACCTAGAATCGTATACACGTGTGTAATGTCTTTAACCTTAAATTAGCTTAATTATGAAATCATTTGTATGGCTATTTTTGACCATTTTAAACCTCAATTGCATTGCATTCTAGTTGAATGGGTAGGAACGAGAGTTATTGTTAGAAAATAGAATTTGGAACATGATTATGACATTCTAATATCTCACCCTATATAGATGGGAGCTACATGAAAAATCAAAACAAGGCGGGAGCAGGAGGTATTATTAGAAATGGAATTGGAACATGATTATGACATTCTAGTATCCAACTTAATTTGTACTAACAACTACCGTAAAGCCAAAGAAGGCTTAATTGGAATATCATGGTGCCTTCATCAGCAATTTGAAGCCGCAGAAGTCGATTTGAAATCTCTTTTAATGGTTGAATTAATCAATGGAATTATTAAAACACCATTGAGAATTTAAAACACCATTGAGAATCCAAAGACTTATTGAAGAGTTCAGATCTAAGATTGTCCAATGGAACGTAACAATTAAACTTTTTTATAGGATGGAAATGATGTCGTAAATGTATTAGCTAAACATGCTACACTTACATAGGAACCCACTATTTTTCTACCTTTTCTAAATAAGAGGGATCTTCCAATTATGGAAAAGGGGTTCATTAAGAATAAACAATCTTCAACTACCTTCAATAAGAAGAAGAGTTGAAAAAATCACATCTTGGTACTTTGAAACCCCATGATTTCTACTTTCTGATTAGATGTGTTGGTTGTCTTGGTGTGGTCTGAGTGCATTTGTTGGAGAACAAATATCTCAAGCTCACTCAAGAACAAAATATTGGAAAGGAAGGAAATAACAAACATGCAAGTTGAAGAGGAAATGTAACACCTTGAACATCGAGAAAAGGAATGAAAAAGAGAGAAGGGCTAACCACGGAGGGGTCCACGGGCCGTGAAGAGGACCATGACCTGTCACCCTGCTCGTGGTTTTGCACCCAATAAAAGGTGAAAGATTACAGACCACTATACGGTCCTTGAAGCTTCACACGGGCCGTAGAGTGAGCCGTGAAGGGGACAGATAATCACCAGGACTACTGTGAAGGACCACGGTCGCCTAAACGGCCCGTGGAGCTTCACACGAGCAATGAAGTGGCTCGTGAAAGTGGCTTGTCAGACTTTGTGTTTTGCGTCAACTTCAATCGGTTATATCTTTCAGCAAAAAATAAATTAGGTAGCCTATGACCTATCAAATTAAAGATCTCTGAATCCTCTTTCCAACGCCACCAAGTTTTTCCCATTCGAAGTTCAAAGTACAAAGTTATGCCCGTTTTAGTGAAGCCCTCTCAAGAAAAATTTCTTCACGACCCACTTGACAGTCCGTTGTGTTCTAGACGGCCCGTGAAGCCTGTCTTGAAGTCACTTTGTCAGCTTTTAAGTCAGGGTCGTATTGGTTTTTCCCCCTATAAGTTGGACACTTAAATTACGTCGTTTGATGCCTAAACTACGTCGTTTTACTCAATCTAAGCCTAATAATCTAGTCTGAAACTACCTAGAACCCTCATTCTCCCAAAATCATCCAACATAGAAACAAAAGAAGAGAAAGAGGTGAAACTTTCACCTAAGAACAAGCATAGGTGTTCTTCGAAGTTCAACCCCAAAATCCAAAGGATTTCTCTGTAGTTTTTGTCACCAGGTATGTGGGATTTCACTAGTGGGTTCCTTTCACCCATTAGGTCCCTAGAATTCAGTCTGTTTTTCAATTTCTCATAAATTGTTAAGACCTAGGGTTTCAAAAATCTTAGAGATTCATTGTGATTTAAGCGGCGATAGTTTCCACGATCAAAATAACTTGTTTCTTGGAAAATTTGCATAGTCCCATATATAGAACTTAGAACCCTAGCTTGTATTAATCATCAGTATTTCATGAATTATACTTACTAGATAGATTAGTCAAAAAATCATTATTTAGAATTTGAATGCCATATCTTTCAATATATTTATATTGCATTCCGAGATAGCATGTCAGTATTTTGAACTACTCAGTATATCTGTTGTATTTTAGATTTACATATTCAATTTGGAGTAGAAATAGCACCGAGTTAAACTAGGGTTCAGAGTACCCTCAAAGTCCCAGAACTACGTGCCAACATAGGTTTAGAAGTCATCTCTGTTGGGCATCAATTTTTAGTGATCACGCAACAGTCATGCCTTTATACCCTTGGCAAGGTATATTATTGGGTCTTCTTGATGGGGCGTATATATCGGAATCCATGTTCAGCTCACCTGGTTTATGTCGGTTAATAGTAGCTCCTAGAGTCATACTCTTATTGCATTTAACATCATTTACTTCAGTATACAGTTCAACATGTTATCTTCATGTTTAGTACTTGGTCATTGTTTCTAGCCCAGTTTTCAGTTATACTTTAGTACAGTTTCTTTCCATGTTCAGTTTATATTGTTCAACTTAGTATCTATATCCTGCATGCTCAGTACATTCAAAGTACTGATGCATACTTTTGCACTACATCATTTCATGATGTAGGTTCAGGCACTCAGCGTCAAGACCGCGCTTAGCTCGACTTCTAGTCCTTACTCAGCAGCTTCAGTGGTGAGTCCTCATAGATCGAGGATGACAGACATGTTTTACTTTTTAGTCTTTACTTTTCAGTTTTAGTCTTGTTAGAGTTAGCTGGGGGCATGTCCCAATAACTCAACTCAGTCAGAGGCTTTCAGACATAGATTAGATTCATCTTAAGCTATTGGTGTTGTTTTTAGTCATCACTAAACTCTTCATATATTTTGTATGCATTCAGACATGTTGGGGTTTTTACCCATTTCAGACATTAAACTATTTTTAGCTCTAACACAGTATTGTTTAAATTTAATTTGTATGGTTGGGGTCACTCGTGACACTAAGCACCATGTTGTGCCTAGGGGATAGCCTCGGGGCGTGACAAGAAATATAACAAATATTTTATAGGCAGAAAGATTTCTAGAATTTTGAAATTGTTGGCTCCTTTTTCTGAACTTATTCATCACCAATGATGCCTTTTAAATAGGCTTACAACTGAACAAAAATGCAGAATTGAAAGGGCACTAACTCAGTAGTGCTTTCAACTAAAATGAGAAATTTAAGGATAAAATAACAACTATCCTAGACTAAGTCAAAGTGCAGTAAATTACTAATAGAAAGCTGCAGTAACCTTTCTACTTCATATGCTTTAATAATTTATTTAACATTCCCCCTTGATTCAAAATCGCTAACACCAAGAAATTAATGATATGAAGTAGACATGCTTCTTATATGGCAGTACCCTTTGTGAATATATCTGCTAATTGTTCATTGGTGTTGCAAAACTTCAATATGGTCTCTTCTTTTTCCACCAGCTCGTGAATAAATGTAAGCGAATGTCAATGTGCTTTGTTTTTCTATGAAATTCAGGATTCTTAGCCATTAAAATTGTGGATTTTTTTCGCAATAAATTCCCATTGCTTTCTCTTGTTTCTGTTTCAGACTAACCAAAATTCACCTAAGCCAAATGCATTGACAAGCTGAAGCAGTTGTTGCGATGTACTCTGCCTCTGAAGACGATAATGTTGTCGTTACTTGTTTCTTCGATCTCCATGTTATTGCGCCTGATCAAAAGTTGAACAGATTAGCTAATGTACTTTTCCTATCATCCACCGAGCCACCCCAATCACTGTCAGTAAAGCCTAACTGTCTGGAAGTTGAAGCATGAGAATATGAAATACCATATTCTAATGTTCCAACAACATACTATAAAATTCTTTTGCAGATACAAAATGATGCTTCGATGGATTGCTCAGCTTGACTACTTGGATTGGTGAGTCGACATGCTCCGAGGACAAGGCCATTGATGGTCCTTTATTGCTTTTGATATCTTTTATTTCAGACTTGTATGTGGTGTATGGGTTACGTCCCATCCACTCTTATGATATATTAGATAGGCTTCTGTTAGACTTAGTAGTATTCTATGTATTTCTTATGTACTCTATTGGTATCCTTTATGTCATTCTATGATTTGAGACTTACATTGGATATATCTCTTTAATTGTACCTTTATTATGTCATACTTATGTAATGTGGCTTGTTTAGGACCTCTGAGGGTCCTATTCGCCATGTCACATCTAGGGTGTACTTTAGGTCGTGACATTGTAATTTTGGATTATGGTTGGCTTACCAATTGGGTGGTCATAGTAGGTGGCATCACGACTCGAGTTTTCGAGTCATAACACTTATTTTCATGATTAATTGATTATATAAATTTCTTGCCAAGTGATGTGATTCCATACTTGAAATACAAATGATGCTTATATTTGAGGCATTCCATTCCTCTTTTGTTGGTTGTCATCCGTGATACAGACAACTACTAAGGTGAATCAATGTTGTTTTTATTGGCCTATAATCAACAAAGATGCTTATGACCTCACAAAGAGATGTGATCAATGCCAGTGACATGGGGGGATTTCTAGGAGGCATCCACCCCCTCTTATGATAATCCTCAAAGTTAAACTCTTTGATATTTGAGGAATTGACTTCATAGGACCATTTATCAGTTTGTATGAGAATATATATATTTGTTGTTGCAAACTATGCCTAGAAGTGGGTAGAGGCTATAGCGTTTCCAAATAGAGAAGTTAAAAACATCAAAACATTTTTGAAGAAGCATATCTTCTCACATATTGGTATTCTCAAAGCCATTATTCGTGTCGGGGGTTCTCATTTTTTTAACAAACTCTTTAGTACAGTACTATCTAAGAATGAAGTGAAACAAAAGGTGGCCAAACAATATCAAAACCTAGTTTTGGAATAAAAAATACTGACAAGGAAAAAACCATTTTCAAGGAAGAATAATTTTCTTACGCAATGAAGGGCCTGATCGAGGGTTGTAATGTCTTCAGTTATTCATTAAAATTAGTATCTTGTTCTCTTATATTGTAGATCTACTCTATAATAACCCTCTAGGTCATTTCCTCCATTTTTTGATCTTTTCAACATTTAGAACTTTCCTGTAGCGATCCCAAGTAAAGTATAACTTACTAGGACTAACAGTTCGGCTGTCGAGTCGTTCGTTTGAGTTTTGTACAAGTTTTAGTGATTTGGAGCTTCTGGAGTTTGAGTTGTCAACTTTGATCAAAACTCCAGCAAGATGGCCTCAGAATGAAATTCTGATGGTTCTATTAGCTCCGGAACATCGAGTTTGGTTTAGAATGATGTTGTTATCATATGTACAATTGTTTTATGCCATGAGTTGGCCGTCTCTACTTTATTTGATCTAAGCTCTACTTTTTCATATGGATCTGTGTACTATGCTTTTCATTTGAGTATGAATTATGATCCCTTGGCAGCGCCGTTGCATGTGTCAACCTCCAAGGGTGAGTCTTCAGTAGTGGATCAGGTGTTTTGATCTTGTCTGATGACTATCAAGGGAGGGACACCTGTGCTGACCTTATTGTATTTGATATGTAAAATACTGATGTTATCCCGGGCATGGGCTGATTATCCCCCCACATTGTGTTGGTTATCCCCCTTCCTTGTGGTCTTGGATTGTTTTGCCCAAATCATTACCTTAGCCATGCTTGGTATTCCTTCGGTTGTGTGGCAGGGCTCTTGTAGCTGCATGTCGGCTGGGGTTATCTCTTTTATTTGGGAGTACAGGTTAGTGGCTAGCAGCTGTCTATCATATTTGGCTTATGGTTTTCTAAGCATGAGTTTTCATTGACCTGCATGATTTAAGATGAACTCTTATGAACCCATGTGAACTCTATGATTTGTAAGTTATAAGTATGATGAAATATGTAAAGATGAAGTTTATGTAATCATGCATGTCTCTTATGAAGCTAATGATGAATTAAGGGTGCTTTGAGATTGAAGCACCAAAGTTTATGATATGTTAATGTTGTTTTTGAGTTGTGAAAGGAATTCTCATATATTACTCAACCCATGAATGTGGAAGGTTTCCTCATATGTAATGACTCATAAATTGTTGAAAGGCTTGCTCAACTAACCTTGAATTGATGATTAGGGAACTATTCAAATGAAAGGACAAGTGGCGATCACCCATGTTCCCTAATGATAGACATGAGGCGATTACCCATGTCTACTTATGATAATTGAACTATGACTAATCCATGGGAATTATGCTTAGCACCGAGTGGACAAGTGGCGATTACCCATGTCCCATAAACTATGTGCCACCATAGGATGATTGTCTAGATAGACATTATTTAGTGGATCCATATAAGCTAGAAGTTCATGGTCTTACCTTTGCAAGTAGGACACCTCTTTCAGTGTGGGATAGACACCAGATTCCATATTTATAGCTCACACAGTCTTAAGTGACTGTAAAGGCTTTACTAAAGTAATTGAAGTATGCTTAGCTTGCATTGACCTTGAATGATGACTAATGCCTTTCTACTCTTTTATCATTCTTTCGCTTGGTCATTGAATGTTTATGAATATGTTCCCTTTTTAGCATGGTGTATATGGTGTAGTGCATCGCTATCATACTTAGTACATTTCTTGTACTAACACATACTTTTGCCTACATTGTCTCATATTGTAGGGCTTGACGATTCTTCATCTACTCGTGGCTAGAGCATAGTAGAAAGTTTTCAGAAGACTTGGTGAGTCCTCATACATTTGAGGACGTAGCCTTGTTGTTCTTACCTTTATGTTCTTTTGCTTTGACATTGTATTGGGTTATGTCCCTAATGTTATTTATCATTCCTATTTTAGATTGGCTTTGAGACATTGATGTACACTTCCGCTATTTTCTTAAAAGCTTTGATATGAAATTATCTTTTGAACCTCTAAATCTTTATGATCTTGTATGGATGTATGCTAAGTAGCTTTTATGAGGCCTTTCGGGGTCTTGTACTCCATGTCACGTCTAGGGGGTACCTTGGGTCGTGACAATAGAGGTCGACCCCGAGGTCGAGGTGGTGATGCGGCACCAGGCCGAGATAGAGTGAGGACTCCAGAGTCGGAGGTGAAGCCTCAATTTGAGCAGATTCCCCCTTAGCCGATGGGGCCAGGACCAGCCCTGGCAAAACCCCCACCAGCTGCCGCCCCTGATCTTCAAGTGAGGCTTGCGTAGATTCTATATGCGATAGGGGGTAGTCAGTAGCAACAGAAAGCCCCAACACTAGTTCCAGATCAAGATCTAGCACCGCAGGGTCAGCCTGGAGCAGCAGCTCTAGAGGTTCAGCAGCCGCCAGTACCAGCCGCCATTTAACAACATGTCTTAGATGGGGTCATGCCTCTGCGAGACCAGAAGATGCTCGTGGTGTTTCTGAGATTGTCACTGCCGAGGTTTTCTGGGGCATTTGGCGAGGATGCCTAAGAGTTCCTTACTACCTGCTGAGACAGGCTGCATACTTTGGGATTGGTGGATTCGAAGGGAGCCGACTTCACAGCTTACCAGTTAGATGGACCAGCCAGGCAGTCGTGGCATTCTTTTATGGAGACTAGACTAGCTGGGTCCCCGCCAGCGACGTGGACTGAGTTTTCTGAGGAATTTTTTGCTAGATTCATTCCACGAAGCATCAGAGATCAACTTCGTGATAAGTTCTCTAGGTTGGAGTAGGGCTCCATGATGATATATGAGTACGAGACTAGATTCAATGATGAGTTATCCTGTCATGCCACTATGATATTACTGACTGGGCAGGAGAGAGTTAGATGCATTGTCTGAGGTCTGAGGTTGTAGCTGTGTATTGAGTCACAGTCTATGGTTTTAGAGGGCTGCTCTTCTTTGAATGTAGTGGACCATGCTCGCACGCTTGAAAAGCTCCATCACGAGGTCCACGGGGCAGCGGTAAGAGGGACAAGTAGGATGATACAGTTAGTGGGCCCCATTCTAGGCATAGAGTTACTCGGGACCAGGTCTATCAAAGGTTCCAGTCAGGTCAGCCTAGTCGCCCATTTTAGGCATCATTGCAGATATAAGAGGGTGACCAGCACTATCAGGGTGGTTATAGTGCCGGTTCGAGTCAGGGCTGAGATGGTTTTCAGACAGGTTCCTCAAGTCGGGGTGGCCGACCTCCAGTTTTGAGTAGGTCTTCTCAGGGTTTCTTGACATGTGGAGGGCTTGGTCATGGGTCTAGGGAGAGCCCTATCTCCAGACCAGCCTTACCAGCTCCTCAAGCGCTGAGACCGGTATCAGCAGTAGCACCTCAATCTAGAGGAGGAGGTCAGCATCAGGGTGTTCGAGTAGATCCCCGGGGAGGCAGGACAGGTGGTAGAGTGGATGCACATGGTAGAGGCACCCAGGGCCATTTCTATACAGCTCCACCTAGAGCAGAGGCCGAGACATCGGATCATGTGATCAGAGGTATGGTTCTATTATGCCATCAGCCCGCTTCAGCGTTATTTGATCCTGGTTCTACTTATTCGTATGTGTCTGCTTATTGTATTCCTTGGTTAGGGGTGAGTCCAGAGCCCTTAGTGGTACCTTTGCGTGTTTCAACACCAGTAGAGGATTCTTTAGTAGTGGATCAGGTTTGTAGATCTTGTGTGGTGACTATTCGAGGGCAGGTCACTCGCATTGACCTAATTGTGCTTAGTATGTTGGATTTTGATTTGGTTTTGGGCATAGACTGGTTATCCCCGCACCTAGCGGTTTGGGATTGCTATGCCAAGACCGTTACTTTAGCTGTGCCTAGTATTCCACCGGTGGTTTGGTAGGGTTCTTGTACTTGCACGCCGGTTGGGTTGATTTCTTATGTTCAGGCTCGGAGGCTAGTAGCTAGTGAGTGTTTGGCATATTTGGCATATGTTAGAGATGTTAGTGGGGAAGGCCCTATAGTTGATTCAGTGCCTATAGTCCAAGAGTTTGCAGATGTGTTTCCTGCTAACCTTCCTGGCCTACCCCCAGATCGAGACATTGACTTTGCCATTGATTTGGAGCCCGGTACGCATCCTATTTCCATCCCACCGTATTGTATGACACCCGTAGAGCTCATGGAGCTCAGTGTTCAGCTTCAGCATCTCTTGGGTAAGGGATTCATTCAACCTAGTGTATCGCCTTGGGGTTCCCCAATCCTGTTTGTGAAGAAGAATGATGGTACTATGTGAATGTGTATTAATTACATGCAGCTGAATAAGGTGACGATGAAGAACCGTTACCCCACGCCTCGTATTGATGATTTGTTCAGCCAGCTTCAGTGTGCTGCAATGTTTTCTAAGATTGACTTAAGATCCGGCTACCACCAGTTGAGGATTAGAGCAGCGGACATCCCTAAGACAACATTTAGGATTCGTTACAGCCATTTTGAGTTCCTAGTGATGTCTTTTGGGTTGACTAATACCCCTGCCACCTTCATGGATTTGATGAGTTGTGTATTCAAGCCGTATCTGGACTCCTTCGTCATAGTCTTCATAGATGATATCTTGGTATACTTGCGGAGCCATAGTGAGCATGAGCAGCATTTGAGGATAGTACTCTAGACTTTGAGAGATCAGCGGCTTTATGCCAAGTTCTCAAAGTACAAGTTTTGGCTTGAGTTCGTAGAATTCTTGGGGAACGTGGTGTCCAAGGATGGCATTATGGTGGATCCGATGAAGATTGAGGCTATTTGTGATTGGGCAAGGCCCACCTCAGTGACTGAGATTCGTAGCTTCGTCAGTTTGGCAGGGTACTACAGGCATTTTGTCAACGATTTCTCTACTATAGCAGCGCCTCTAACTCGGTTAACTCACCAGGATGTCCCCTTTGTGTGGTTGGAGGAGTGTGAGAGGAGCTTTCTGAGGCTCAAGGAGTTGCTTACCACCGCTCTTATATTGACAATTCTAGTTGAGGGTGAGGGCTTCACGGTCTATTATGACGCATTCGGTGTTGGTTTGGGTTATGTTTTGATGCAGCAAGGCCGGGTTATTGCTTATGCATCAATGAAGCTTAAGATGCATGATCGCAACTACCCCACTCATGACTTGGAGTTGGCAGCGGTAGTTTTCTCGCTTATGATTTGGAGGCACTACCAATATGGAGTTCATTGTGAGATCTGCACTGATCACATGCACCTTCAGTACATTATGACCCAGAAGGATGTTAATTCGAGGTAGTGACATTGGATTGAGCTCTTGAAGGACTATGACCTCTCTATTCTCTACCATCCGGACAAGGCGAATGTGGTAGCGGACGCCTTGAGCCGGAAGGTAGTGAGTATGGAAAGTCTAGCCTTCCTTTCTATTTCAGAGCAACCCTTGGCTTTGGTCATTCAGTCCCTAGCCAACAAGATGATCAGGCTTTATGTTTTAGATACAAGTCGGGTGTTAGCCTATGTGGGAGTTCAGTCATCTCCACTAGATCAGATTTGTGGTCATCAGTTCGAGGATGAGTCTTTGGTGGTGAGTTGCAAAGATTACCCATTCCTGAGTTGAAGTGGGAGAGCATCACCATGGATTTCATTATGGGCTTTCCTCGTACTTCTTGTCACGACCCAAGGTACCCCCCAGATGTGACATGGTGTACAAGACCCCGAGAGGCCTCATACAAGCCCTTGGCATACATTACATACAAGATAATAGAGAATAAAAGTTAGAAAGATAATTTCATATCAAAGCTTTTAAAAGAAACAGTGGAAGTCTACATATCATGTCTCAAAGCCAATCTATCATAGAAAGTAAAGTTGGGACGTAACCCAATACAATCAAAAAACTGAAAAAAAAATTACATGAAAATAAGAACAACTAGGCTATGTCCTCGGATGGATGAGGACTCACCAAGTCTTCTATCAACTCTCTGATCAAGCTCTAGCCACGAGTGGAAGGTGAATCGCCACGTCCTACACCAAAGAAGTGAATGTAGGCAAAAGTATGCGTTAGCACAATTAAGTACTAAGTATGATAGCAATGCACATAAACACTTAAATCATGCTAGAGAGAGACATAATCATGACATGCAATGGCCAAGCTAAAAACATGATAAGCATGAGAAACATGAAACATAAAGCATATATCAAGGCCAAAGTAAGATAAAACATCTTTCCTTCTTTTCTTTACTTCATTATGAGAACACTTGTTCATTATCTTGTGGGGAAAAGCCTTAATCGACATGTAAGACTATGTGAGATATCAACACGGAATCCGGTGTCTACCCTACACCAAAAAGTGGTGTCCTACTTGCCAAGGTAAGACCATGAACTTCTTAGCTTAGGTGGATCCACTAGCTAATGTCTACTTAAAGACTACATCCTATGGTGGCAACATAGTTTATGGGATAGAGATTGCTTTAGGAGAGTCGGTCTCAACTAACGGGAGAGCTCCATTTAGAAAACCTGGCCTCTACTAACGGGAGGGCTTCAATCTCAATATCCACTCAGTGCTAAGCATAATTCTCACAGATTAGTCATTAACAGATTTATATCATTAAACTTGAAAAGGTACAACTAGGGTTACCAATTCAAGCTAAAATCATGCTTATAGACGTTTCATCTTCCATGGACCTTGTCCAAGCTTACGTAATTAGAATAGCTCATTAAGAACATGGGTAATCGCCTCTTTGTTCTTCTTTGATCATATTGGGAGTATCATGCGAGAAAACCTTTCACAACTCAACCATAGCATCATCATATCATAACTTTTGTACTTTACTCTCAAAGCACCCTTAATTCATCATGCTCATATTTCATAGTTCATACAGTTCATATGGGTTCATGCAAGTTCAACTCATATCATGCAATTCAATGCAAGCTCATGCTTAGAAAGCCATAATTAGGACAATTTTACCCATACTTGAAGGAACTCAAATAATAGAGGAAAATCATGCTTTTGGCTTGATCATGCTAAATTCAAAAGATTATCCTCAATTCATTCATAATTCATGTTTGATTTCATAGAAAATTCATAAACTTCATAAAATCATAACTCAACCCAACAATCAAAGCACAAATTATCAAATTGGGGAGAATTAGCTTGGGATCATGGGGGTTCATTCAATCTTTACATCAAATCATATAATTCACGCTAATTCGTGCACTAAGTTACTTTATCATGCTAGATCGTGCACTGGGAATCATAAAAGCACTAATTGGAATCATAATTGAAGAACCCACAATAATTGATCACAAACCCTAATTCAATTGGGTTAGAGTAAACCTTTGAAAATCAGGAAGAAGAGGAAGGGCCCATTGGAGGAAAAGACTCTTAATGGTGAACACTATCATACCTCAAAGCAAACCGCAAGAAGTTGGAGAAGATTGAAGGTCTTCAATGGATGATTGAAGCTTCTTCTTCTTCCTTGGAGTTGAGAGAGTTTCTTTTTAGAGAGAGAAATATTTGAGAGAGGAGAGTTTTTGAATGAATTATAATGAAAGGAATTAGGCTTAGAAAGTATTTATAGCTCTTAGATTAAGGGTAAAACTGACTTTAGCTTAATAGGTAAACAATTAGGGAAAAGCCCTTAATTAAAAACTCTCGGGGCCAATCCACGGATAGGATCTACAGTCCGTACATCAATTGATGGACCGTCCTGTTCTTCCGTCAATTTATTCAGAAAGTTCATTTGGGGCTGAAAATTTGGCTAAGTCTGGAAGGCATCTACGGAACCCATCTATGGCCCGTCAACTGAACTACGAACCGTCCTGCTATTCCGTTGGTCAAAGTTCAGAAACTTGGAAATCCTGAAATTTCACAGTGCCACTGACAGTCCCCACCTACGGTGAGTTCGGTATTTTAAAATCCCTTGGAAGCTTGGGGTGTTAAAATATCTCCCCCTTGGGAACATTCTTTCTCAAATGAGAATCAACACATCTTGAGAAGGGTAATAGAAACGGACTAACAACCCAACCTAGCATGCAATCATATAAATGCACATATCCGAGGAGGAAACCTCAACTCCAAGCTAAAGCATGATCCACACAACATATCATGAAGACTTTATGCAACTCATACTCAAATGCACATAATCATATAAGACTCTTCATGAACATGCACAATCAAGGAATCATGGAAATAAACTATGACACATGAGACCAAAAGAATGAACCATGAGGATCAAGATACCTCAAGCTAGAGTAGGATCGGAAGGAAAGAGATGTGGATATCGGGACATCATATCGGCCTCGGCCTCCCAAGTAGCACCCTCAACCAATTGATTCCTCCATAGAACTTTCACAGAAGCAACTTCCTTATTCCTTAACTTCCCGACTTGCCAGTCTAAAATCTCAACCAGAATATCTACATAAGAAAGACTATTCTTTATGCCAAGATTCTCTAATTGCACTATAGAGGTCGGATCACCAGCACACTTCTTCAATAATGAGACATGGAAAATCGGATGCATTGATGCCAAATCATTAGGCGAGTCAAGCTCATAAGCAACCTTACCTACATGTCTCAAAATCTGATATGGGCCTATATAACGGGGAATAAGCTTCACTTTCTTCCCAAATCTCATTACACCCTTCATGGGTGAGGTTTTCAAGTAAACCCAATCATCCACATCGAATTCTAATTCCCTTCTTTTAACATCGGCATAGGACTTTTGTCGACTTGGAGACGTTTTCAACATCTCCCTAATAAGTCAAAATTTCTCCATAGCCTCATGCACCAACTCCGGGCCTATCGAAGCAACTTCACCAACTTCAAACCAACCTATATGAGATCTACACCTCCTACCATAGAGAGCCTCAAATGGAGCCATACCAATACTAGAATGGTAGCTATTGTTATAAGCAAACTCAATCAAAGGGAAGTGATCATCCCAAGTACCCTTGAAATCGATTACACAAGCTCTCAACATATCTTCCAAGGTTTTAATAGTACACTCCGTTTGCCCATTGGTTTGGGGATGAAAGGGCATACTAAGCTTAACACGAGTACCAAGACCTTTTTTGAACGAATTCCAAAATTTAGAAGTAAATTGTGCACCACAATCAGAGATAATGGATAAAGGCACTCCATGTAGCCTAACAATATCCCTCAAATACAACTTAGCATAATCTTCCACCGAAAAAGAAGCCTTGTAAGGAATGAAATGGGCTGACTTTGCCATTCTATCAACAACAACCCAAATCGAATCATATTGTCACCTCGTGCGAGGGAAACCCACAATAAAATCCATATTCACATCTTCCCACTTCCAAGTAGGAAAACTAATATCTTGGGTCGAACCTCCCGGCCTTTGATGCTCAACTTTCACTTGTTGACAATTAGGGCACTTAGCCATAAATTCTGCAATATCTTTCCTCATTCCGTTGCACCAAGAAATTCCCCACAAATCACGATACATTTTGGTAGCTCCTGGGCAGATGGAATATCGAGAACTATGGGCTTCTGATAAAATTTTCTCCCTTAAGCCCTTTACATTGGGAACATACAAACGACCTTGATATCGAAGAACACCATCTCCCCCTTGGGAGAAAACCTCTATGGACTTCTTGAGTACCGCTTCCTTTAGTTCAACCAAGTTAGGATCAATACCTTGCTTAGCTTTCACATCATGCACAAAAGAGGATTCAGAACCCTTGTGAACCGTAACACCACCTTTAGTAGAACCAATCAATCTAACGCCCAATCGAGCTAGTCTATGCATATCGCAAACCAAATCCTTCTTACCATCCTCAACATGAGCAAAACTACCCATAGATAATCGACTAAGGGCATCCGCCGCCATGTTAGCCTTATCGGGGTGATAAAGAACACTCATACCATAGTCTTTTAACAACTCTTTTTTACAACTCGAGCCACCTTCTTTGGCAGAAATTCAAATCTTTTTGTTTAAACACATATTGTAAACTCTTATGGTCGGTAAAGACATCTACATGTACCCCATACAAATAATGTCGCCATATTTTTAAAGCAAACACAACTGCCGCTAATTCCAAGTAATGAGTAGGATAGTTCTTTTTGTGCACCTTGAGTTGTCTTGAAGCATAAGCAATGACTTTCCCATTTTGCATAAGAACATATCCTAGTCCAATTCTCGAGGCATCACAATAAACCACAAAACCATCGGATCCTTCCGGTACAGTCAATATTGGAGCCAAAGTAAGTCGATCCTTCAATTCTTGAAAACTCTTCTCACATGCCTCGGACCATGCGAATTTAACCTTCTTTTCAGTCAAAGCCGTCAATGGAGAAGCAATGGATGAAAAACCTTTAAAAAATCTCCAATAATAACCGGCTAAGCCCAATAAACTATGGATATCCGAAGGTGATAAAGGTCTAGGCCAATTCTTAACGGCTTCCATCTTCTTAGGATCTACGTCAATGCCCTTACCAGAAAAAATGTGACCAAGAAAAGCCACGGACCTTAACCAAAACTCACATTTGCTAAACTTCGCAAAGAGTTGTTGGTCCTTGAGGACTTGCAACACAATCCTCAAATGATTAACATGTTCACCCTCATTCTTTGAGTAGATCAAAATATCGTCAATAAACACAATAACAAACAAGTCAAGGTATTGCTTAAACACTCTATTCATCAAGTCCATAAATACGGCCGGAGCATTCGTCAACCCAAACGACATTACCAAGAACTCGTAGTGACCATACCTAGTCTGGAAAGCCGTTTTTGGAATATCATCTTCTTTCACCCTTAATTGGTGATAGCCCGAATGAAGGTAGATCTTAGAGAAATAACTAGCCCCTTCATGTTGATCAAACAAGTAATCTATCGTTGGTAGAGGATACTTATTCTTAATGGTAACCTTTTTCAATTGGCGATAGTATATACACATACAGAGTGAACGCTCTTTCTTCCTTACAAACAATACCGGAGCACCACATGGAGAAATACTTGGCCGGATGACAAGTCTTTCAACTGCTCCTTTAGTTCCTTAAGTTCCGCCGGAGCCATTCTATAAGGAGGAGTAGAAATAGGTTGCGTATCGGGGAGAAGGTCAATACCGAAGTCTATTTACCTTTCGGGAGGAATACCGGGCAAGTCATCGGGAAACACTTCCGGAAACTCATTAACAACGAGGACCGACTCAAGAGTAGGGGTCTCGGAATCTATATCCCTCACCTTAACAAGATGGTAAATGCAACCCTTTGAGATCATATTTCTAGCTCTTAGATAAGAAACAAATTGACCTCGAAACTTAGAATTTCCTCCCTTCCACTCTAGGATAGGCTCATTCGGAAACTGAAACTTTACCATTCGGGTCCTACAATCAATAGAGGCATAACAAGTATGCAACCAATCCATCCCAAGAATAACATCAAACTCTAGCATATCAAGGTCTACAAGATCAATAAGAGTGACTCTATGGGATAAGGAGATGGGACAATCTCTATAAACTCTCTTAGCCATGATAGATTCTCCTATCGGAGTAGAAACATGAAAATGGTCTAGCAACACATCCGGAACAACAAAAAACCTTATAGCTACATATGGCGTCACAAAAGACAAGGTAGCACCGGGATCAAGCAAAGCATAAACATCAAAATGAAAAATTCCTAACATACTGGTAACCACATCGGAAGAGCTCTCTTCCTCATGACGAGCCTGACATGCATAAAATCAGTTTTGCTTCTGAGCATTTGAACCTGGTCCTCTAGATGGAGCTTGCTTATTCTCTCTTCCCTTGGCCGTGAGAGATGGACAATCTCTCATCTTGTGACCACTCTGCCCACAATTATAACAACATTCCGTACCGGCTAGACATCTACCCTCATGGTTTTTCCCACACTTGGCACAAGAAACCAATAAAGAACTACCATTATTCCCTCCCTGAGACTTGGGGTTAGACACCCTATCATTGTTGAACTTCGGAGGAGCATTGGATGAGCCTTGGCCGGAGAACCTTTGCCGAAATCTAGGACGACCATGTCTATCGGACCTTACATACGAAGAGTTACCATCTCCGGTCCTAGCCCTCTTGGTCTTCTGAGACCTTTCCTTAAGCTTTTCTACTTCAATTTGTTCGGCATAAACCATGAGGCGAGAAATATCTATGTCATGCATAAGTATGGCGGTGCGGCACTCTTTCACCAATATATCGGACACTCCCGACACAAATTTGCTCATTCTTTCCTTTGGGTCGGCAACTATGGACGGAGAATATCGAGCCAATTGTGTGAAATTCAATGCATACTCTTTCACACTCATATTTCCTTGTCGAAGGTTGATAAACTCAAGCACCTTAGCCTCTCGCTTCTCAAGAGGGAAGAACCTATCAAAGAAAGCAACCTTGAATTTCTCTCAATCAAGAGGACCCTGATTAACCGCCCTCTACCTCTTCCATTGATTGAACCAAATTTGGGCAACACCCTTGAGTTGATAAGCCGCCAACTCTTCCTTTTCTTCTGGCGTCACACCCATGATCATCAACACCTTGTACACTTCATCAGTGAATTCTTGAGGATCTTCCTCAACCTTAGGGCCATGGAATTTCAGAGGATTCATCCTCATAAAGTCCCTCACACTTGATGCCACCGTACCCACATTTGGGTTCACGAGAGCCACCACCTCTCTATTGGCTTGAGCCATCACGGCTTGAGCCAACACTTGGAAAGCAGCCCTAAACTCCGCATTAGTCACTTGTTTAGCCAAAGGGTCGGCTGGAACTTGAGGAGCTTGTGGAGGAGCTTCTTGTTCCACAGTCTCTCCCATGTTTCTTCTAGCATAAGCTCTTCGGGTCGCCATATCCTAAAAAACGTAGGATAGGGAATAGGAGAGAGATATATAGAGTTAAACTCTATGGTACGACTTAAGAGTAATGAAAGAAGTGGAATTTCTTAAATGTCTTATAGCCTCTCATTCATATATGTGGCGCACTTCACACTCATGAACAAGACTCTGCTTGACGCGGCTTATGAGACAACCTAGGATCTTTGTAAAACCTTGCGCTCTGAATACAAAGTTTTTCACGACCCAAGGTACCCCCTAGATGTGACATGGCGTATAAGACCCCGAGAGGCCTCATATAAGCCCTTGGCATACATTACATACAAGATAATAGAGAATAAAAGTTAGAAAGATAATTTCATATCAAAGCTTTTAAAAGAAACAGTGGAAGTCTACATCTCATGTCTCAAAGCCAATCTATCATAGAAAGTAAAGTTGGGACGTAACCCAATACAATCCAAAAATTGAAAGAAAAAAAACATGAAAATAAGAACAACTAGGCTATGTCCTCGGATGGATGAGGACTCACCAAGTCTTCTATCAACTCTCTGATCAAGCTCTAGTCACGAGTGGAAGGTGAATCGCCACGTCCTACACCAAAGAAGTGAATGTAGGCAAAAGTATGCGTTAGCACAATTAAGTACTAAGTACGATAGCAATGCACATAAACACATAAATCATGCTAGAGAGAGACATAATCATGACATGCAATGGCCAAGCTAAAAACGTGATAAGCATGAGAAACATGAAATATAAAGCATATATCAAGGCCAAAGCAAGATAAAACATCTTTCCTTTTTTTCTTTACATCATTATGAGAACATTTGTTCATTATCTTGTGGGGAAAAGCCTTAATCGACATGTAAGACCATGTGAGCTATCAACACGGAATCCGCTGTCTACACCACACTGAAAAGAGGTGTCCTACTTGCCATAGTAAGACCATGAACTTCTTAGCTTAGGTGGATCCACTAGCTAATGTCTAATTAAAGACAACATCCTATGGTGGCAACATAGTTTATGGGATAGAGATTGCTTTAGGAGACTCGGCCTCAACTAACAGGAGAGCTCCATCTAGAAAACCTGGCCTCTACTAACGGGAGAGCTTTCACTAGAAGACCCATCCTCTACTAACGGGAGGGCTTCCATCTCAATATCCACTCAGTGCTAAGCATAATTCCTACGGATTAGTCATTAACAGATTTATATCATTAAACATGAAAAGGTACAACTAGGGTTACCAATTCAAGCTAAAATCATGCTTATAGACGTTATATCTTCCATGGACCTTGTCCAAGGTTACGTAATTAGAATAGCTCCTTAAGAACATGGGTAATCGCCTCTTTGTTCTTCTTTGATCATATTGGCAGTATTATGTGAGAAAACCTTTCACAACTCAACCATAGAATCATCGTATCATAACTTTGGTACTTTACTCTCAAAGCACCCTGAATTCATCATGCTCATATTTCATAGTTCATACAATTCATATGGGTTCATGCAAGTTCAACTCATATCATGCAAATCAATGCAAGCTCATGCTTAGAAAGCCATAATTAGGACAATTTTACCCATACTTGAAGGAACTCAAATAATAGAGGAAAATCATGCTTTTGGTTTGATTATGCTAAATTCATAAGATTATCCTCAATTCATTCATAATTCATGCTTGATTTCATAGAAAATTCATAAAGTTCATAAAATCATAACTCAACCCAACAATCAAAGCATAGATTATCAAATTGGGGAGAATTAGCTTGGGATCACGGGGGTTCATGCAATCTTTACATCAAATCATATAATTCATGTCAATTCGTGCTCTAAGTTACTTTATCACGCTAGATCATGCACTAGGAATCATAAAATCACTAATTGGAATCATAATTGAAGAACCCACAATGATTGATAACAAACCCTAATTCAATTGGGTTAGAGTAAACCTTTAAAAATCATGAAGAAGAGGAAGGGCTCATTGGAGGAAAAGACTCTTAATGGTGAACACTATCATACCTCAAAGCAATCCGCAAGAAGTTGGAGAAGATTGAAGGTCTTCAATGGAGGATTGAAGCTTCTTCTTCTTCCTTGGAGTTGAGAGAGTTTTTTTTAGAGAGAGAAATATTTGAGAGAGGAGAGTTTTGGAATGAATTATAATGAAAAGGAATTAGGCTTAGAAAGTATTTATAGGTCTTAGATTAAGGGTATAACCGACTTTAGCTTAATAGGTAAACAATTTGGGAAAAGCCCTTAATTAAAAACTATCGGGGCCAATCCACGGACAGGATCTACAGTCCGTACATCAATTGACGGTCCGTCCTGTTCTTCCGTCAATTGATTCAGAAAGTTCATTTTGGGCTGAAAATTTGGCTAAGTTTGGAAGGCATCTACGGAACCCATCTACGGCCCGTCAACTGAACTACGAACCGTCCTGCTATTCCGTTGGTCAAAGTTCAGAAACTTGGAAATCCTGAAATTTCACAGCGCCATTGACAATCCCCACCTACGGCCCGTCAATTCATCTACGGCCCGTAGGTGGCCTCTGTAGGTCACTGTCTTCAGGTGAGTTCGGCATTTTAAAATCCCTTGGAAGCTTGGGGTGTTAAAATATCTACCCCTTGGGAACATTCATCCTTGAATGAGAATCAAGACATCTTGAGAAGGGTAATAGACACGGACTAACAACCCAACCTAGCATGCAATCACATAAATGCACATATCCAAGGAGGAAACCTCAACTCCAAGCTAAAGCATGATCCACACAACATATCATGAAGACTTTATGCAACTCATACTCAAATGCACAATCAAGGAATCATGGAAATCAACTATGACACATGAGACCAAAAGAATGAACCATGAGGATCAAGATACCTCAAGCTAGAGTAGGATCGAAAGGAAAGAGATGTTGATATCGGGACATCATATCGGCCTCGGCCTCCCAAGTAGCACTCTCAACCAATTGATTCCTCCATAGAACTTTCACGGAAGCAACTTCCTTATTACTTAACTTCCGGACTTGCCGGTCTAAAATCTCAACTGGAACCTCTTCATAAGAAAGACTATCCTTTATGCTAAGATTCTCTAATTGCACTATAGAGGTCGGGTCACCAGCACACTTCTTCAATAATGAGACATGGAAAATCGGATGCACTGATACCAAATTATTAGGCAAGTTAAGCTCATAAGCAACCTTACCTACTTGTCTCAAAATCTGATATGGGCCTACATAACAGGGAATAAGCTTCACTTTCTTCCCAAATCTCATTACACCCTTCATGGGTGAGATTTTCAAGTAACCCAATCATCCACATCGAATTCTAATTCTCTCCTTCTAACATCGGCTTAGGACTTTTGTCGACTTTGAGACGTTTTCAACCTCTCCCTAATAAGTCAAAATTTCTCCATAGCCTCATGCACCCACTCCGGGCCTATCGAAACAACTTCACCAACTTCAAACCAACCTTTAGGAGATCTACACCTCCTACCATAGAGAGCCTCAAATGGAGCCATACCAATACTAGAATGGTAGCTATTGTTATAAGCAAACTCAATCAAAAGGAAGTGATCATCCCAAGTACCCTTGAAATTGATTAAACATAGTACGCTCCGCTTGTCCATCGGTTTGGGGATGAAAGGGCATACTAATCTTAACACGAGTACCAAGACCTTTTTGGAACGACTTCCAAAATTGAGAAGTAATTTGTGCACCACGATCGGAGATAATGGATAAAGGCACTCCATGTAGCCTAACCATCTCCCTCAAATACAACTTAGCATAATCCTCCACCGAAAAAGAAGCCTTGTAAGGAATGAAATGGGCTGACTTTGCCATTCTATCAACAACAACCCAAATCGAATCATATTGTCGCCTCGTGCGAGGCAAACCCACAATAAAATCCATATTCACATCTTCCCACTTCCAAGTAGGAAAACTAATATCTTGGGTCAAACCTCCCGGCCTTTGATGCTCAACTTTCACATCTTCCCATATTCCGCAATATCTTTCCTCATTTCGTTCCACCAATAAATTTCTTGCAAATCACGATACATTTTGGTAGCTCCTGGGCGGATGGAATATGGAGAACTATGGGCTTCTGATAAAATTTGCTCTCTTAAGCCCTTTACATTGGGAACACACAAACGACCTTGATATCGAAGCACACCGTCTCCCCCTTGGGAGAAAACCTCTATGGACTTCTTGAGTACCGCTTCCTTTAGTTCAACCAAGTTAGGATCAATACCTTGCTTAGCTTTCACATCATGCACAAAAGAGGATTCAGAACCCTTGTGAACCGTAACACCACCTTTAGTAGAACCAATAAATCTAACGCCCAATCGAGCTAGTCTATGCATATCGCAAACCAAATCCTTCTTACCATCCTCAACATGAGCAAAACTACCCATAGATAATCGACTAAGGGCATCCGCCGCCATGTTAGCCTTATCGGGGTGATAAAGAACACTCATACCATAGTCTTTTAACAACTCTTTTTTACAACTCGAGCCACCTTCTTTGGCAGAAATTCAAATCTTTCTGTTTAAACACATATTGTAAACTCTTATGGTCGGTAAAGACATCTACATGTACCCCATACAAATAATGTCGCCATATTTTTAAAGCAAACACAACTGCCGCTAATTCCAAGTAATGAGTAGGTTAGTTCTTTTCGTGCACCTTGAGTTGTCTTGAAGCATAAGCAATGACTTTCCCATTTTACATAATAACACATCCTAGCCCAATTCTCGAGGCATCACAATAAACCACAAAACCATCGGATCCTTCCGATAGAGTCAATATCGGAGCCGAAGTAAGTCGATCCTTCAATTCTTGAAAACTCTTCTCACATGCCTCAGACCATGCGAATTTCACCTTCTTTTGAGTCAAAGTCGTCAATGGAGAAGCAACAACAAACCTCCTATAATAACCGACTAAGCCCAAGAAACTATGGATATCCGAAGGTGATAAAGGTCTAGCCCAATTCTTAACGGCTTCCATCTTCTTAGGATCAACCTCAATGCCCTTACCAAAAAAAATGTGACCAAGAAAAACCAAAGACCTTAACCAAAACTCACATTTGCTAAACTTCGCAAAGAGTTGTTGGTCCTTGAGGACTTGCAACACAATCCTCAAATGATTAACATGTTCACCCCTCATTCTTTGAGTAGATCAAAATATCGTCAGTAAACACAGTCACAAACATGTCAAGGTATTGCTTAAACACTCTATTCATCAAGTCCATAAATGTGGTCGGAGCATTTGTCAACCCAAACGACATTTCCAAGAACTCGTAGTGACCATACCTAGTCTGGAAAGCCATTTTCGGAATATCATCTTCTTTCACCCTTAATTGGTGATAGCCCGAACGAAGGTAGATCTTAGAGAAATAACTAGCCCATTCAAGTTGATCAAACAAGTAATCTATCCTTGGTAGAGGATACTTATTCTTAATGGTAACCTTTTTCAATTGGCGATAGTAGATACACATACAGAGTGAACGATCTTTCTTCCTTACAAACAATACCGGAGCACCACATGGAGAAATATTTGGCCGGATGACAAGTCTTTCAACTGTTCCTTTAGTTCCTTAAGTTCCGCCGGAGCCATTCTATAAGGAGGAGTAGAAATAGGTTGCGTATCGGGGAGAAGGTCAATACTGAAGTCTATTTCCCTTTCGGGAGGAATACCGGGCAAGTCATCGGGAAACACTTCCGAAAACTCATTAACAACGAGGACCGACTCAAGAGTAGGGGTCTCGGAATCTATATCCCTCACCTTAACAAGATGGTAAATACAACCCTTTGAGATCATATTTCTAGCTTTTAGATAAGAAACAAATTGACCTCGAAACATAGAATTTCCTCCCTTCCACTCTAGGATTGGCTCATTCGGAAATTGAAACTTTACCATTCGGGTCCGACAATCATTAGAGGCATAACAAACATGCAACCAATCAATCCCAAGAATAACATCAAAATCTAGCATATCAAGCTCTACAAGATCAACAAGAGTGACTCTATGGGATAAGGAGATGGGACAATCTCTATAAACTCTCTTAGCCATGATAGATGCTCCTATCGGAGTAGAAACATGAAAAGGGTCTAGCAATACATCTGGAACAACAACAAACCTTATAGCCACATATGGCGTCACAAAAGACAAGGTAGCACCAGGATCAAGCAAAGCATAAACATCAAAATGGAAAACTCTTAACATACTGGTAACCATATCGGGAGAGCTCTCTTGCTCCTGACGAGCCTGATATGCATAAAATAAGTTTTGCTTCTGACCATTCGTACCTGGTCCTCTAGGTGGAGTTTGCTTATTCTCTCTTCCCTTGGCCGTGCGAGATGGACAATCCCTCATCTTGTGACCACTCTCCCCACAATTATAACAACATTCCGTACCGGCTAGACATCTACCCTCATGGTTTTTCCCACACTTGGCACAAGGAACCAATAAAGAACTACCATTATTCCCTCCCTGAGAGTTGGGGTTAGACACCCCATCATTGTTGAAATTTGGAGGAGCATTGGATGAGCATTGGCTGGAGAACCTTTGCCAAAATCTAGGACGACCATGTCCATCGGACCTTACATGCGAAGAGTTACCATCTCCAGTCCTAGCCCTCTTGGTCTTCCTAGATCTTTGCTTAAGCTTTTCTTTTTCAATTTGTTCGGCATAAACCATGAGGCAAGAAATATCCATGTCATGCACAAGCATGGCGGTGCGGCACTCTTTCACCAACATATCGGACACTCCCGACACAAATTTTCTCATTCTTGCCCTTGAGTCGGCAACTATGGACGGAGCATATCTAGCCAATTGTGTGTAATTCAATGCATACTCTTTCACACTCATATTTCCTTGTCGAAGGTTGATAAACTGAAGCACCTTAGCCTCTCTCTTCTTAAGAGGGAAGAACCTATCAAGGAAAGCAACCTTAAATTTCTCCCAATCAAGAGGACTCTCATTAACCGCCCTCTCACTCTTTCATTCATTGAACCAAATTTGGGCAACACCCTTGAGTTGATAAGTCGACAACTCTGCATTCTCTTCTGGCGTCACACCCATGATCATCAACACCTTGTACACTTCATCAGTGAATTCTTGAGGATCTTCCTCAACCTTAGAGCCAAGGAATTTCGGAGGATTCATCCTCGTAAAGTCCCTCACTCTTGATGCCACTGTACCCACATTTGGGTTCACGGGAGCCACGACCTCTCTATTAGCTTGAGCCATCACGGCTTGAACCAACACTTGGAAAGCAGCCCTAAACTCCGCATTAGTCACTTGTTCCGCCAAAAGGTTGGCTGAAACTTGAGGAGCTTCTTGTTCCACAGTCTCTCCCATGTTTCTTCTAGCATAAGCTCTTCGGGTCGCCATATCCTAAAAAACGTAGGATAGGGAATAGGAGAGAGATATATAGAGTTAAACTCTATGGTACGACTTAAGAGTAATGAAAGAAGTGGAATTTCTTAAATGTCTTATAGCCTCTCATTCATATATGTGGCGCACTTCACACTCATGAACAAGACTCTGCTTGACGCGGCTTATGAGACATCCTAGGATCTTTGTAAAACCTTGCGCTCTGAATACCAAATTTTTCATGACCCAAGGTACCCCCTAGATGTGACATGGCGTACAAGACCCCGAGAGGCCTCATATAAGCCCTTGGCATACATTACACACAAGATAATAGAGAATAAAAGTTAGAAAGATAATTTCATATCAAAGCTTTTAAAAGAAACAGTGGAAGTCTACATCTCATGTCTCAAAGCCAATCTATCATATAAAGTAAAGTTGGGACGTAATCCAATACAATCCAAAAACTGGAAAAAAAATTACATGAAAATAAGAACAACTAGGCTATGTCCTCGGATGGATGAGGACTCACCAAGTCTTCTATCAACTCTCGGATCAAGCTCTAGCCACGAGTGGAAGGTGAATCGCCACGTCCTACACAAAAGAAGTGAATGTAGGTAAAAGTATGCGTTAGCACAATTAAGTACTAAGTATGATAGCAATGCACATAAACACATAAATCATGCTAGAGAGACATAATCATGACATGCAATGGCCAAGATAAAAACATGATAATCATGAGAAACATGAAACATAAAGCATATATCAAGGCCAAAGCAAGATAAAACATCTTTCCTTCTTTTCTTTACTTCATTATGAGAACACTTGTTCATTATCTTGTGGGGAAAAGCCTTAATCGACATGTAAGACCATGTGAGCTATCAACATGGAATCCGGTGTCTACCCCACACCGAAAAGAGGTGTCCTACTTGCCAAGGTAAGACCATGAACTTCTTAGCTTAGATGGATCCACTAGCTAATGTCTACTTAAAGACTACATCCTATGGTGGCAACATAGTTTATGGGATAGAGATTGCTTTAGGAGACTCAGCCTCAACTAACGGAAGAGCTCCATCTAGAAAACATGGCCTCTACTAACGGGAGAGCTTTCACTAGAAGACCCATCCTCTACTGACGGGAGTGCTTCCATCTCAATATCCACTCAGTGCTAAGCATAATTCCCACGGATTAGTCATTAACAGATTTATATCATTAAACTTGAAAAAGTACAACTAGGGTTACCAATTCAAGCTAAAATCATGCTTATATACGTTTCATCTTCCATGGACCTTGTCCACGCTTAGGTAATTAGAATAGCTCCTTAAGAACATTGGTAATCGCCTCTTTGTTCTTCTTTGATCATATTGGGAGTATTATGTGATAAAACCTTTCACAACTCAACCATAGCATCATCATATCATAACTTTGGTACTTTACTCTCAAAGCACCCTGAATTCATCATGGTCATATTTCATAGTTCATACTGTTTATATGGGTTCATGCAAGTTCAACTCATATCATGCAATTCAATGCAAACTCATGCTTAGAAATCCATAATTAGGACAATTTTACCCATACTTGAAAGAACTCACATAATAGAGGAAAATCATGCTTTTGACTTGATCATGCTAAATTCATAAGATTATCCTCAATTCATTCATCATTCATGCTTGATTTCATAGAGAATTCATAAACTTCATAAAATCATAACTCAACCCAACAATCAAAGCATAGATTATCAAATCGAGGAGAATTAGCTTGGGATCATGGGGGTTCATGCAATCTTTACATCAAATCATATAATTCACGTGAATTCGTGCTCTAAGTTACTTTATCACGCTAGATCATGCAATAGGAATCATAAAATCACTAATTGGAATCATAATTGAAGAACCCACAATGATTGATAACAAACCCTAATTCAATTGGGTTAGAGTAAACCTTTAAAAATCATGAAGAAGAGGAAGGGCCCATTGGAGGAAAAGACTCCTAATGGTGAACACTATCATACCTCAAAGCAATCCACAAGAAATTGGAGAAGATTGATGGTCTTCAATGGAGGATTCAAGTTTCTTCTTCTTCCTTGAGAGTTGAGAGAGTTTCTTTTTAGAGAGAGAAATATTTGAGAGAGGAGTGTTTTGGAATGAATTATAATGAAAAGGAATTAGGCTTAGAAAGTATTTATAGGTCTTAGATTAAGGGTATAACCGACTTTAGCTTAATAGGTAAACAATTTGGGAAATGACCAAAAAGCCCATAATTAAAAACTGTCGGGGCTAATCGACGGACAGTATCTACGGTCTGTACATAAATTGACGGACCGTCCTCTTCTTTCATCAATTGATTCAGAAAGTTCATTTTTGGCTGAAAATTTGGCTAAGTCTGGAAGGCATCTACGGAACCCATCTACGGCCCGTCAACTGAACTACGAACCATCCTGCTATTCCATAGGTCAATATTCAGAAACTTGGAAATCCTAAAATTTCATAATGCCATTGATGGTCAATCCATCTAGGCCCGTAGGTGGCCTCTGTAGGTCACTGTCTTCAGGTGATTTCTACATTTTAAAATCTCTTGGAGCTTGGGGTGTTACACTTCTAGAGGTGTTGATAGCATTTGGGTCATCGTGGATAGATTGACCAAGTCCGCACATTTCGTTCCAGTTCATACTTCCTTTAGTCCTGAGAGGTTAGCTCTTATCTACACTCAGGAGGTAGTCCGTCTTCATGGTGTGCCTATTTCTTTTTCATGGTGTGATTGACCAAGTCAGCACAGTTCACTTCCAGCTTTTGGAGAGTATTTCAGGAAGAGGTGGGCACCCGTGTCGATCTTAGCACATCATTTCACCCACAGACTGATGGCCAGTCAGAGCATGCTATTCAGGTTCTTGAGGATATGTTGTGGGCCTGTGTTATGGACTTTTGGGGTCAGTGGGACCAGTTCTTGCCTTTGTTGGAGTTTGCGTACAACAACTACCATTCTAACATTCAGATGGCCCCGTTTAAGGCCTTGTATGTTAGGCGTTGTCGCACTCCAGTTGGTTGGTTTGAGTCTACGAAACCTAGGCTGCGTGGTACAAAATTGTTTCAGGAGGCCGTAGAGCATGTGAGGTTGATTCGTGATACGTTCAGGACGGCTTAGAGTAGACATCAGTGTTATGTAGATCGCCGGCGTCGACCATTCATATTTGTCGTTGGTGACCGAGTATTCCTCAAAGTATTACCCATGAAAGGCGTGATGAGATTTGGGAGGCAGGTCAAGCTTAGCCCCAGGTATATTGGGCCTTTTGAGATTTTGAGGATAGTTGGTGATGTGACCTATGAGTTAGCTTTACCTCTATCATTCTCAACTATTCATCCAGTTTTTCATGTTTCGATATTGCGCCGGTATGTTCCAGATGAGTCTCACGTGCTCCAGTATGATGCCGTTGAGTTGGATTATCGCCTGACCTATATTGAGGAGCCAGTTGCTATTTTTGCCAGAGATGTGAGACAGCTGAGGTCGAGAGCCATTCCTATGGTGAAGGTCCATTGGATGCATCGTCCAGTCGAGGAGGCTACCTGGGAGACCGAGCAGGAGATGCGGGAGCAGTTCCCCAACTTATTTGAGCCCTCAGGTCCTTCTTGACTCTTACTTTCGCAGACGAAAGTCCTTTTAGTAGTGGATGTTGTAATGACCCTCCAGGTCATTTTTGTGTTTATGCCTTCTTCCTATCGGTTAGAGCATTCCTGTAGCGACTCTAAGTCATTTATGACTTGCTGGCACTAACTGTTCGGTCGTCTGGTCGTTCATTTTTGTTTTATGCCTATTTTCCTATTTTGGAGCTTTCGGAACTTGAAAAGCTGATTTCGGTCATAACCTCAGGTAAAAGACCTCAGATAGGAATTCTGACGGTTCCATCAGCTCCAGAGTGGCGAAATTAGGCTAGTAGCATAATTGGCACTAGTCCTGAGGTTTTCGGTGACTTTGGGGACATTTGGCGCTTTAGCCTTTGAAATTTTGCTTAAGGTTGAGTTTGGTCAACAATCTTGGAAAATGCACTAAGATGAGAATTATGTCAGCGCGGTTAGTTCTGGAATGCTGAGTTTAGTCTAGAATGATCCTTCATGCACTTCCCGAGGCTTCTGATCAAATTCGGAGGCTCGTGGTAGAAGTTGGCTGAAATGGCGCTTTGGTGTGGGACACACTTTTTATCGAAATGACCTCGTATTGAAATTTTGACTGCGCCATTGAGTCAGGAATGTCGAATTTGATGGGGTAGCACATCTCGTTTGCGTGCATGGGGTTCCGAACGAATCATGAGCACCCCGTCGGAGTTTTGGGATTGCCCAAAACTCAGCTGGTGCATAGCTGATGTTGCAGACCCATTTCTTCTCCGTGTTCGTGGAATTGGCTCCGCGTTCATGGAGGTATGGGTCTTTCTTCTCCGAGTTCGCGGTCCTGGCCCTGCACTTGCGGAGGTTTGAGACTTCCTTCTCTGCGTCCGCAGATAAGTATCCGCGTTCACGGAGGTCTAAGAGTTCAGGGGAGCCTTTCTCTCTGCGTTCACGGATGGGGCTCCGTGTTCACAGAGGTGTTTTTCTTGTTACTCCATGTTCGCAAGCCCCTATCCACGTTCATGGAGCTATGCTTGTTTTACCTCTGCGTTCGTGGGCCCTTGTTCGCGTTCGTGGAGGTCAGCGTGTCTGGCAGTTATAAAGGGGAGGTCGGGTTTCATTTGTAGGAAGTTTAGAATTTGATATATTTCTCGATTTAAGTTTGTTTTCGGTGATTCAAACCCCCAAGTGTTAAGATTCTCGTTGGCTGTGTTGGTTAGTGCTCGGATAGCGTTAGGTGGTCCTGGATTTCCATGAATTTGAGGCATAAGTTGCTACCGTAAGCTAATTGTGTAAAGTTTTTCATCTTGGGTTTGTTTTTGCATGGAGCCGATCTGAGCCTCGAGAGGTGTTTCGTTTTGGAACACATGCTCAGGGGAGGGTTTCGGACCTCTTTACGAAGTCAATTCCAGAAATTCTGGAGCGGGTCCCACAATTCCTAATTTTGACTCTGAAATTGCTCGGTCTCCGATTTTGATGATATTAGTGTCTAAACGACCATGCTGATGCTGTGATTCTAGTTTTGATAGTGTTGCAGCAATCCGAAGCTGTTCGGAAGGGGAAAGCTTTGGCAGAGTGAAATTGAGCGCGAGCGGTCGGCCTTCAGGTAGGCTACGATTTTCCTTCCTTTATATTGAGCCTGACTATGTAAATGCATGCGGATTTGTGTGAATAAGGGGTGGGTATCTAGTATTTCATCTCTTCTTCTTAGAAATCATGCTTTAGGGTTGTTTTTCGAGCTATTTCAGGGTTAGTACCATGTTACCGGAGGGGTTGCTTATCTGTGATTGTGGTGAATTATCTGTTGGGCTGTTTATATGTTGTTGTTGCATATGGATTATCTTGTTTGTTGTTTAATGTGTTTGAGTATATCTTTGGCCTCAGTTTAGGATAGATTAGTGTTGACTTAGACCCATGCACATGTTTTACTTTGGTATGTAACCGACGTCGATTCTGATGGACTAGTCCTTGTAGACCAGCATACCAGACTTGGGTCTGATAGTTGAGTTTAGTTTTGGCTTTGTAGTGCTTGGGATCCTTCGGTCTTTTCTCCCTTTTTTCTACGATGCTGATGCATTACCGGAGGCATGTTATCTCCCTAGTTTGATGCTTCGAGGTCGGTTCTATGGTGTTGTGATCGGTTGTGGATGTCGAACCACTATTGCTTGGGGTTGAATATGCTTGATATAATATGGTTGGTAGTGGACGTCGATCCACAATGGTTTGGGAGTTGAGATCATCTACGGAGTTGATTCGCCATATACGCTCTGTCTGGGTGGGTAGGGCCCCCAAAAGTGTTAGCTGACTCACTTGTCTGGCAGGGTAGGGCCCCCGGAGTGTTAGTCAGATAGGCCATTGGAAATTCGTTAGCTAAGGTTCTCTTCGGAGTTGGTGTGCACCGCGTACTCGTCTGGCTGGGACAGGGCCCTCGGAGTGTTAGATAGCTTACTTGGCTGGCTTGGGCAAGGCCCTCGGAGTGCTTGTCAATCGGGCAATTGAATATCAAGATCTCGGAGGGGTCATCGTACCCCCCCCACAGCACTTGTCTGGCTGGGTAGGGCCCCTGTAGTGACTAGCAAGCTAGGCGAGTTGATTTGGAAATCAGACTTTTTGGCTGGGTTGGAGATGACTGGTTGTTTCGGTTCAGAGTTTGTTTCCTTTGGTTTCGTAGATCTAGCTCTTTTGTGTACCTGTCGGGCTTATGGGAGTCCGTTCTGGTTTTATTTAAACTTGTGAATGAGTGTACCTTTTGGGCTTATATGATCCAGTTAGGTTTAGTTTAGTTGTACTTAGATTTGCTTTCGGTGTGCTCGTGTGCTTTTTTTCTTATTTGCTTGAACTCTGTTGTTGTAGATTCTATCCTTTCTATCTGTTTTTACCTTTCTTGCTCAGTCGGCCTTTGATGCCTACTGGGTACCTATTGTTTTGGTACTCATGCTACACTATGCATCTGTTTCGTGATGTAGGTCCGAGCACCAACTATCAGCATTGAGGTCAAGCCTGCAGCAGTCTGTTATGGAGACGAGGGTGAGCACATGGCATTCTGGGATCATCTGTCCCCTTCTATTTATGTATTTTGGCTTGTCTTTTGCTTTTGAGGCAGTCTTATTTCTGTGGTCCACTTTTGGGACTTGTACTCTTTTAGTAGTTCTATACTTGTGACTTCCAGGTTCTTGGAGGTATTTCTTGTTATGTATATAGTTTTGGGTTCGCTTCCGCCTTCTTCTTATGTGTTCTGTTATTTATGCTTCGCTTGGTTGCTGTTAGTTTCCCCCTCAGTCCCATTACTCTCAAGTTCAGGACAGGGTTTGGCTTGCCTACTGGTGGGCAAGTAGGTGTCATCATAACTCGAGAATTTGGGTCGTGAAAGGTCTGAGTGCATTTGTTGGAGAAAAAATATCTCAAGCTCACTCAAGAACAAAATATTAAAAAGGAAAGAAGTAACTAACACGCACGTTAAAGAGGTTAGTTTGAGCAATTACCTCAAACAAGAAATAGAATATGTTTTTAAACATTTGAGCAAGAGTATATATTATTGGGAGTATTATTGAGAATCGATATGGGGAAGAGTTCACACAACTCACAGCCCTCATAAACCATGTCTTGCAAACATGGGTACATGATCATACTTTTTTGATGAATCTTTATATCTTAGGGGATCCACTTAGTTGAGGTGTCCTATATCCCGGCATGATATAGGACAGTTCCGGCAGCATGGACAAGATTTTGTATCATCACGTAGTTCATAGTGGTGGTTGTCGATTAGAGAATCTCCCAAATAGAGTTAAAGTGTATTTCTATAAATATAGCTTATTATGTTGCGTTTCAGAGATGAGTAGTTATTTTTGTAAAGTTTAAGTGATTTCATTTCTTTAATTCTTTACATTTAGTTGAGTTTACGTTATATCTATTGCAGTCCTTTCATTCAGTTATTTCGCTTTGGCTATATTACATACTCATAAATTCAAATGTACTGATGTCATTCGGCCTGTATTTTTTTATGATGGAGATATAGGTGTTCCATTGAGATCACTCTACACTCCAGATAGTTTTGGTGAGCTTCCTTGCATTTTAGAGAACTTCACATTTACTTTTAGTTTAGTTGTTTCGAGGTGTCGTGGGTCTTGTCCCGACACCTCTCTTAAACATTAGAGGCTTCATAGATATATAGAGTTAAGGAGTCTTTCAGTATGTACTTTTCCTTGAGATGTTTTTACAAACTATTATATTTGTGTTATAAATTATTTTATAGCAAGTTCGGGTTGAGTATTTACGTTGAGTTTAAATGTTCAAAAATTCTATTTTTAAGCCTTTTACCACTTGAGTTAGTCTTCCGCTGAGTAGTTAGCCAAGCCAAGGGTCGGCTTAGGGACCAGCAATGGTTTTCGAGTGCCGGCCACATCCAGGGTGCAGGCTCGGGGCGTTGACAAACTTTGTATCATAGCACAGAGTTCAAGTGTCCTAGGGTGTCTATGAAACTGTGTAAGTAGGATCTTATTTATGGTTATGAGGTCCCACTTCTTTAAATGAGGGGCTATAAACATTTAAGAAAAGTTTCCCTTTTTTCATCCTCTGGATCGTACGATATTGTTGTCACCGAAGAAATGTATTCAGACTCATGCGTTTCTCAAATCCATTCGATTACCCCTCATATTCAAGGTGGTTGTAATAGTATAGCCCAGGTTCATATCGATCAATTACTCTCAGATAAAGTCTTCAGTAAGTAAAGAGACTGCAGAGGGACTTGAGAGAAACCCGTGAGTGAGCTTAAGTATTTAGATTCAAAAGAATGCACTATTAATTCATATGAATCATGCGTTCTAGCTAAAAGCGAGATTTACTCCCAGACTCTCTTCTCTAAACCTTGTTTCAGTTGAGACCCTTATGAGGAAGTGTATTTTAGAGCTTGGGTAGTATTTTCACCCGAAAAGATAGTATGAGTTAGGATGTTATAAGCAGTAGTAGTAGAAGTTCCTAGAGTTCGAAGGATGCATGCAGATGTATAGTAATATAAGAAAAGGGAGATAGTGATGAGGTAAATTATGTTGTTACACCCATGCACCCAGTAAATTATTAATGAGGAGTTTTCCCTTATGGGTAGACTAAGAAGTGATGAGTTTGTGTAGATTTCACGATAGAAGTAAGAGTTACTAGTACGGATGAGGTAGAGTATACTTTAACTAGAAGGGAGTTTATGTCAATGTAACATTGTGTTAGTGAAGGCCAAGTATAGGTGTTGAATAAAAGCGCAGAGTATACATGAGATGATAGATCTAAGTTAGGCTTATAATTTTAAAGGGAGAGCCCCATGATATTTATAGAGTTATAGAACTGATTAGGCAAGGATGTATAGTGAATGGGTAAATAGTACTTAAGTTGTGAAAAAGGAAATATGAAGGTAAACTGTAAGTATGTAGACTTAGAGATAAAGATTGACTACTTGTCATGAGGTCTTAGTGTGCGAGTGTTTCTTATCTTTATCTAGTAGTTATCAGTTATTATAGTATGTCAGCAATTATATTGATATCCGTGTTTAGTACTAGACACTAATCTTGAATTTTAGACGAGTGTCGTGATAAAAAGGATGGCGACATAAGGGTGATGATGTTAGTTCGAGAGCTAATCTAGTAGGTTTGACATAAATTAAGTGAGAACTTAAGGTGTTACTTTTTGGTAAGTGTGAGTGGCACAAGTGTGGTGTTATGACTCTTAGATTAGAGCATGGGAGTGTGGATAATTCATTAGATTAGCAAGAGCATTAAGAGGTGTTCCTGAGATCCTATGTAGTAAGACGAGGTTCCAATTAAGTTAATGATTTTTCATGTGTGCCTAGATAGTATATTGGAGCTGTCAATATGGAATAGGCTGATGTAAGCATTGTTTTTTCCCTTAAGAGTTATATGAAGCGGCCTTATAAGCCAATGAGAAGAGGTTCAAAGAAGCATCTTTGAAAGAGGACTTAGAGGGAACCCTAGTACTTGCACATAGAGAGTTCATTAGCCATAAGATAAACCTTTCCTTAGTATTAGAGTAAATTGAATGTAGACCAGTTTAGAGATGATGGAATTGATCCATAGCTTTAAAGTGTCGGCTTCAAACCTAAGGGGGAGATGATAAGATGAGAAACCAAGTCGAGTGTGGAGAATCAGATAGCGATGTGTTCAGAAAGAGTTCTAGAGATATATCAATCTATTCATTATCTTGTATATTCCTCAAAGTTCAGTCATTCCAATATCTTATTGATGTTTCTAATATCAGAGTTGTGTTAATAACCTGTGCTCATACACTTAAGAGAGATTCACATCTATACTCAGTTCCCAGAATGAGGGGCAAAGACTTTAGCCCATTGATCTCAATCTTACTCCATAAAGTTATGGATATTAGCCTCATGGTATGAACCTATTCTTATTAGCACCTATGTCTCATAGTATGCTCAATATCGCAAATTCATGTTTTGATCTCATTGGCTAGCAATATAATGTAATATCATGCATATTCTTATATCAAAATTCTAGAATGAATCATGCTTATGATCTTTCCCCCTAAAGCTCTTTTAGTGATCCTTTTTAGTTAAGAAAGTGATGTTGATGATAGTAGTTGAGTGATGATACAAAGAGAAGGTTGATGTTTCTTATTTTGGTAGCAGTAGTGTGCATATTCCATCTAAGGTTATAAAAGTGGAGGAAGGATGAATGAAGTTTTACTATGAGTAATAGTTAGGTGAGAGTTGTTAGTTAGTTCATTATAGTAATGCGTGAAATTTCAATTGATACGATGACGAGAGGAGGATGAATTCTTAGAAGAATTGGTTAGTAGGAGTCCATGGATTGGCTATAGTACTAGGCTTGAATGTGGTATTGTTACATGTGGATGAATACAAGATGCATTAGATGCTTCTTGACTAGGAATCGAAGTTTAGTTGAATGTATTGGTAAGGAGTAGTATTCATGGGATGAGATTACCTATAGAGGCATAAAACATGAATCTTGTGGTTTAGATTAGTATAAACATCTCATGTTTAGCATCTTGTAATTTAGAGATTGGGCTTGAACACATTAAGAGCAGACAGTTTAACCTAGACCTTGGTAAGAGTAGTCATAAACTCTTGTAGGAGTTACGAGTTGTAGCTAATGAGGTGCGGTATTCATAAAGGAGGGCATGGTTTAGAGGTGTTGCTAGGCTTGAAAGCTAGAAGTTGTATTTCTTAAGGCATAATAGTCCCATTCTTACTTCATGCCCAGATACCCTTGTTTCATGTCATGGTCAGTAATCTTGAAATCTTTGGTGAGCTTCATGCCAAGTGTGCTCGAGTCCAGTTTCAAAAGTCTCAGTATGAATCTCTTCTGCCTATGTTGGTAGAAAAGTTCAGAAGACAAAAATATAGTAAGAGTAATTCCTTTTCCTTCCATTCTTAGTTTAACCATCATTCGAGGACAAATGATCCCAAGGGAGAGATATTGTAACACCCCAAAAATTTCTAAGTTAAGACTCGAACCATTCTTCATTTGTGTATAAGGTCTTACCGAGTGTTTCATAATTGTTCTTAGGTGGTAAGGTCAATTCTTTAGTGTGGCAATGAATTTGAATAAGAATTAAGGTCACTAGAATCCCCTAGCACAAAGTTGAGTTGAAAGCTTTCATACCGATTGAGTTTCAATATGAGATTTTATTTGGAACAGCTTCAAATGACCATATCTCTCAGCACATAATGAACTAGGTGGACCATAGCCTATAAAATTAAAGGTATTTGAGTCCTCTTTTCATCACCACCAAGTTTGCCTCATTTTGAGTTAGGAGTAAAACGTTATTCCCGTTTTAGTGAAGCCTTGTCAGGTAGGTGAAGTTTCACGACTGGCTATACGGCCCTTGAAGTGCTTCACGGGCCGTGAAGCCTTAAACGGTTCATGAAGCTTCCCTTTTAAGGCACCTCATCAGTCTTTTATGCTGTGGTTGTTTTGGTCTTTCCCATATGTGTTTGTTACTTCAACTACGTCATTTTAACCCCTATTCTAAGCCTAAACCACGACATTTTACACCTAATTAAGGGCTTAGAAAGTGTTAATAAGTTCTTTTACATTCATTAACATTTCAAGACATTAGAGTAAGGTTCCAAGAGGCGAAAAGCTAGGGTTTCTAGCATTCTTCGAGTTTCATCGATTTTGCCATGAACTTTGTTCTTCCCAAGTATGTAAGGCTATCATAGTATTGGACTAGTTTTTCTTCACGCCCCGCATCTACTTTCAAATCAGTAAAAGAGTAATCTAGGGTTCTATCCTTAGATTTGAGTATTGTCGAGATGAGTTGATAATGAGTTCTAAGTTCTTGAGTTGCTTATTATTAAATTTCTATTTCTAATCATTGAATTGTCGTACATTGTGTCTTGTGATTATTGAGTTGATTATTCATGTTTTTTTTAGCATGAACCCTATTCTTGAGTATTAATTTAATTTTTTTTTAGAATCTTTAAAACAAAACATTATTTTTTAAACTGATTTTTGAGGAAGTAAAGAGCAGTTTGAGAAAGAGTATAAGGGAACTAAGTATTTCGCTAAATGTTTCATTTTTACATGAAGAAAAAAGTAGAATTTTTTTTTAGAAAAGTTAAAAGAGTTTTTAGAAAGATTAAGTCCAGAGCAATTACCTCTTAAGGAGGCCCCGTTTGAGTTATTATCTCAGCCCAGAATGTATTTTTACATTGAGCACAAAGATACCTTGTTTTCTAAATGAGCAATAAGTTTCAGAGATATTTTAGAGCAATTACCTCTTTTAAAAGGTTAGTTTGAGCAATTACCTCAAAACAAAGAAAGAGTATGTTTTTATACATTTGAGAAAGAGTATATATTATTGGTAGTAGTATTGAGCACCATATGGGGGAGAGTTCAGACAACTCACAGCCCCCATAAACCATGTCTTGCAAAAATGGGTACAAGATCATACTTTTTAGATGAATCCTTATAGCTTAGAGGATCCACTTAGTGTAGGTGTCCTATATCCCGGCATGATATAGGATAGTTCTGGCAACGTGGACAAGACGATGTATCATCACAGCACATAGTGGTGGTTGTCGGTTAGAGAATCTCCCAAATAGAGTTAAAGTGTATTTCTATGTGTGTATATATATATATATATATATCACTTATTATGTTGAGTTTCAGAGATGAGTAATTATTTTTTAAGGCTTAAATGATTTCATTCCTTTAATTCTTTACATTCAGTTGAGTTTACGCTATATCTATTGCAGTTCTTTCATTTAGTTATTTCTCTTTGGCTATATTACATACTCGTACATTCAAATGTACTGATGTCATTCGACCTGTATCTTTTTATGGTGCAGAAACATGTGTTCAGGATCATCAATAGGAGTTCCATTAAGATCACTCTACACTCCAGATAGTTTTGGTGAGCTTTCTTGCATTCCTGAGAACTTCACATTTACTTTTAGTTTAATTGTTTTGAGGCATCATGGGCGCTGTCCCGACACCTATCTTAAACATTAGAGGCTTCATTAATAGATAGAGTTGAGGAGTCTTTCAGTATGTACTTTTCCTTGAGATGTTTTTGCAAACTATTATACTTGTGTTATTGAGTATTTTACAGAAAGTTTGAGTTGAGTATTTACTTTGAGTTTAAATACTCAAGCTTTTTATCGCTTGAGTAAGTCTTCCGCTAAGTAATCAGCCAGACCAAAGGTTCGCTTGGGGACCAGCAATGGTTCTCGAGTGTCGGCCATATCCAGGGTATAGGCTCGGGTGTGCCATAAAAGTTATTGCATTGGATTGCGCAATACCATCTTCCTACTAAAATTTTTCATTCATATTTATAGGTGTTGCGACAGATTTACAATTGACAAGGCCAAATTTTTTAAAAAGCTCTGATGCATATTTCTTTTGAGAAACAAATATTTCACCTTCTCCTTGTTTCACCTCAAACCCGAGGAAGTAATTCAACAAACCCAAATCAGTCATCTCAAATTCACTCATCATACTGGATTTAAATTCAGCTACAATAGAGTGAGATGAGCCCGTATATATATATCATCAACATAGAGGCATACAACAAGAAGATAATTGTTACCTCGCTTCCTTAAGTGCAAAGTAAGCTCACTTTCACTCCTTTCAAAATAAATTTGAACAAAATAGGAATGGATTTTGCTATGCCAAATGTGTGGCACTTGTTTCAGCCCATAAAGTGCCTTCCTCAGATGGTACACCTTTTTTCTCTTGGCCAATGATTTCGAAATCTTGAGGTTGAGCAACATAAACCTCCTCTTGTAGTTCACCATTAAAGAGTGCTGGCTTAACATCAATTGTATAAAGTGACCATTTCAATTGAGCAGACAAGGCTAAAATTGTTCTTACCGTTTCAAATCAAGCAACGGGAGAAAATGTCTCTTCAAAATCAATACCCTACTGCTGCGAGTATCCTTTGCGAAAAGTCTTGCCTTGTGTTTCTATACACTTCCATCTATATGATACTTTGTTTTGAATACTCACTTTAATCCAACTACATTCTTTCCATTTGGCAAGTCGGTCAGCTGCCAAGTTTTATTTATTTGTTTTGCCATAAATTTTTCTTCATCACATTCTTCCACTCCTCTTTCTCAATTGCTTCTTCATAAAATATAAGATCTAGAAAAATAAATGCAAATCGACAAGATTGATTAGAATATCTAGGATTCTCTTTTCTGGTTCTTGTTGATCTTCTATTGGAATTGGCTCAGGTAAAGTTTATTCAAGTGTTGCAAATGTCCCTTGTTCAATCACTTCTTCAAGTAACTTTGGGGAAGACTCTTGTCCTTCATCTGGAGAGTCTAGGGGGCACTTTAGGTCGTGACAACATCTATTAGCCATTAGTTGCCCAATGTTCAGTAAATTATGGGCTAAACTAGGAACAAATTTAATATTATGAAGAAGCTTTACGTTACCATGGATGTTTCTTATTGCTAATGTTCCTTTTCCTTCAGCTTGAAGGTCGTTGTTATCACCAAGCTTGGGAGTCGATTTTAGTGTCCTATCAAATTCTTTGAATATTGAATTCATGTCTGACATATGGTTCGAGCAACCGTTATCTACAAACAACAATCACTTGCAACTCATTAGTGTCACGATAAGCCATGAATAACTTACTTTCTTCGTTAGTTGTCTCTACATAATTAGCTTGTTTCTCCTTGTACCAGTAATCTTCTTGCACATGCCTGAACTTCTTCCAGTGATGACATTGTTTGCTACCTATATTGCATCTTTACTCATCGAAGTGCCTTTTTCAAATCCTTTGCCTCGGCCTCGACTTCAACTATTTCCATGAAATGCACCTTTGCCTCGTCCTCTTCCTGTTGTTTCCTTGTCATGATCTCTTGAATTGGGTGCCCCCTATTAGATTAAAATGCTTTTTCTTCCTACATTTCCACTGACCTATTTATCCTTGCCTCATGGGCTCGTAAAGAACCCATCAGTTAATCAAATGAAAATTTCAACAAATTTCTGGATTCCTCAATTCCAGCCACAACATGATCAAACTTAGGAGTTAAACTACTTTAAAAAATTTCAATAAAAATTTGATCTGTTATTTTGTCTCTATATGACCTCATTTGACTAATAATAGTCATTGCTGCAAATAAAAAAATCTTGCACATGATCATTTCCTTTCATGATTAAAGTTTCAAACTCATGCCGAAGAGTTTGAAGTTTTACAACTATTTCCTTTTATGAGCTTTGAAATTCTGTTTGTGAAATTCTCCATGCTTGCCTCGAAGTGGGGGCTGCTTCAATTCTAGAAAACTCCGTCTCATGGACTCTCTGTTAAAGGAAGAACAATCCCTTTGTGTCCTTCTTTCTGTTTTCCTTCAGCTGCTACTCTTCATCCGAATTTGCATACCCAATCTCTATCAAGTCCCAAAGATCTTCAGAATTCAATAAAGTTTTCATCTTGATGCTCAAGAACTCATACGTTTGTCTCGTAAAAATGGGGATGGCTGGCTAAGATATGTTCAGAACTTCCATAAGAAGTCATGGTGTTTTTCTGTTACTTGGTCGCCTGAATTTAAATGTGCTCTGATACCACGAATGTTGGAGAACAAAGATCTCAAGCTAATTCTAGAACAAAATATTGGAAAATAAAGAAGTAATTACCAGGCAATTTGAAGAGGAAATACAACAAACGTTTGATAGGCAGAAAAGTTTCTGGAATTCTTGAATTATAGGCTCCTTTTTCTGATCTTATTCATCACTAATGATACCTTTGAAATAGGCTTACAACTCAAAAAAATGCAGAATTAAAAGGGCACTAACTCACTAGTGTGTTCAACTAAAATGAGAAACTTAAGGACCAAATAACAACTATCCTAGACTATGTCAAAGTGCAGTAAAATACTAAAAGAAAGTTGCAGTAACTTTTTCTGCAGCAACATTTAGGTCCTATTTTTTGTTATCTTTGAAGATCTTTGGATCAACACACTAAATAGGAGGAAATTTATTTTTCTTTTCTAATATGTAAAATGAGGTAAGGTACTATGTGATAAACGCTTAACTATGTTCCATTTTTTAGGACATAGGGGGTTGTATGAAAAAATAATATCAAACTTTAAAGTCCGGGGTTGAACCACAAGGATTTGAAGATGGGATTGCTCTCAAATTGATTTCGTAACTCGAAACAAACTAGCTACTTGAATTCTCAAAACACATACACACACATATCATATACATTATTATAAGTGGGAAGCTCCTAACCCAAAAGTTGAATTATCATTTTACCCTATTTTATCCCTAAATTAAATTAAATATTAATATATAATTAATTAAATATTAAATAATTATTATATTTAAATTCATGCATCAAATAAGATCTTAATGAAATCATTTTATTCAATATCTTGGTAGTGTTTTCACCTTCCAATAGCTATTACTAAAGTTTTACTCCTCTTTGTTGCTACATAGAACTTGAACAGTCACTTATGAATAATTTAGTATAGATTTAATTTATTTGATCAATTGAAAACAAAATTATATGAATCTACTGATTGATATTATTATTTATAGGTATACACTGAAACTCTAGACACAATGGTTCAAATTCTTTTGAAATTAAATTTTATATCCCCTCATTTTTCTACTCTTATAACGTTTAATCAAAAAAGAGTAAACATGCCCTTCTAATTACTGCATCATTAATTAATAAAATATGAACTTAAATTCAACAAATGTTTTCAGAAAATGGACTACATAAACCTATTAGTGTTGTGTAGTAAATGATTGTGGAAGTTATTCATCTACTAAATGTGGATAATGTAGAGTCAAAAAAATAACTTTCAATTTTAATTTGTAATAAGTGGGGGTAATGAAGAGTCTATTAAAGACAATCATCCACAACATTATATATATTCCCTTCTTTCATCCAAATTTGTGATCATCTTGCTTTTTGTAGGTTAATCTGCACCATTTGTAAAATTTTCATTACCAATTTGTAATTGTAAGAATCCTTACTAATTCATTCATTTTATTTTTTATAATTTCATTCATATTTATCTTCTTTTTGTTGAGAAATATGTGAATTGACATGGTTACAAGATGGAAATTCTTCAAATACAAAATTGTAAGTGAAATTTTATTTTTCATATCTCCATCCTTTGAGTTTTTAAATATAACTTTGTAATTGGTGATTATATTTTTGTATTCTTCATTTGTTTTATCTTTAAGATATAAATATACTAAAACTAATCCCAATCTGTATTTTTAATTAACTATTTTCAGGATAAGCATGTTGAATCTCCTAGAACATTTTGGTTGCCTCAATCGTTTCTGATTAAAGTAGCTATCTTCATAACGGAGTTTTTTGAATTAATCCTACTTATGATAATTCCAAGTGAATTCTTTTTTCTTCTTATAATGTTTACAAACAAGAGATTGATATATAGACAAAACATGCACTAATGATTTTATCCAATCATATGCATCATTTAAAGAAAAAAAATTAAGAAGTTAAAACAAATTATTCTTTGAAACTATCATTCTTATAAATGAATAGCGGGAATACATTATAAGAATTTGCTCAATTTTCTCATATCCTTTTATACATTTAAATACAAAAGGGTCAACAGTATTTTTACAATAACAAATACTTATATTTTTCAAATATATTAGCAACTTATTTCATAGTATGTTAATTTAAACAATTTTGTATTAACAAAAGTAATGATGGATTAAAAAAATTGTGAGTCTCTTAAAATTTTCTCTTTTTAAGTTTATGTATAACAGTTACTAAAACATAGAAAAAAGTAATATAATTTGATTATATAAGTTTATAGAATTGGTTGAACTCCATTAGCATTTCTATGATACATCATATGACTTTAAAGCATAATTCTCGACATATGGCATCCAATTATAAATTAAGAACTCCTTTTTTACATTTCTTTCAAAGATACGAAATAATTTGGAGTAGATAATTACTAAAGTAATATTTCCATGCATTATTATTTTGAACTTATACTTTTTTACCTTTAAAATATATTTTTTGTATGCCTCACCCACATGTGTTAATAATATATATCTGATTTTAGTAAAAAAAAAATTATTTACAACATCCATCTCAAATATGAAACTTTTTGTTTCTAATCTACTATATTATTGGATGCACAAATATAAGTAGCTAAACATTGTTTGTGGTGCAAGAGAAGTAAATAAATAATAGTCAGATACATTACTATTGGCTTTGAAAAATGAAAGAATCTAATGAAACTGCTATTTATATTATAAACTTTTTTAGTTGATAAATTCTAATAATAATTCAAAGTTGGAGTAGAAATACTAAGTTGTTTAGGATTTTTTATTTATGTATTCTTAGGATTTGTTAGTTAGAGTAGTTCCTAGTCAAAGTTTAACTTGGTTTTTACTACTATAAATAGAGATGTTACAAGATAGTTTTTAATATAAAGAAAAGCATAGAAATATACAGATATACATACAAATATACAGAAATATATAGAATTGATAGAACTTGAAATAAGATTTAAGAACTTTTGAGTTTATAAATAAAATATTTTCCTTCAAATTGGTATCAGAGCCAACGAGAGTTGATGGGAAGGACATCAACGAGAGTTGGAGAGAGAGTGCTCCAACACAAAAAATAAAAAAAACACAAAAAGTAAAGGAGTTGATGGGAAGGGCATCAACGAGAGTAGGAGAGAGAGTGCTTCAACACCAAAAAAAATAAGAAAAGGTGTTGGTGAGAACGGCATCAACCTTGGAAGTTGAAGAGAAGTGCTCCAACACAACCAAGAAAAAAAATATCGTAAGTTGGAGAGAAAGTGCTCCAGCACTTGGAAGTTGGAGAGAAGTGTTCCAAGACATCCAATAAAAAACATATCATGAGTTGGAGAGAAAGTGTTCCAACACTTCGAAGTTGGAGAGAAGTGGTCCAACACAACCAAGAAAAAAAATATTGTGAGTTAGAGAGAAAGTGCTCTAACACTTGGAAGTTGGAGAGAACGTGCTTCAAATACAACCAAGAAAAAAAGAGAATTGAATAGAATTACTCCAAAAATTTAAAGTTTTAAAGAGAAGTACTCCAACAATTGAAGATTGAAGAGAAGTACTCCAACAATTGAAGGATGAAGAGAAGTCCTCCAATACAAAAACAACGATATAAATGAAATTGAAGATTGAAGAGATGTCCTCCAATACAACAACAATGATTAGAATGAAATTGAAGATTGAAAAAAGTGTTTTTCAATACAACAACAATGAGTAACACCCCGGATTCGGAAAGAACGAAAATTTTGAAATTTTGAAACTTGGTAGTGTGACCTACGGTTGGTAAGTGGACCTACCAACAGTAGGTCTAGTTTGGTAAGGAACCGTCGATACTTCTTTTTTGGGTAAGAAATTATTTTAAATTTTTGGGCTAAGGCATGGTGACCTACTGGCAGTAGGTTGACCTACCAAGCATAGGTCAAGTCGTGGGTAGAGCCATCCGGAAATATTTTTAAAGGATCTTTTGGTGTTTTCTCCTAATGACTTATTTACTCATTGATGTCGATTCCCTTCATCCCCTAACACTATATAAGTTTCTTAATAAAAAAATCTACCCTCTTCCAACCACTTTATAAATTACCCCAAACCCTCCACTCTCAAATATATCTCTCTCTAGAAGTTAGAAGAAGAAGAAGAAGAAGAAGAGGGCAAGCTAGGGTTCAAGAAATAAAGTTTTCTTCATCAATTTCTCAAGGAATTGGGATCCTAAGGTATGATAGTGTTCATCCATGGAGCCCTTTCCTCCATGGAATCCCCAAAATCTCCAACTTTCAACTTAGAAGTTATCAATTGAATTAGGGGTTTTCTTCCATGTTATGGGTTCTTTGTAATGTTGCTTTAATTGATTGATTTATGAACTTTGAAGTATAAATTGAGTTGAATTTCATGAAATTAGATGAATCCCATGAACCCATGAGGTTTCCCCCAAATTTTGAAATTGTGCTTTGATTGGTGGGTTGGAATTGTGAAGAGATGAATTACATGAAGTTTATGAACCTATGTATGAATTATGATTCCTAAGCTATGATTTTCATGATAAGATTATGAATGATCTAAGGATGGTTTTATGAAAATAAGTATGTTTGATCAAGAACTATGATTTCCTCTATCATGTGGGGTCCTTCAATTATGATCAAATTGCCTTGTTGATGGTTTTCTAAGCATGAGTTTGCATTGAATTGCATGATTTAAGATGAACTCTTATGAACCCATGTGAACTCTATGATTTGTAAGTTATGAGCATGATGAACTATGTATAGATGAAGTTTATGAAATCATGCATGTCTCTTATGAAGCTAATGATGAATTAAGGGTGCTTTGAGATTGAAGCACCAAAGTATATGATATGTTGATGTTGTTGTTGAGTTGTGAAGGGAATTCTCATATATTACTCAACCCATGAATGTGAAAGGTTTCCTCACATGTACTGATTCATAACTTGTTGAAAGGCTTGCTCAACTAAACTTGAATTGATGATTAAGGAGGTATTCGTATCAAGGGACAAGAGGCGATCACCCATGTTCCCTAATGTAGACAAGAGGCGATTACCCATGTATACCTATGATAATTGAACTATGTCTAATCCGTGGAAATTATGCTTAGCATCGAGTGGATAACAAGAGATTACCTATGTCCCATAAACTATGTGGCAACATAGGATGATTATCTAGATAGACATTAGCTAGAGGATCCACATAAACTAGAAGTTCATGGTCTTACCTTGGCAAGTAGGACACCTCTTTTCGGTGTGGGGTAGACACCGGATTCCATGTTTATAGCTCACATGGTCTTACATGTCGATTGAAGGTAAATTTCCCACAATAATGAACTACAGTAACTCTAGAGGTTTTCTAAAGTAATTGAAGTATGCTTAGCTTGCATTGAGCCGAAATGATGAATTATGCCATTCTACTCTTTTATCGTGCTTTCACTTGGTCATTGCATGTTTATGAATATGTCCCCTTTTTAACATGTTTTATATGGTGTTGTGCATTGCTATCATACTTAGTACATTCCTCGTACTAACGCATATTGTTGCCTACATTGTCTCATAATGTAGGGCTTGGCGATTCTCCATCTACTCGTGGCTAGAGCTTAGTAGAAGGTTTTCGAAAGACTTGGTGAGTCCTCATACATTCGAGGACGTAGCCTTGTTGTTCTTACTTTTATGTTCCTTTGCTTTGACATTTTATAGGGTGACGTCCCAAATGTTATATCTCATTCGTATGTAGATTGGCTTTGAGACATTGATGTAGACTTCCGCTATTTTTCTTAAAAGCTTTGATATGAAATTCTCTTGTGAACCTCTAAATCTTTATGATCTTGTATGTATGTATGCTAAGTGGCTTGTATAAGGCCTTTTGGGGTCTTGTACGCCATGTCACGTCTAGGGGGTACCCTTGGATCGTGACAACCTTTGTATCATAGCCAAGTTTTAGAAAGATCCTAGGATGTCTTATATGCCACGTCGAGTAGAGTCTTGTTCATGAGTGTGAAGCGCGCCACATTTATGAATGTGAGGCTATAAGATGTTTAGGAAACTTTACTTCTTTCATTATTCTAAAGTTGTGCGATAGAGTGTAAGTCTATATGTATCTCTCCTAATCCCTATCCTATGTGTTTCAGGATATGGCGACTCAAATAGCTTATGCTAGAAGGAATGCGGGAGAGAATATGGAACAAGAGGCTCCTCCTCAAGTTTCGACCGACCCTTTCGCCGAACAAGTGACTAATGCAGAGTTTAGGGATGCTTTTCATCAAGACAATAGGGAGGTTGTGGCACTCGTGAACCCAAATGTGGGTACGACGGCATCTAGAGTGAGGGACTTCACAAGGATGAATCCTCCGGAGTTTCATGGCTCTAAGGTGGAGGAAGATCCTCAAGAGTTCATTGATGAGGTGTTTAAGGTGTTGATAATCATGGGTGTGACGTCGGAGGAAAAGGCGGAGTTGGCTGCTTATCAACTTAAGGGTGTTGCTCAAGTTAGGTTAAACCAATGGAAGGAAGGGAGGGCGGTTAATGAGGGTCCTCTTTATTGGGAGAAATTCAAAGTTTCTTTCCTTGATAGGTTCTTTCCCCTTGAGATGAGGGAGGCAAGGGTGCTTGAATTTATAAACCTTCATCAAGGAAAAATGAGTGTGAAAGAGTATACTTTGAAGTTCACACAATTGTCTCGATATGCTCCTTCTATGGTTGCCGATCCTAGGGCAAGGATGAGTAAGTTTGTTTCGGGGGTGTCCGAATTGGTGGTCAAGGAGTGTCGTACCGCTATGCTTATCCATGATATGGACATTTCTCACCTAATGGTTCATGATCAACAAATAGAAGAGGAGAAACTCAAGGAAAGGTCTTGAGATATGAAGAGGGCTAAGGCCGGTGATGATAACTTTTCACATTCAAGGTCCGATAGACATGGTCATTCTAGATTTAACAAAGTTTTTCCGGTCAAGGTTCCTCCAATGCTCCTCCTAAGTCCAACAAAGATAGGGTGTCGAACCCTAAGCCTCAAGGAGGAAAGGGTGGCAGCTTTTCATCGACTACTTGTGATAAGTGTGGGATGAAGCATGAGGGTAAGTGTCTAGCCTGTTCTAATGCATGCTTTGGTTGTTGCAAGATGGATCAAAAGATAAGGGATTATCCCTTAGTGGCTAAAAATGAAAGGGATAATCATCGATGAAATCAACCTCAAAATTCATCGGGTTCTAGTTGGAATCAAAAGCAAAACCTATTATATGCACTTAAAGCTCGCCATGAGCAAGAGGGTTCCCCGATGTGGTTACCGATATGGTGAAAGTATTTCACTTTGATGTATATGCTTTGCTTGACCCCGGCGCTACTTTGTCTTTTGTAACACCATATGTGCCTATGAGGTTTGATGTTGTTCCGTACGTGTTGTTAGATCCATTTCATGTCTCTACTCCGATTGATGAATCTATTATGGATAAGAGAGTTTATAGAAATTGTCCCGTCTCCTTATCCCATAGAGTCATTTATGTTGATCTTGTAGAGCTTGATATGTTATATTTGGATATTATTCTTGGGATGGATTGGTGGCATTCTTGCTATGCTTCTGTAGGACTGAAATGGTAAAGTTTCAATTCCCAAATGAGCCTATCCTAGAGTGGAAGGGGGTAAATTCTATGCTTAGAGGTCAATTTGTTTCTTGTCTAAAAGCTAGGAAGATGATTTCTAAGGGTTGCATATACCATTTTGTTAGGGTGAGAGATAAGGATTCTGAAACCCCTATTCTTGAGTCAGTTGGCGTTGTCAATGAGTTTCCAAAAGTGTTTCCCGATGATTTTCTCGATATTCCCCACTAAAGGGAAATAGACTTCGGTATTGACCTTCTCCCCGATACACAACCTATCTCTATTCCTCTTTATAGAATGGCTCTGGAGAAACTTAAGGAATTGAAGGAACAATTGAAACACTTGTTGGATAAGGGTTTCATCCGACCAAGTATTTCTCCATGGGGTGCTCCGGTCTTGTTTGTTAGGAAGAAAGATGGTTCACTCCGAATGTTTATTGACTACCTTCAATTGAACAAGGTTACCATTAAGAATAAGTATCCTCTTCCAAGGATAGATGACTTTTTTGATAAACTTCAAAGGGCTAGTTACTTCTCTAACATCGACCTTCGTTCGGGTTATCACCAATTGAGGGTGAAGGAAGATTACATCCCTAAGATGGCTTTTCGGACTAGGTATGGTCACTTTGGTAATGTCACTTGGGTGGACAAATTCTCCGACCGCCTTTATGGATTTGAAGAATAGGTTGTTTATACAATATCTTGATATGTTCGTGATTGTATTCATTATTGATATCTTGATCTATTCAAGGAGTGAGGATGAGCATACCAATCATTTGAGGATTATGTTGCAAGTCCTCAAGGACAAACAACTCTTTGCAAAGTTTAGTAAATGTGAGATTTGGCTAAGGTCTGTGGCTTTTCTTTGTCACATTGTCTCCGGTAAAGGTTTTTAGGTAGATCCTAAGAAGACGGATGCGGTTAAGAATTGGCCTAGACCTCTATCACCTTCAGATATTCATAGCTTCTTGGGTTTAGCCGGTTATTATAGAAGATTTCTTGAAGGGTTCTCTTTGATTGCTTCTCCACTTACGGCTTTGACTCAATAGAAGGTTAAGTTCACATGGTTCGAAGCATGTGAGACGATTTTCCAAGAGTTGAAAGATAGACTTACTTCGGCTCCGATGTTGACCTTATCAGAAGGATTCGATGGGTTTGTAGTTTATTGTGATGCTTCATGAATTGGGTTAGGGTGTGTACTTATGCAAAATGGGAAATTCATCGCTTACGCTTCAAGGCAACTTAAGATGCTTGAAAAGAACTATCCTACCAATGACTTAGAACTAGAGGTTGTTGTGTTTCCTCTAAAGATATGGCAGCATTATTTTTATAGTGTACATGTTGAAGTCTTTACCGACCATAAGAGTTTGCAATATGTGTTTAAACAAAAATATTTAAATCTTCGCCAAAGAAGGTGGCTTGAGTTGTTAAAGGACTATGACATGAGTGTCCTCTATCACCCCGGTAAGGCTAATGTGGTGGCAGATGCTCTTAGTCGGTTGTCTATGGGAAGTGTTGCTCATGGTGAGGATGGTAAGAAAGAATTGGTTCGTGATGTTCATAGATTGGCCTGTTTGGGTGTTCGGTTGGTTGAGTCCACCAAGGGTGGTGTTATGGTTTATAATGGTTTTGAATCGTCTTTTATGCATGATGTGAAAGCTAAACAAGATCTTGATCCTAATTTGGTTGAATTGAAGGAAGCGGTGTTAAAGAAGTATGTTGAGGCTTTCACCCAAGGGGGAGATAAAGTACTTAAATATAAAGGTTGCTTGTGTGTTCCCAATGTAGATGACTTAAGAGGACAAATTTTATCGGAAGCCCATAGTTCCCGATATTCCATTCACCCGGGGAATACCAAGATGTACCGTGATTTGCAGGAGTTTTATTGGTGGAATGGGATGAAGATGGATATTGCGTAGTTTGTAGCTAAATGTCCTAATTGTCAACAAGTGAAAGTTTAGCACCAAAAGTCGGGAGGTTTGTCCCAAGACATTAATATTCCTACTTGGAAGTGGGAAGATGTGAATATGGACTTTATTGTTGGTTTATCACGCACCCGACGACAATATGATTCGATTTGGGTGATTGTAGATCGTATGACGAAATCAACCTATTTAATTCTTGTCAAGGTTTCTTATTCGACAGAGGATTATGCTGAGTTATACTTGACGGATATGGTTAGGTTGCATGGAGTGCCTTTATCCATTATCTCCAATCGTGGTGCACGATTCACTTCTCAATTTTGGATGTCTTTCCAAAAAGGCTTGGTACTCGTGTTAAGCTTAGTACGACCTTTCATCCTCAAACCGATGGGCAAGCGGAGCGTACTATCCAAACTTTTGAAGATATGTTGAGAGCTTGTGTAATTGATTTCATGGGTAATTGGGATGATCATTTGCCCTTGAGTTTGCTTATAATAATAACTACCATTCGAGTATTGGTATGGCTCCATTTGAAGCTCTTTATGGTAGGAGGTGTAGATCTCCTATAGGTTGGTTCGAAGTTAGTGAAGTCACTTTGATAGGTCTCAAATTGGTACTTGAGGCTATGGAAAAAGTTAGGCTTATTAGACAAAGGTTGAAAATGGCTCAAAGTCGACAAAAGTCCTACGCCGATGTTAGAAGGAGAGATCTAGAATTTGATGTTGATGATTGGGTCTACTTGAAAATTTCACCCATGAAGGGTGTAATGAGGTTTGGGAAGAAATAGAATCTTAGTCCCCGCTATGTGGGCCCATATCAAATTTTGAGACGTGTTGGTAAGGTTGCTTATGAACTCCACTTGCCTAATGATTTGGCATCGGTGCATCAAGTTTTCAATGCCTCATTATTGAAGAAATGTGTTGGTGATCCGACCTCTATAGTGTCATTGGAGAATCTTGGCATAAAGAATAGCCTTTCCTATGAAGAAGATCCGATCGAGATTTTAGACCGGCAAGTCCGAAAGTTAAGGAATAAAGAAATTGCTTCCGTGAAAGTTCTTTGGAGGAATCAGTTAGTTGAGGGTGCTACTTGGGAGGCCGAGCCCGATATGATGTCCCGATATCCTCATATATTTCCCTCTAGTCCTACTCTAGCTTGAGGTATTTAGTCCTCATGGTTTACTCTTTTTGTTTAATGAGTCATAGTTACTTCCATGATTCCTTGATTATGCATGTTCATGAAGAGTCTAATTTTGAGAGAACGAGTTAGCTTTATTGAATTCTCTATGCTTATGTGCATTTGAGTATGATTTGCATTAAACCTTTATGAAATGATGCTTGAACATGCTTTAGCTTGGATTTGATATTTCCTCCTTGGATATGTGCTTCTATGTGATTGCATGCATGTTGGGTTGTTGAAACATGTCTTTACCCTCCTTATGATGTCTTGATTCTCATTCGAGGACGAATGTTCCCAAGGGGGAGACATTGTAACACACCGGATTCGGAAAGATCGAAAAATTTCAAATTTTAAAACTTGGTAGTGTGACCTACGGTTGGTAACAACCATAGGTCTAGTGTGGAAAGGTACCGTCGATGCTTCTGTTTTGGGTAAGAAATTATTTTAAATTTTTGGGCTAAGGCATGGTGACCTACGGTTGGTAACCTATGGGCAGTACCGTAGGTCAAGTCGTGGGTAGAGCCATCCGGGAAAATTTTTAAAGGATCGTTTGGTCTTTTCTCCTAATGACTTATTTAGTAATTAATGTCGGTTCCCTTCATCCCCTAACACTATATAAGTCTTTTAATCCAAATATCTACCCTCTTCCAACCACTTTACAAATTACCCCAAACCCTCCTCCCTTAAATATTTCTCTCTCTAGAAGTTAGAAGAAGAAGAAGAAGAAGAAGAGGGCAAGCTAGGGTCCAAAAAATAAAGTTTTGTTCATCAATTACTAAAGGAATCGGGATCCTAAGGTATGATAGTGTTCATCCATGGAATCCCCAAAATCTCCAACATTGAACTTAGAAGTTATCAATTGAATTGGGGGTTTTCTTCCATGTTATGGGTTCTTTGTAATGTTGCTTTAATTGATTGATTTATGAACTTTGAAGTATAAATTGAGTTGAATTTCATGAAATTAGATGAATTCCCATGAACCCATGAGTTTTCCCCCAAAGTTTGAAATTGTGCTTTGATTGGTGGGTTGGAATTCTGAAGAGATGAATTACATGAAGTCTATGAACCTCTGTATGAATTATAATTCCTAAGCTATGATTTTCATGATAAGATTATGAATGACCTAAGGATGGTTTTATGAAAGTAAGTATGTTTGATCAAGAACTATGATTTTCCTCTATCATGTGGGTTCCTTCAATTAAGATCAAATTGCCTTGTTGATGGTTTTCTAAGCATGAGTTTGCATTGAATTGCATGATTTAAGATAAACTCTTATGGACCCATGTGAACTCTATGATTTGTAAGTTATGAGCATGATGAACTATGCAAAGATGAATTTTATGAAATCATGCATGTCTCTTATGAAACTAATGATAAATTAAGGGTTCTTTGAGATTGAAGCACCAAAGTTTATGATATGTTGATGTTGTTGTTGAGTTGTTAAAGGAATTCTCATACATTACTCAACCCATGAATGTGAAAGGTTTCCTCACATGTAATGATTCATAAGTTGTTGAAAGGCTTGCTTAACTAAACTTTAATTGATGATTAAGGAGCTATTCTAATCAAGGGACAAGAGGCAATCACCCATATAACCAAATGTAGACAAGAGGCGTTTACTCATGTCTACCTACGATAATTGAACTATGTCTAATCTGTGGGAATTTCACTTAGCGTCGAGTGGACAGGAGGTGATTACCCATGTCCTATAAAATGTGTGCCACCATAGGATGATTGTCTAGATAGACATTAGCTAGTGGATCCACGTAAGCTAGAAGTTCATGGTCTTACCTTGGCAAGTAGGACACCTTTTTTCGGTGTGGGGTAGACACCGGATTCCATGTTGATAGCTCACATGGTCTTACATGTCGGTTGAAGGTAAATTTCCCACAATAATGAACTAAAGTGACTCTAAAGGCTTTACTAAAGTAATTGAAGTATGCTTAGCTTGCATTGACCTTAAATGATGAATTATACCGTTCTACTCTTTTATCATGCTTTCACTTGTCATTGCATGTTTATAAATATGACCCCTTTTTTGCATGTTTTATATGGTGTTGTGCATTGCTATCATACTTAGTATATTCCTCGTACTAACGCATACTTTTGCCTACATTGTCTCATAATATGGGGCTTGGCGATTCTCCATCTATTCGTGGCTAGAGCTTAGTAGAAGGTTTTCGGAAGACTTGGTGAGTCCCCATACATTCAAGGACGTAGCCTTGTTGTTCTTACTTTTATGTTCCTTTGCTTTGACATTATATTGGGTTACGTCCCAAATGTTATTTCTCATTCTTATGTAGATTGTCTTTGAGACATTGATGTAGACTTCCGCTTTTTTTCTTAAAAGCATTGATATGAAAATGTCTTTTGAACCTCTAAATCTTTATGATCTTGTATGTATGTATGTATGCTAAGTGGCTTGTTTGAGGCCTTTTGGGGTCTTGTACGCAATGACACGTCTAGGGGGTACCCTTGGGTCGTGACAAGAAGGAACATGCAACAGTATATAACTTTGAATTAAGGGAGAATGTTGAAAATAATAATTCAAAGTTGGAGTAGGAATCTTATGTTGTTTAGGATTTGTTATTTATGGTATTTACTTATTTATGTTTAATTAGGATTTGTTAGTTAGAGTGGTTCCTACTCCTAGTTTAATTTAATTTTTACTACTATAAATAGGGAAGTTCCTGGATAGTTTTTAATATACAAAAATATACTGAAATATACAGAAAAACATAGAAATATACATAAATATACACAGAATAGATAGAACTTGAAATAAGATTCAAGAACTTTTGAGTTTATAAATAAAATATTTTCCTTCAATATATATAATTGTTAATCAATGCTATCTCTCTTATTGTTTGATTCTACTCTTCTTCCTCGCATCGCTTTGAAAAGTGAAAAAAGTAAGAGAAAATTACAAGAAATTAAATGAAAGATTTTTTATACGTGTAGATTGTAGTTATTTTTTTCGTGTTCTCTCTGCATTTCTCTATTTAAACACTTTGAATTTATAGGAGAAAATTGTGAAAGTAACTTTAGAATATTTTTTATTTCAAGTTCTATAATATAAAGGCAAGAATAATTCTCCTTGATATTGGTTGAGTGTCTTAATCTTTTTTGAATTGCTTTTTGAGGATGTATTTTAGTTAAATTATTGTGCTTAAGTTGTTTCTTTTTGGAAAGCACCATAACTCTTTCACCCATTTTACAAATTTTACAAAGTAGTAGGGGAAAACATTAAACACACGTTCCCAGAACTAGTATATATATGTCACGACCCGATTTCTCGAGTCATGATGGCACCTACTATACCCCACCAGTAGGTAAGCCAACCCATAAACCAGAACATCATTTAATGAGCGTAAGGGTAGAAACTAGCGAAAACAATAACCTAAACAAAGGACAACAAGGCAGAAGAAAACAAAAATAAATATATACAGAAATCTCTCCTAGAACCTGGAAGTCACTAGTACAGAGCTGTCTATTAAAGAGTAGAAGTCCCAAAAGTGGACCACAACAAAATGTTTCTCAAAAAGTAATGATACTAGCTAAAAAAAGAAGGAGATAGGATAAACCCAAAATGTCAAATGCTCACCCTCGTCTCCAAACCACAGTTGCAAAAGATGGCAGGAACTGATCACCACTAGTAACTGGTACTGGGACCTGCATCACGAAATAGATGCAGAGTGTAGAATGAGTACCAAAACAACAGGTACTCAATAAGCATCAAAGGCCGACAGATCAAGAAAGTTAAAAACAAGCTGAAAAAAGAGAATCTAAACACACAAAGAGGTCAAAGAGGGAAAAAGAAAGAAAGCACATGAGCATACCAAAAGTAAATCTAAGTATAGCTAAACTAAACCTAACTGGACTCCATAAGCCTAGAAGGTACACTCGTGCGTAAGTTTAAATAAAACCTAAAGGGACTCCCATAAGACCGACATGTACATAAAATAGCTAAGACTACAAGAATAAGATACTCAAACCCAAGTCCAAAAGAAGTCAACTTAGCCTTGAACCCACAATGATAGGATTTGGGCCTCGAACCCAATGTTTTAAAAGCTGGGCCTCAAACCCTAAATGATAGAATCTGGGCCTCGAACCCAAGGTGATAGAATCTTGCCATCAAACCCAAAGCATCAATCTCAAGGTGGAAATAACAACCTCGAAGAAATAATGGCCTCGAACCATAAATAATCATTGCAACCAAAAAACTCATAACCTAACCAACAAGAGTTCAAAGGGTGTGTCAATTCCAAGGAGAATCCTATGTCAAGTAAAGTCACTGTGGGACACCGCCCAACCAAATGTATCAATTGAAGGCTCTCGACCTAGTACAACTCAATTTCCAATCGTTACGATAGCATAAACATTCGGTAACGCTTCAGAATCACAGAAATAGGGAGAGAGGGGATAGAAGATCTAATAAGCCATGAATTCACATAAACTAAGGCGAATACTATCAAACTCAAGTCTTCTATTCAGTCTACAAGGATCTAGTCTGTTCGCAACGACGTCAGAGAAAAAGTAAAACTCAAAGCTCGAGAGTCTAAGGTAACACTAGCCTATCCTAGGATAACTCTAGACATGCATCAGAAAGCAAGTAAATTCAAGTAATTCACATAGCCTGCACAAACCAAAACCACCCAACTAGCAAGGTACTATGCCCAAGATAACGCTGATCAAACCTAAAACATGGTATCTAAGAATAGAGGTAAGAATACTAGGTCCCTGACCCCAATTCACACTAATCAACATGAGTTCACACATTTAGGCTCAATCTAGATACAAAGAAAGTCATAGCCTACCAGTAGGCCAACCGCGCGCGCTCCAAATTTTAATGCCGGAGCTTTTCCCTTTCGAACAACCTCTGAACTCTACCACACTATAAAAAATAGGATCACAATATTAATACGGTTGTTTAGACACAAAAATTACCCCAAATGAAGCCAGACAAATTTTTAGAGTTAAACGGGAATTGTGGGAACCGCATCGGGCTTTCGGGGTTTAACTCCGCCAAAAGATCCAAAAAAGTACCTCGAACTTGTGATTCAAAATGGAACACAATCCGGGGCTTTAAGCACAGTAAAAACCCAACATGAAAATAAATCGCACTTTAAGCAATTATTAATAAAATATGGAGCAAGTAAAACTCAAAATTTACCAAAATCGAATGATACCCAGCACTCCTTGAACACTCCACGATGTAGCCATGATAATTCTGAACTGATGGGATTTCGAATCACCCAAAATGCACTAAAATTAGCATGGTAACATGAAATCAATATAGTAAAAATGAAGACATCGAAAAGAGCTACAATAGTTTGGTTTATCATGATTTTACCTTGAACAACATTCATCGGACAACTTTCGATCACTCTACAGAGAAGCCACAATCAAAATGAACCTTCGACACTTAGAATCACCTCATTTAGCCAAGAAATGAGGGAGATATAGAGTTTTGAAGTTTCCAAAATGAGATGATATTTCTGTTATATATGCACCAGATTTTAGCATTTTTTGGAAACTCAAAAACTCCGACAGGGTGTTCCAAGCTTGTTCGGTGTCCCGTGCATGCAAACGAGATATGCAACCATACCAAATTCGATATACCGGACTCAATGGCGCAGTTAAAATTTCCATATGAGGTCATCTTGACAAAAAGTGGGTCCCACACCCAACTGTCATTTTAAGTCAAAATCCACAACAGGGCTTGGAATTAGCTCGGAAGCCTTGGGACACAAACGAAGGGTCAATCTAGACCAAACTCAACATTCCAGAGCTAACCGCGCTGATTGAATTCTAATCCGAGCGCGTTTACTCAGAATATTGACTAAAGTCAAACTTAGACTTAAACTTTAAAGTTAAAATGCCTAATCACACTGAAAATCACGGGAGTCATGCCGACCATGCTACTAACCTAAAATGACCCTTCCAGAGTTGATGGAATCATCAAAATCATATTTAGATGTAATCTTCTTTAAGTTTTGATCGAAAATTATCGTTCAAGGTCAAAAGCTCCAAAATACTAAGTCTCAAATAAAAACTAAATCAACGCCCAGATGAGCAAACTGTCAGTCCCAACAAGTCATAAATGACTTGGGGTCGCTACGGAAAAGAACTAAACAAGGAATAAGAGGCATACACACATAAATGACCTGAAGGTCATTAAAATATCCACTACTAAAAGGGACTTTAGTCAGCAACATTAAGAGTCAAGAAGTACCTGAAGGCTCAAAAAATCCAGGAAACTGCTCCCGCATATCATGCTTGGTCTCCAAGGTAGCCTCATCAACTCGACACCTCCAATGGACCTTAACCACAGGAATGGCTCTCGGGTGCAACCGCCGCATATCTCTGGCAAGAATAGCAACTGCTCCTCTATAAAGGTCAAGCGATCATCCAACTCTACTGCGTCATACTAGAGCACATGAGACTCATCTAGAACATACTAGTGCAGTATCTAGACATGAAAGACTGGGTGGATAGCTAAGAACATCGGAGTAAAGCTAACTCATATGCAACCTCCCCAACCATCCGGAGGATCACGAAAGGCCAAATATACATGGGGCTAAGCTTGCCCCGCCTCTCAAATCTCATAACGCTCTTCATGGGTGACACGCGGAGAAAAACTATATCACCAACTGAGAACCTCAAAGGTCGCCGCCTACTATCCCTATAACTTCGGTGCCTACTCTGAGTTGTCCGAAGCCTATCCTGAATCACCCTCACCTGCTCTAAAGCCTCCTGAATAAAGTTTGTGCCACGCGGTCTAGGCTTTGTAGTCTCAAACCAACCAACTGGAGAGAGACAATGCCTACCATATAAATCCTCAAACGGGGCCATCTGAATTCTAGAATTGTAACTATTGTTGTACGCAAACTCCGCCAAAGGAAATAACTTGTCCTAGTAGCCTCCAAACTCTAATACATAAGCCCCAACATGTCCTCAAGAATCTGAATAGTACGCTCCGATTGACCGTCAGTCTGTGGGTGGAAGGTTGTGCTAAGGTCAACACAAGTGCCCAACTCATCCTAAAAAGTCCTCCAAAAGCTAGAATTGAATTGAGCACCTCGATCTGATATAATAGAGACTGGCACACCATGAAGACGAACCATGTCACGAATGTACATACGGGCTAACCTCTTAGCGCTGAATGAAGATTGAATAGGGAGGAAGTGTGCTGACTTGGTCAACCGATCAACAATGACCCAAATGTTATCAACACCTCTAGAATCCGAGGTAGAACTGCTACAAAATCCATGGTGATGCGAACCCACTTCCACTCCAGATTGGGTAATCTCTGAAACTCACCACTATGTCTCTAATGCTTGGCGTTCACTTGCTGGCAACTAAGGCAACGAGATACATAGTTTGCAATATCTCTCCTCATACCGCTCCACAAGTAATGTTTCCTCAAGTAATGCTACATCTTCGCGGTTCTCGGATGGATAGAATATCTAGAATCATAGGCCTCCCAAAGTATCAACTGAATCAAATCCCTAACTGTCGAAACACAAGGTAACCTGACCGACATCACCTGCTAACACACAATCTCAAAATGCCACCAAGGCCTCATCCTCAAACTGACGGCTACGGATCTGATCAAGTAGAGTGGACTGAAGTCCCACATAGTCTAGAACAGGCCTAGAATCTGAAACATTCAACCGAACTATATGATTAGCTAAGGACTAAATTTCTAAAGCTAAAGTTCGCTCCACCGTAGATAAGAAGGATAGACTTCCCATACTCACTCCCTTCTGACTCAAGGCATCCGCTTCTACATTCACCTTTTTCTGATGGTAGAGTAGAGGGAGGTCCTAGTCCTTCAGAAGATCAATCCAGCGATGCTGCCTCGAATTGAGATCCCTCCGACTCATAATATACTGAAGACTCTTCTGATCATTGTAGATTTCACAACGAATTCCATATAGGTAGTGCCTCCAAATCTTAAGCGCGAAAACTACAGCTACCATCTCCTATTCATGGGTTGGGTATTTGCGCTCATGTAACCTAAACTGCCTCGACGTAAAAGCAATGACCCAGCCCCTCTACATAAAAACACAACCTAAACCAACACCTGATGTGTCACAATAGACTATGAAGCCCTCGCCCTCAACTGAAAGAGTCAATATAGGAGTAGTAGTCAGCAACTCCTTCAGCTTTCGAAAACACAACTCATACTCCTCAAACCACTTAAAAGGAACATCAAGGCAAGTCAACTGGGTCAAAGGTGTTGTAATAGTGGAGAAGCCTTCCATAAATCATCTGTAGTAGCCTGCCAAACTGACAAAGCTTTGAACCTTAAAAACTGAAGTGGGATTATCCAAATCACAAATAGCCTCAATCTAAGTCGGATCGACTATGATGCCATCCTTGGACACCACATGCCCCAAGAATGCTACAAACTTAAGCCAATGCTTGCACTTTGAGAACTTGGCATAAAGCCGCTGATCTCTCAAAGTCTGGAGCACAATCCTCAAATGCTGCTCATGATCACTCCTACTTTGTGTATATAACATAATATCATCTATGTACACAATGACGAACAAATAAAGATACGGCCTGAAACCCGCGTCATCAAGTCCATGAAGGTGGAAGGGGCATTAGTTAACCCAAACGACATCATTAGGAACTCATAGTGGCCATATCGATTCCTAAATGTGGTCTTAGAGATGTCCGCTGCCCTAATCCTCAACTCATGGTAACCAGACCTAAGATTAATCTTTGAGAACACTGCGGCACCCTGAAGCTGGTCGAATAGATCATCAATCCTAGGCATGGGGTAGCGCTTCTTCACCGTCACCTTTTTTAACTACCTATAATCAATACACATATGCATCGAACCGTCCTTCTTCTTCACAAATAGACCAGGAGCGCCCCAAGGCGATACACTAGGCCTAATGAACCCCTTACCCAAGAGGTCTTGAAGCTTAATATTGAGCTCCTTGAGCTCTGTAGGAGCCATCCGATACGGCGGAATAGAAACAGATCGAGTACCTGGCTCAAGCTTAATCAGAAAATCAATATCACGCTCTAGGGTAGGCCAAGTAGGTCGGTAGGGAACATATCTATAAAATCTCGGACAACAGACATAGACTCAATTGAAGGGACCTCCCGACTCACATCTCGCACATATGCCAAATAGGACAGACATTCGCTAGCCATTTGCCTCCTAGACTGAATAAAAGAGATCAATTTAATCGATGTGCTACTAATGGAGCACTGCCACACCATCGGAGGATAACCAGGCACGACTAAGGTAACGGTCTTAGAGAAACAATCTAAAACCATGCAATAGGGGATAACCAGTCCATGCCCAGAATCACATCAAAATCAAGCATATCCAGCACAGTAAGGTCAGCCCAGGAGTCACGCCCCAGGATAGTAACAAAGCAAGACCGTAACACTTGATCCACTACTAAAGACTCATCCACAAGGGTTGTCACACATAAGGGTGCTGCCATAGGCTCAGAACTTATATCCATACGAGAAACGTAATACACAAACACCTAAGAATAAGTATAGGCATGGTCAAATAAAGTCGACGTGGGCTGATGGCATAATAGAATTGTACTTGTGATCACATCGTCTGATGCCTCAGCATCCGCCCTCACTGAAGATGCATAAAAATGGCCCTGCCCACCTCTGCCGTAGCCATCAGTCCTACCGCCTGACCTGCCTCCCTAGGGACCACCCCAAATACCCTGTTAACCACCACGGCAGCCCTGACCTTGACCGCGACCCCTAGATGGAGGTGTTGCTGGTGGAGCTGGTAGTGCGGGGGGAGTTTTCTAGGGAGTAGGAGCAATCCACCTACGCATAGGACAATCTATAGACCAGTGACCCAACTAACCACAAACAAAGAAACTCGATGATGATCTATCCCTAAAAGAACGGCCACCACATCCTAAAGCACTACACTAGGATGCATGGCTCTAACTGTAGCCAATCTCACTCCGACTATATCGGTCTCCCTCTGAAGCCTATAATGAGGCCTACACAAGCCAGGTGGACTGGCCTTGGTAATACTGCTGCCTGGGCCTATCATAGGAGCCCCTCTGTCTATAATAGGACCCGCATTAGCTACCCTCATATCTGGCACTCTTGTCACTGTCCCCTTGGGCCTCACGATGGAGCTCCTCAATAGTGTTGGCGTGATCAACAATATCCAGAAAAGAATGACCGGTAGAGACCAGTGAATGAATCTCAATCTGAACCTGAAGCCTCAACCCACGAATAAAACATCGAACTCTCTCCTCCTCAAAAGGTAGAATCATGGTAGCATGACGCGAAAGCTCATGAAACCTTGCCTCATACTCTGACACCGTCATGGAGCCTGCTCCAACCTGGAGAAGTGATCTCGGAGGCAATCTCTAATGCTGCGAGGGATTAAGCCAAAAAGGCGTCAGAAAACTTTGTATAGGTGACCGGAGCTGGCATGGTCTCGATAAATGTATGCCACCACTGCCTGGCTGGCCCATCCAACTGATATGCAATTATGTCAGCCCCTCAAAACTTCACAAGAACCAAAGTGTACAGCTCCTCCCTGCAAGTGGTCAGAAACTCGTGGGCATCCTCATCCACAGCCCTAGAAAACCTTGGAGGTGAAAGCCTCAGGAACACTCCGAGCATCTTCTCCTCCTCTAGCAACATAGCTCCGGTCGTGATCACTGGCTGGGCACCCCAGGTTGTACATGGGCCCTGGGTGCCTCTGCTGTAGGCTGATCCAGTGGAACCAATCCTGTTGCAGGTGTCGGTGCCGGTGCTGGTGCTAGAGTAGTTGTAAATGCTGGTGCTAGAGCAGGTGCAAGTGCAGGTGCTGGTGCAGGTGCTGGTGTTGGAGCCTGCTGGATGCCGCCAAGCACAGTCAAAAGCTGGGCAATAACTGCTTGAAGATCTGGTGCCATAGTCGATTCGGGGGTGGCTGGGCTAGTATCAGCCTCACCAGCTGTTCGGGAGCACTGGCTGTTAGAGGGTCCACTATGGGCTCCGAACCCCGCTCTCTGTCTGGGGGTGGTGTTGCACTCCTACCAGGCAATAGAGGTCGACCCTTACCCTGAGCCGCCACATGGTGTGTACGAGCCATCCTGCGAAAAGAGTGAAACAAGTAAGATTCAAAGAAACCAATAACACACACTGCACGAATAAGATACAAGAGAGAAGAATTCCTAAGGACACCCTGTAGCCTCCCAAGGATTGGATACGGACGTCTCCACCCAGATCTGTAGGACTCTACCAGGTATGAGCTCTTTACAAGTGAGATCGGTGAACCTGGGGCTCTGATACCAACTTGTCACAACCTAATTTCTCTAGTTCTGATAACACCTACTATATCCCACCATTAGGTAAGTCAAACGGTAACCCAGAACATCAAGTAATGAGCATAAGGGTAGAAACTAGCGAAAATAATAACCTAAACAAAGGACAACAAGGCGGAAGCAAATAAAAATAAATATATACAAAAATCCCTCCCAGAACCTAGAAGTCACTAGTACAGAGCTGCCTAATAAAGAGTACAATTCCTAAAAGTGGACTACAACAAAGCGTGTCTCAAAAAGCAACGAGACTAGCTAAAACAAAAGAAGGAGACAGGATAAACACAAAACACCCAAGTGCTCACCATCGTCTCCGAACCACAGCTGTAAAAAATGGCAGGAACTGATCACCACTGGTAACTGGTACTGGGACCTGCATCACGAAATAGATATAGAGTGTAGCATGAGTACCAAAGCAACAGGTACTGAGTAGCCATCAAAGGCCGGCTGGGCAAGAAAGGTAAAAATAAGCTAAAAAGAGAGAATCTTAGCACACACAGAGGTCAAAGCATGAAAAAGAAAAAAAGTACACAAGCATACTGAAAGTAAATCTAACTATAGCTAAACTAAACCTAACAGGACCCCATAAACCAAGAAGGTACAGTCGTGTGCAAGATTAAATAAAATCCAAACAGACCCCCATAAGTCTGATAGGTACACAAAATACCAGAAACTACAAAAATAAGATACTCAAACCCAAGTCCAAAAGAAGTCAACCGGACCTTGAATCCATAGTGATAGGATCTTGGCCTCGAACCCAAAGTTGTAGAATCTGGGCCTCAAACCCAAAATGATAGAATCTGGGCCTCGAACAAAAGGTGATAGACTTTGGGCCTCGAGCCCAAAACATCAGTCTCAAGCTAGAAATAACGGCCTCGAACAATAAAATGTCAGCGTCGAACTGGAAATAACGGTCTCAAACCGTAAATAATTTCTGTAATCAACCAACTCATAACCTAACCAATAATAGTGCCAAGGGTGTGTCAATTCCAAGGATTATCCCATGTCAATTCAAGTCGTCGTGGGACACAGCGCACCAAAAGGTATCAATAGAAGGTTCCCAACCTAGTACAACACAATCTTCAATCGTCGCGATAGCATAAATATCCTGTAATGCTTTGGAACTGTAGAAATAGAGGATAGAAGATCTAATAAGCCACGAATTCGCCTAAACTAAGGTTCACACTATCCGACTCAAGTTTGCTATTCCAGTCTACAAAGATCTAGTATGTCCGAAACAACGTCGAAGACAAAGTAAAACTCAAAGCTCGAGAGTCTAAGACAACACTAGTCTATCCTAGGCAAAGGCTTGACATGCACGAAAGCAAGTAAATTCAAGTAATTTACATATCATGCACCAACCAAAACCACCCAACTAGCAAGGTACTATGCCCAAAATAATGCCGATCAAACCTAAAACATGGTATCTAAGAAAATAGATAAGAATACTAGGTCCCCACCCCCAATACCGACTAATCAACATGAGTTTACACATTCAGGCTCAATCTATATAGTAAGGAAGTCGTACCCTACCTGTAAGCCAACCGCACGCGCTCCAAATCATAAGATCAGAGCTTTTCCCTTTCGAACGGCCTCTAAATGCTGCCACACTATCAAAAATAGGATCACAACCTCAATACGGTCCTTTAGACACAAAAATCACCCAAAACTGAGTCGGACCAATTTTCAGAGTCAAATGAGAATTGTGGGGCCCACTATAGACTATCCGAGTTTGACTCCGCCAAAAGACCCAAAACTGTACCCCGATCTTGTGTTCCAAAATGGAACACAATTTGGGGCTCGAAAGGCAGTGAAAACCAAACATGCAAATAAATCACACTTTAATCAATTTAGAAAAAACATGCAGCAGCTAAAATTTGGAAGATATTGGCCAGCACTCCTTGAACACTCCACGATGTAGCCTCGATAATTTTTTTAATGTGGGACTTTGAATCACCCAAAACGGAGCTAAAATGAACAAGATATCACCAAATCAATATAGCCAACATCAAGACCTCAAAAAGAGCTACATCAACCTGGTTTATCACAATTTTATGTTGAACGACGTGCATGCGACAACTTCTATTCACTCCACAGCGAAGACACCATCAAAACCTAGCATCCAAACTTTGAATCACCTCATTTGGCCAAGAAATGAGAGAGTTATGGGGTTTTGAAGTTTCCAAAATAAGCTGATATTTCTGCTATATATGCACCAGATTTCAGCATTTTTTTGGAAATTTAAAAACTCCGACGGTGTGTTCCGAACTTATAAGGAGCTCTGTGCATGCAAAAGTGATATGCAATTATACCAAATTCGATATACGGGACTCAATGGTGCAATCGAAATTTCCATACGAGGTTATCTTGACAAAAAGTGGGTCCCACACCCAACCGTCATTTTAAGTCAAAATCCACAAAGGAGCTAAAAAATAGCTCGGAAGCCTCATTACACAAACGAAGGGTCAAGCTAAACCAAACTCGACATTCAAGAGCTAACCGCATGGATGGAATTCTCATCCGAGCGTGTTTAGTCAGAATGTTGACTAAAGTCAAACTTAAGCTTAAACTTTAAAGTTAAAACGCCTAATCACACTGACTAACACTGAAAACCTCGGGAGTCATGACGACCCTGCAACTAGCCTAAAATGACCTTTCCAGAGCTAATGGAATCGTCAGAATTTGATTCAGATGTCATCTTCTTGGACTTTTGATCGAAAATGATCATTCAAGGTTCAAAAGCTCAAAAACACTAAAACTCACATAAAAACTAAGCGAACGACCAGGTGACCTAACTGTCAGTCCCATCAAATCATAAATGACTTGGGATCACTATAAAAAAGATCTAAACGACGAACAGGAGGCATAACATAGAAATGACCTTAAGTTCATCACTATATATCTATATATATGTACATACTAGTTTTGGATACATTAACTTTCAGTTTACTTCATGTTTATGTACGTTAACGCCAAGGGAATAATGAACATTGAGTAAAACATAGTCATTTTAAAGGTAATAATATCTATCAATAATTTAAATTATTTTAGTAACTCAATTTTTAATTTTATTTTTGTCTATTTCTAGAACAATATAAACACATATAGATGCACAAATAAAAACTGAAACAACCAATTAGGTATTCTCATACTCAAATCTAATAAGTAATTTCTAAAATAAAATTATGTGGTTCTATTATTTAAAAACCAGAATTATGTTTGAGTATACAAAAATAAATATTACATACAAAATATCCTATGTTTAAAGCAGTCAACCAAACTTAGTAGCTTAGTTGGTTGACTAAGTGAACTTCCACCTTGTTGGTGAGGGTTTGATTCCACACATTGTAATCCTGTCCATCCTTCCCCACCCCCAATTTTTGAAAGAAATAAAAAACCAAACTTGCTAAAGATAATTTAGAGGAAATCACAAAATCTTGAACCAGATGAATTTGATTGTTAATGTAAAGTCATAGTTGGTATTTTATTTGTAGACCTTCCTCAATATTCTTCTTCTCTCTTATGGATAAATAAAGTTAAGACAATGAACCTGTTATAGTTTTTGTTATACTTCCAAGCCACACAAAACAAAGAAGTTGAAGGATCAAACACATGCCTTCACAAATATATAATAACCATATGTCATTTAGATAAAAATAATACATATTGTGTGCTTCGGAATTTATAATATAAAGATCATAAGGACTTCAAAAATCTAATGAAAAGAGTATCATTATTAATATTAGAGCAGAATAACACCATTTAAATAAAATAGATAAAGACTAAAAAAAGCAATTCAAGCTTACATTGAAAAAATTTCTTGTTTTAGTAAGATATTATCTATCGCAAAAGGTAACCTTAAAGTTGATATAATTGTCATGACATAAGTTTGGACCGCTCCTTGTTTGCTGCTTCAACATCATCTGGTGATAATATCTCATAATTTTTAATCATCTCCATGCCATCCCCAAATTTCTTGAAATAATTGTGCCTTGATGATAACAATATCTCTTCATGTTTCATTTGTAGTTTTCCATCTGTTAATCACACTTAACAATAAATATGGTAGTAATAAACTATTGTATGCATATAACAAAATTACATAATATGCATAAATTCAAGTATAAGGACAACAATTAGGTTTTTTTTATATAGCAGTGAAATTCAACTGATTTAGGGTTCTTTCCCTCGCTAGATAAAAAGAATCCACCTTAAAATTTGATGTTGAAAAATGATAAGAAATAGTTAGAAAAATGCATAATGTAAAGAATTAATTTGTTCCAAATGAAATGTAATTGTATAAGTATGAAGAGAAAAAGAAATTGATGTTTAATAAGATAAAAATTGATCACACAACATAATGTTCACCTCTATCCCCATATATCTAATTTAAAGTCTTATACCTTCAAAAATATCTTTTTTCTATTCACAATTAAGCAAACTAATGAAATAACCATTCAACATATTTGTTATTACTAAGAAAGAACATGATCAATATAAAACTAATTGTAACTCCTCAAATTCTATTTCTCTACATTATAGTATTCCTCAATAAATAAAAGACGCAAGTTAATGTAATGGATTAAATATTAGAAGTATAATTATTGATAATTGGATATGTATTAATTAGTGAATAATGGAGGTGTAATTTATATAGCTAATGTGTGGTTATGTCCTCAATCACAAATATGTGATAGGATATGCATTAATTAATGAATAATTTATTTATTTAGCTTCTCTGGTTATCTTCATGCATTGGAGGGGGGAGGGGGGATGGAAGAGTTAAAATTAATAGACTCAATAACAAATATAAATGTGTTTGTCCTTTTGTATTCATACCATGAATGTGTAGTAAATTTTATGAATCACTTGTATTTTAAATTTATATTTGTGTACAATAATGTTAAGAAATCATTGGCAGACTTAAGGTAAAGTATTTATTATAATTCATGTGTTAATATATTTTTGTTCATAAATATATAATAATAGTATTTAAAGTATATGATAGTATTTATTATAATTATTAATGTGTATTTGCATTTTTGTCCGTACTATTATGACTTTATTGGGACGTTTTCGTAATCTAACTTTTAACTTGAAAGCTTCCCAATTATAATATAGTATGATATATGATGTATGATATATATATATATATACATGTATATAAATATATGGAGGATTTGGAGACAACTAGAGATTACTAATATAGAGTTTCATAACAGGGAGTCAACACACATATGATTTACCAATATTGAAAATGACTAGGGGTGTGTGCATTACTACGGGGTTTCGACACGGTAGGTAAAGATTAATCACAACCTAATCGAGTGATACATGGATAACATTTGGTCTAGGATACATCCAACATTCATTCGAACAGTCAAATGTGTATCCCTAGGATTTTTTCGAACTCCAAGACCCATACCAATAAAAAATCAAACATTGCTTGAGTAGATAGACTATTCCTAGTTCATCTCATAAAATGGGAAATTAATTAAATTATCTTATCGCTATCTCAAATCCATAGACTAATTTCACCAAATCCTCACTATTGAGTCTTACCCAATTCCATTTTTGCTTTCTTAAGCCAAAATGGTATTAGAGAGCTTCATCAATGATCTCAACCAATGATTTTAGATTAAAATTTCAAGACAGAAATAGATCCATGTAATACAATCAATTTTAGAACTAATTAATCCACACCCGTTAGATTTTACACCCACATTGTAAGACCTCGGAAATTGGAAAGTTGAATTAGAAAGGAGAAGTTACATTTCGGCACTGGTGAATGTTCTACGAATCCCTCCTACAGACCTGAAAAGGTCATATGGTCCGTACAAGACAGTCATAGGAAGTCATCCTGAGGTTTGAAAATGTTGAGTCTCTGAACTTTCCCTAGGACCACCAAAATGACCCCTAGAAGTTCTTACAGTTAGTAGGAAGGGGTCCATAAAGGAAGTTCCAGACTTGATGAAATATTTTTGAAAAGATGTTCCTACGGGAAGAGTCTATGGTCCTTAAGATATCCTACAAACTGTAGAAAGGATTCCTGGAATATGGATGGATTTTCGGGTTCCAGTAGTTGGTCCTCCGACTTGCCAAGACAGACCGTAGGGATTCCTACGATCCGTAGGTCCAGCCTGTAGGAGTCATTTGACAGTTTTAAATAAAGTATGTTTTTGTATTTTCCTGCCTATATAACCCCTAAACCATGTCATGTTGGCCCTATCACTAACCCTATAACTTAATTTACTCTTCAAAACTTAGGTAATTCCCTCCATCCACTCAAACTCACAAATTTTCTCCAGGGTTTCATCTCCAAGTTCTCTCCAAGGATCTTAAAGTCAAGCTAGTGTTCCATGAATCTTCAAGGTCTCTTCCTCTATTTCTAGGGCTTTGACTACCCATGGTATGTGGGAATTCACCAATGTATCCCTTTAATCCATTGGATTCCAAAAGAATCTCAATCTCCAATTCAATTTCACCCAGTTCTCTTAGGGTTTCATATGATTCTCCATAGGTTCAATCTATTATGATTCAATTACTTATATTCAATCTTATTATGCATGATTTAACTCAATTACACGATTTTCAATGCTTATGTCTATTTTATGAATATGAAATATGATTATGGATTTATGAATTAAGATTATGAATCTATGCATATTTTAATGAAATTGATGGTTTATGACTAAATGATGCTTTTAAGATAAAATGTCTATGATTTGTGAAAGATTTTCTCACATATGAATGAATCATGGTTTAAATGCTTAGATAGGTAAGTGTCTTAGTCAGTGAAGTTGTAAAATCTTGGTTTTGAAAGAAGCTATTGTAACATGAACTTATCATTCGATTGGTAAGTCTTAGTCGTTGCCTTTCCAATTATTTTTTCTATGATACGATTATGACTTTGGCTATTCCATAGGGATTTCCTTAGAACCGAGAAGACTTTAATATGGAGGCTCTCCCGTTAGTAGAGGCTAGATCTCTAGAAGCAATCTTCTTGTCTCGAACTAAGTGCCCCATATAATTGTCTTAAATGACCTAGCTAGTTGATCCACTTTAGCAATAATGAATATTACAGAGTTATACCTTGGCAAGTAGACTCTCTCTTTTTGGTATGAAGGTTACACTGGATTATATGTTATAGCTCACATGGCCTTATTATCAATTAACGATAAATATCTCACAAATGAACTATGTTTTCTTTAAAAGTCTTCTTAAATCTTTTTTATAGTTTCTATATGCATTGATCTAGTTCATTATTTTTTATTCCTCTTTAAAGGCTTTTATTACGTTTTACTTAGTCATGCATATCATGTTTAAAGTTCATCACATTATCATACCTATATTTTTATGCATTTCCCCATACTTAGTACATTCATCATTCTAATGCATATTTGTGCCTATATTGTTTCATAATATAGGGTCCGACATTCCTCCTCCCGAATGTGGTTAGTATTGAGATTGCTCCGCATGTGTTTGTTTGGATTGGTGAGTTCTCATGGTTCAGGGACATGGCCATTTGTGTTTTATTGCTTTTATCGTCCTTTTAGTTTCAAACTTTTATGTGGTTCATGGGTTACGTACAAATCACTCTTATGACGTTAGAAAGGCTATGTCAGACAAAGTTAGATTTTCGCATTTATGTTTCAGTATTGTACTCACTTCAGGTTTGTAACACCCCAGAAAATTCCTAAGTTAAGAATGAACAATACTTGAATTTCGTATAAGGTCGTACCAAATGATTCTTAATTTTTCTTTGATTGTAAGGTCAATTAAATAGTGTGGGAATGATTTGGAGATGAATTCAGGTCACAAGAATCTCCTAGCACAAAGTTAAGTTGAAAGTTTCCTTACCGATTAAGTTTTAATATAACATTCTACTTGGGTCAACTTCAAATGACCATATCTCTTAGACTATGAAAATTTATGTGGCCCATAACCTACCAAATTAAAGATATTTGAGTCCTCTTTTCAACGCCACCAAATTTGTAACAATTGGAGTTTGGAGTAAAACGTTATGCCCATTTTACTGGACACTATCTTGCCACGCGCCGGCAGCGTGGCCGAGGCATTGTCCGGCCGGGCGCGCGGCGAGGCAGAAGCAACAGCCTTCCTGCGTGGTTGGGTACACACATGAGGCATATTCTGCACGGGCATCTAGGTCTTTTAAAAACTCCCAAATACGTAGTTCACCTCCCTAGTTCATAAATTTACCCTAGAAAGAAAAGTTTTCAAGAAACTAACTTCCTCCAAGGTTCATCCATCATCCAAGGTAAGATTTGATCATAGAACTACATAATTCTTTTATCTTAATGTGAATTAATAATTCCTACTCATGATATTCATAGATTTTTCAAGAAAGCTCCTCAAGAACTCATCTCTAAGATTCAAGAAACAAATTCTTGACATCTTTTCATCCAAAGATCTCATTTTTCCCAAGAATTTGGAGTGTATAAGGTATGTAAGGCATTCATAATGTTGGACTATTTCATCCTCACGCCCTACATCTTAATTCAGTCAGTAGCATGTTGAATCTAGGGTTCTTCCCTCAGTTGTGTGAGATTAATGATATGAGCTATGTTCTTGTTTCGAGTTCTGAATCCTTACATTATGAGATTTGAAATATTTTATGCTTTGAGATTCTTGAATTGCTGTTCATGCTTGTAGTTCCACATGAACCCTATATATATTGCGTTTCTTTCTAAAAGTATTTTTGAGCCAATATTCCCTTACACTGCTTTTGAGGATTAAAGTGAGTCCAAGAGATAGTTTTAAAACATTATTTTCAGAAAATTTAAGGGAACAAAAATGGTTCCAAAAGTACTATTTTCACATTGAGAAAAGAACTATGATTTATGATTAGTATGACAGTCGAGTATGCCATCAATGTTTAAGCAGTATGGCATCTATATATGCCATCAATGTTTATGAAGTATGACTTCTCGAGTCATCAATGATCATATCATAATATGATTTCAGATATAGTTTTCATGATTACAACCCAAATACAAATTAGTTCAAGAGTCTTAAAGGAACTTTAATAGTTCCGAATGTATCATTTTTTTCATTGAAAAAGATAGCATTATTATCAGAAAAATATAAATAGTTTTCAAAAAATTTAATACAACTTCAGTTACCTCATAAAAAGGACTCTTGAGAAATTATCTCAATCCAGAGAGTACTTTTACATGAGCATACAATTATATTTTTGGAGTAGTATTGAGCACCGATTTGGAGTAAGAGCTAAGATAACTCAAAATCCATAAACTACGTAGCCAGCGTAGATAGGATTGTACTGCAAGACAGGTGACTCCTCACCTTCCTCAAGAAAGATTTACAGTGCATCCATCATTTCAGTTGCGTTCTACACTCCAGCAAGGTATAGAGTGGCTCTGGCAACGTGGGTAAAACGTTGTATCATCACAAGGCTCATAGTGATGGTTGTCGGTTAGAGAAACTCCCCAGTAAAGTAAAGTAAAATGTATTTTTATATATACATTTCAGTTCAGTATTTACGATTGTTGCATTCTTACAGTAAGAGATTAAATGATTTTCATCGTGATTTATACTATGTTTCAGTTGAGTTACTTTTAGCCTTTTAGTTTAGTTATTTGTTTTATTCAGCCTTATTACATACTCATACATTAAATGTACTGATGTCATTCGACCTGCATCGTTTTATCACTACTAAAAAACAACTCATTTAGCTACAACTTCATCGCTGGTCCGTCACTATTTTGCTCATAGCTAATGAAAATTTGTTGCTAATTTGTCGCTAAGTAGGATTAGTGACGAATTTTGCTCTTTAGCTACAAAATATATCCTTCGCTAAATTCAGTTTTTTAGTAGTGTATGGTGCAGATTCAGATACTTAGGATCATCAACATGAGTTTCATTGAGATCACATTATCCGCTCATTAACTTTTGGTGAGGCCTCCTTGCTTTCAGAGAACTCTAGTTTTATAATGTGTTAGTAGTACCGCTTTGAGGTGTTGTGGGTCTTGTCCCGACACCTATCTTTATACAGTAAAGGTTTCATAGATAGATAGTTTTGGTCAGTCTTACAGTACTTAATTTTAGATATTTTATTTAAAACTTTGTGTATCATTCAATATTTTCAGATATTTTTGAGACTCAGTAAACTGTTTTAAATGTTTCCTTAAGTTTTGATGCTTAAAAATACTTGAGTTAGTCTTCTGCTTAGTAGTCATCCAGGACAAGGGTTCGCTTGCGGACCAGTAATGGTTCTCGAGTGCCGGCCACATCCAGGGTGTAAGATCCGGGCGTGACAAACTTAGTATCAAAGCGTAGAGTTCAAGTGTCCTAGGGTGTCTATGAAGCCGTGTCAATAGAATTTTATTTATGGTTGTGAGGGCCCCACTTCTATAAAGAGGAACTACCGACATTTAAGAAAAGTTTTCCTTCTTTCATACTCTAAATCATGCAATAGAACTGTATCATAAGAACTTATTCTAACTCGTGCATTTCTCAGATCCATTCGATTTCCCCCTTATATGGAAGGTAGCCAAAAAGCAAAGCCCAAATCCTTATTGATGAGTTATTCTAAGATAAAGTCTTTAGAATGTAAAAGAGATTGCACAGGGCTTGAGAGAAGCCCGTTAGTGTGCATTAAGTGAGTTGATTTGAAATATGGCGCCCTTATTCATAAGAATCGTTCATTTGATCCAAAGCGAGATGTACTCCCAGACACTCTTCTCTAACTCTTGTTTCAAGTGATACCCTTTAAGAGGGAAGTATGTTTTAGAATGCTTGGCAGTATCTTCACCGAACGATAGTGTGAGTTGTGATATTATGAGCCAGTAGTAGGAGAAGTACCAGAGTTAGAAGTATGCATCTAAGAAGTGTAGTAACCTAAGAAATGGGGATAGTTATAGAGTAAAGTGTGTAGTTGCACTCATGCACCTATTTAGTTATTAATAAGAAGTTTTCCCTTATCGATAGGCTAAGAAGTGATGATTTTGTGTAGATTTCATGATAGAAGGTAGATGAATAGGTACTAGTCACAATGAGTTAGAGTATACTTTAACCAGAAAGGAGTTTATGATGAGGTGTCAATGTATTTGTATCAACCAAGTATAGTTGTTGAATAAAAGAGCTGAGTATTAGTGATGTAATAGATTTAAGCTAGACTTACAATTTTTGAAAAAGAGAGCCCCTTGGTACTCAGAGGATTATAGAACTAATTAAGTAATGAAGTATAGTAAATGGGTAAATAGTATTTAAGTTAAGAAAGGAAATGGAGCAATAATATAAAAATAGGTAGGATGTGAGATAAAGATTGACGACTTGTCATAAGCTCTTAGTGGGAGAGTGTTTCTTAATTTTATCTAGTAGTCGTAAGTAGTATAAGATGTGAGAAATTATATTGATGTCTTGTTTAGTACTATAGACACTAAGCTTGAATTTGAGAAGAGTGTTGTGATAAAAATGATGACAACATAAGGGTGATGATATTAGCTTTGAGATCTGATATGGTAGATTTGACATAGAGTAGGTGAGAAATTGAGATGTTAGTTCCAATGAATGTGAGTGGTATAAGTGTAGGATTCTAACTTTTAGATGAGAGCAATAAAGTGCGGCTAAGTCGTTAGAGTAATAAGAGCATTAAGAGGTGTACCCGAGATCGTATATAGTCAGACGAGGTTCCAATTAAGTTTATGATTTTCTATGTGTGCCTAGATAGTATATTTGAATTATCGATGTGGAGTAGGCTGATGTAAGCATTATTTATTACCCTTAAGAGTTGGTCGGAGAGATCATATATAGTCAATGATGAGCCTTTTAAATATAGTTCAAGTTTTCTCTAGTTGGGTAGATATGAACTTAGAAAGGCTATTTTTAACAGACTAAGAGGTAGAAGTCAGACTATTAAGAGTTAAACGAAGCAGCTTTATACACCATTGAGAAGAGGTTAAAATAAGCATCTAAAAAAAGGGGTCTTAGAAGGAATCTTAGTAACCGCACATGGAGAGTTTAGTGGCCATAAGATTAGCCTTTCCCGAGTATTAGAGTAAATCGAATATAGACTAGTTTAGAAAAGATGGAATATATCCATAGCCTTAGAGTATCAGCTTCAGACCTAAGGGGGAGATGATAAGATGAGAAACCAAGTCAAGTGTTCAGAGTCAAATAGTAATGTGTTCAGAAAGAGTTAAAGTGATATATCGATCCATTCATACTCTAGCGTATTCCTCAAAGTTCAATCGTTACAACATCTAATTGATGTCTTTAATATCAAAATAGTGTTCATGACCTATGCTCATACACCTCAAATAGATTCACATCTATGCTCAGTTTCAAGAATTAGGGGCAAAGACTTTTAGCCCATCGATCTCAATATTACTCCATAAAGTTATGGATATCAGCCTCATGATATGAACCTATTCATATAAGCACTCATGTCTCATAGTATGCTTAGTTTCACAAATTCATGAATTACTCTCAATGGCTAACAACATAATGTTATGTCATGCATATTCATATATCAGAATTCTCAAATGAATTGTGCTTATGACCTTTCGCCCTAAAGCTCTTTTAGTGATCCTTTTTAGTTAGAGAGTAATGTTGTCGATAGTAGTTGAGTAATTATAGAAGGAGAGGGTTGATGTTTCTTACTATGATAGTGGTGGTGTTCTTATTCCATCTAAGGTTATAATGTGGACGAGGAATAGGATGACGTTTTACTAAGAGTAATAGTCAAATGAGAGGAAGTAGTTGTTCCTAGTAGTAATGCGTGAAATTTCAGTTGGTAGAGATGATAAGAGAATGAGAAATTCTTAGAATGATTGGTTAGTAAGAGTTCATGGAGTGGCTATAGTACTAAGCTTGAATGTGGTGTCGTTAACATGTGGACAAATGCATGATGCATTAGGTGTTTCTTGATTTGGGCTCGAGGTTGGTTGAATGCAGTTTAGATAAGTATAACAATCTCATGTTTAGAACCTTGTCAATTAGAGATTAGGCTTGAACACAGTAAGAGCAAGAGATTTTACTTAGACGTTTGTAAGAATAGTCATATACTCTAGTGGGAGCTATGAGTTGCAGCTAACGAAGTGCAGTAATCAGAAAGGACATCATAGTTGAGAAGTATTGCTAAGCTTAAAAGCTACCAATCATATCACTCAAGGCATAGTAGTCACATTCTTACTTCGTGCCCGGATAACTTGTTTCATGTCATGGTCTATAATCTTGAAATCTTATGTGAGCTTTGTGCCAAGCATTCTCTAGTCCAGCTTCAAAACTCACAGTATGAATCAGTTCTGCCTATATTAGTAGACAAGTTCAGAAGTCAAGAGATAGTAAGAGTAACTCGTTTCCTTTCCATGCTCAGTTTAACCATCATTCTAGGACGAATGATCCCAAGAGGGAGATATTGTAACACCCCAGAAAATTCCAAAGTAAAGACTAAACCATTCTTGAATTTCGTATAACGTCTTACCAAGTGATTCTTAATTGTTCTTAGATTCTAAGGTCAATTTAATAGTGTGGGAATGATTTGGAGATGAATTAAGGTTACAATAATCCCGTAGCACAAAGTTAGTTGAAAGTTTATATACCGATGAAGTTTTAATATAAGACTCTACTTGGGTAGACTTCAAATGACCATATATCCTAGAATATGAAAAGTTCCTTGTCCCATAACATACCAAATTAAAGGTATTTGAGTCTTATTTCCAACGCCACCAAGTTTGCATCAATTAGAGTTTGGAGTAAAACGTTATGCCCATTTTACTGGACACTATACTGCCACGTGCCGGTCGCGTGGCCGAGGACTTTTCCGCGTAGGCACGTGGCGAGGCAGCAGCTACAACTTTCATGCATGGTTGGCTACGCGCCTGAGGAGTATTTTGCGTGGGCACGCGGGCGTCTGGGTCTTTTAAAAACTCCCAAATACGTAGTTCACCTCCCTAGTTCATAAATTTACCCTTTTCAAGAAAAGTTTTCAAGAAACTAACTTCCTCCAAGGTTCATCCATCATCCAAGGTAAGATTTGACCATAGAAATTTATAATTGTTTCATCTTAACGCGAATTAATAACTCCTACTCATGAAATTCATAGATTTTTCGAGAAAGCTCCTCAAGAATTCATCTCTAAGATTCAAGAAACAAATTCTTGACATCTTTTCATCCAAAGATCTCATCTTTCTCAAATATTTGGGGTGTATAAGGTATGTATGGCTATTCATAGTGTTGGACTAGTTCGTCCTCAAGACCTACATCTCAATTCAATCAGTAGACAGTTGAATCTAGGGTTCTTCCCTCAGTTTTATGAAATTCTTGATATGAGCTATGTTCTTGTTTCGAGTTCTGAATCCTTACATTATCAGATTTGAAATATTTTATGCTTTGAGATTTTTGAATTGTTGTTCATGCTTGTAGTTCCACATGAACCCTATATATATTGCGTTTCTTTCTAAAAGTATTTTTGAGCCAATATTCCCTTACACTGCTTTTGAGGATTAAAGTGAGTCCAAGAGATAGTTTTAAAACATTATTTTCAGAAAAGTTAAGGGAATAAAATTGGTTCCAAAAGTACTATTTTCACATTGAGAAAAGAACTATGATTTATGATTAGTATGACAGTCGAGTATGCCATCAATGTTTAACTAGTATGGCATCTAGATATGCCATGGATGTTTATGCAGTATGACTTCCCGAGTCATCAATGTCATATCATAATATGATTTCAGATATAGTTTTCATGATTACAACCCAAATACAGATTATTTCAAGAGTGTTAAGGGAACTTTAATGGTTCTGAATGTATCATTTTTTTCATTGAAAAAGATAGCATTATTTTTCAGAAAAATATAAAGAGTTTTCAGAAAGATTTAATACAGCTTCAGTTACCTTATAAAGAGGCCTCTTGAGAAATTATCTCAATCCATGGAGTACTTTTACATGAGCATACAATTATATTTTGGGAGTAGTATTGAGCACCGACTTGGGGCAAGAGTTAAGATAACTCAAACTCCGTAAACTATGTAGCCAGCGTAGATAGGATCATACCACAAGATGGGTGACTCCTCACCTACCTCAAGAAATCTTTATAGTGGATCCATCATTCAGTTATGTTCTATACTCCAGCAAGGTATAGAGCGGCTTTGGCAACGTGGGTAAGACATTTTATCATCATGAGGCTCAAAGTGATGGTTGTCGGTTAGAGAAACTCCCCAGTAAAGTAAAGTAAAATGTATTTTTATATATACATTTTAGTTCAGTATTTATTATTATTGCATTCCTACAGTAAGAGCTTAAATGATTTTCATCATGATTTATACTATGTTTCAGTTGAGTTACTTTCAGCCTTTCAGTTCAATTATTTGTTTTATTCAGCCCTATTACTTACAAACACATTCAATGTACTGATCTCATTCGACTTGCAACATTTTATGTTGCAGAATCAGGTACTTAGGATCATCAACATGAGTTCCATTGAGATCATATTATCCACTCGTTAACTTTTGGTGAGGCCTCCTTGCTTTCGGAGAACTCTAGCTTTATGATTTGTTAGTAGTACCGCTTTGAGGTGTCGTGGGTCTTGTCCCGAAACCTATCTTTATACAGTAGAGACTTCTTAGATAGACAGTTTTGGTCAGTCTAACAGTACTTAATTTCAAATATTTTATTTAAATCTTTATGTATCATTCAATATTTTCAGATAGTTTTGAGAATCAGTAAACTATTTTAAATGTTTCCTTCAGTTTTGATGCATACATATACTTCAGTTAGTCTTCCTCTTTTAGTCAGCCAGAACAAGGGTTCGCTTAGGGACCAATAATGGTTCTCGAGTGCTGGCCATGTCCAGGGTGTAGGCTCGGGGTGTGACAAGATTTCTCTATATGATCTAGACTTTACTTTGATACTTCATTCAATTATCTTGTGTTTTATTGAATCATGTCTTTCTTTACATCATGCTTATGTCAAGTGGCTTATCTAGGGCCTTTTGGGGCTCTATTCACCATGTCACACCTAGGGGTACTTTCAGTCGTGACAAACTTGGTATTTAGAGCATCAGGTTTGTAGAAAGGTCCTAGGATGTCTGACAAGCCACGTCTAGTAGAGTCTTGTTCATGAGTATGAAGCACGTCATATTTTTGAATAAAAGGCTACAAGGCATGTAGGAAACTTTATTTGTTTCAGTACTCTAAAGTTACGCAATTGAGTTGAACTCTATAAAGGTCTTTCTCCTAACTCTTGTCCGATGCTTTTCAGGAAATGCCTCCTTGAAGAGCTTACATAAGAAGGAATGTAGGTGACAACATGGAGCCCAAGGTTCCGCAAGTGCCAGTCGATCCTTTGGCTGATGAAATTCTGAGATGCTTTCAATGTATTATCTTAAGATATGACAACCCAAGCTAATAGAGAGGCCGTTGCTCAAGTGAACCCAATCGTGGATACATGGGTTATAAGAGTGAGGGGCTTCACTAGGATGAATCCCCAGAGTTCTTTATTTCAAAAGTTGATGAAGATCCCCAAGAGTTTGTTGAGGAAATCCAAAAGATCGTGGACATTATGGGAGTTACACCGGTGGAAAAGGTGGAATTGGCCCCTTATCAACTTAAGGGTATTGCTCAAATGTGGTTTAATCAATGGAAAGAAGAAAGGGAAATTGATGCGGGATCTCTTGATTGGGGGAAATTTAAAGGGGTTTTTCTTGATCGTTTCTTTCCCATTGAGATGAGGGAAGAGAAAGTGCTTGAGTTCATCAATCTTCGACAAGGGAACATAAGTGTGAAAGAGTATGTATTCTAGTTTACTTAATTGTATAAGTATTCTCCTAGTATATTTGTCGACTCTAGGGAAAGAATAATTAAATTTTTATCGAGTGTGTTTGAATTGGTGGTCAAGGATTGTCGTACCTCCATGCTAATCAAGGAGATGGATATCTCCCGATTTATGATTCATGCCTAACAAATGAAAGAGTAAAAGCTAAAGGAGAAGGAAAGAGAGTCAAAATGGGCAAGGATCGGTGATTGTGACTTTTCTCATTCTAGGTCCAGTGGACATGGTCATTCTCAATTTCAGCAAAAGTTCTCTGGCCAAGGTTCTTCTAATATTTAGACCCCAAAGTTCAATAAAAATAGGGTGTCTAACCCTAAGTCTCAAGGAGGTAGTGGTAGTGGATCTTCTACTCCCGCTTGTCAAAAGTGTGGCAAGAGTCGGTCGGGAAAATACTTAGTCGGTAAAGATATTTGCTATGGTTGTGGGAAGAGTGGACACAAAGTGAGAGAATGCCCTTTTATTGCTACTAAGGGAAGGGATGGTAGGAAAGTTCATTCTAGGGGTTCTGGTTTAGGTGATCCTCGTCAGAACAGATTTTATGCTCTCTAGACTCGATATGATTATAAGGGTTCTCCAGATGTTGTGAGCGGTATGTTGAAAGTCTTTCATCTTGATTTATATGCCTTGCTTGATCTGGGTGCTACATTGTCTTTTGTGACTCCTTATGTGGCTGTGAGATTTGATATCTGTCCCGATATTCTTTTAGAACCTTTTTCAATCTCAAACATGTTGGTGACTCTATTATGCTAAACGAGTCTATAGAAATTGTCATGTTTCCATTTCTCATAGAGTTACTCATGTTTATTTGGTAGAGATTGAAATGTTAGACTTTGATGTCATTCTTGGGATGAATTTGCCTCTCTCTTGTTATGCTTCTATAGATTGTAGGACTCGATTGGTCATTGAAACGACCCCAAAAATGCCCGAAAATGTGCTTCGAAAACACCTATAATTGTAATTTCCATATATCTCAAAATCCGTGCATGATTGAGTGGGGTCAAATTGAGTGGGAAATGGGTCTAACCCGAATTTTAGAGCAACCGTATCAAAATTCAAAAATCGCAAAAATTGCGATTTGGAGGGTCAACTTTAAAGGGGCATATCTCTTAGCACACAAGGAACTGGAAGGGCTGCAAACTATTAAATTAAAGCTCTTTGAGTTAGCTTTCCAACGCACTTGGTTTCACCTCATTCCGAGTTAGGATGAGGGAGTTATGACCATTTTCGTAAAACCTGTCTGTGCAGATTTGCAATTTCCAGTGTGCTATTTTTTTAGGCGGGTTGGAGACGTTTTTTCTTTTTATAAAAAGGGGATATGTCCCATACTTAGTCATTTTTCTTAACTCCAAAAACACTCTCTAAGCCCTCTCCAAAAATTCCACCAAGATCTTCAACCAAATTCAAACATCTCAAGCTCTAATTCCGGATTCAAGACTCAATCTCAAGCTTCGATTCTCCATTCCAATCTTCATCAAGGATTCTCCAAAGTTGAGGTATGTGGGTTTGATTGTGGAAACCTTCCTTTCCACAAGTCCAACCATTTATCCTCTATTTCTACTTCAAGTTTATGGGTCCTTATGATTATTTATGAGCTCTTGAATTATGGAATTACTACTACACACCCTATTATGGTCAATTTTGCATATTATCATGAAATGGAATTATTATGTGATGTTTATGGTTTACATACTTCCATGATCAAATTATGAAGGTTGATATATATATGTATGTTGTTGGTGGGCTGATTTATATGGATTTTGGAATTGGTTGGACTTAGTATTCTTGAAATACATGATTTCATTTACATGAACAATTGCCCACCTTGTGTTTGATAAAATGCCCATTTATAGAATTCTTAGGAAAGGGAAGGTCCAAGGTACGTCCTATGAGTAGGATGGTTATGTAATTACTGAAATGATGATGAAATGGATACATGTATATGATTTTCTCTATATAAGTGTTGTGAGTCGACCAAGCCTAGTACGGGGGGTAGTAGGCCCGTATAACCGTATCGAGGGGTTGGTACCTTGGTTGCCTAGTACGGGGGGTAGTAGGCCCGTATAACCGTATCGAGGGGTTGGTACCTTGGTTGCCTAGTACGGGGGGTAGTAGGCCCGTATAACCATATCGAGGGGTTTGTACCTTGGTCCCTAGCTCGGGGGGTGGTAGGCCCGTGTAACCATATTGAGGGGTTTGTACCTCTTTCGCCTCTCCAAGGGGGTGGTAGGCCTTGGAAATACTGTATTGATGGTCACTCGCCACACATGTACTACGTTCCACTAAATATGATTTTTATGTAAGCATCATTATACATATCATTTCATTAATATGCTATCTATTGGGTATGATTACGCATTTTTCCTATGATGTCCATCTAATGTAGCATTGCATTGCATCCCATATACTTAGTACATTCAAATGTACTAACGCATACTCTATGCCTACATGATGTCACCATGTAGGGACCGGAGCACCGCTTGACCATCCTCCTCCGCGTGGCTAGTACGATTTTCTATAGTGGTTATTGGTGAGTCCTCCATTTCGGGGACGTTGCTCATGATCTTTTGCTATGTATAAAACTTTTCCTTTCTAGTTATGTTTTGACTGTGAGGGTGAGCCCGGTAGTTTGTCTTGGCCCCCGCTAAGTACTCATGTTTAGAGGTGGTGTTGGACAAGTTGTGTATTATGCTCGAGCTTGACTCATCTATGGTATTTATGTATCATTTCTTTTTCTTTTTTTTCCTCTTCTTGCTCCCTTAGTCCCGATTTCCCCCTTGATTATGCTTATCGCTTATGGTCATTTAATTGCTTCCGCGACCAAGGATGTGTAATGATACGCTATGAGGCTTGTTTGGGGTTCCTTCGGGTTCCCCATTCGCCGGTCACATCTAGGCCCTAGGCTTGGGTCGTGACAGTCATATTCCAGGTTCCAAATGAACCTATCTTAAAATGGAAATGGGGAAATTCTGCTCCTGAGGGTCAATTCATATCTTGCCTAAAGGCCAGGAAAAATGATTTCTAAGGGTTGCATCTATCATCTTATTCGGGTTAGGGATACAGATTCAGAAACCCCTATTCTTGAGTCAGTTCCGATTGTAAATGAGTTTCTAAAAGTGTTTCTCGATGATCTTCCCGGTATTCCTCTTGAAAGGAAAATAGACTTTGGTATTGACCTACTCCCAGATACACAACCTATCTTCATTCCTCCTTACTATATGGCTCCGACATATCTTAAGTAATTAAAGGATCAATTGAACGATTTTTTGGATAAGGGTTTTATTAGACCGAGTATCTCTCGAAGTGGTGCTCTAGGGTTTTTTGTTTGTAAGAAGGATAGTTCGCTTCGTATATGTATTGACTATCGAAACTTAAGCAAGGTCACAATAAAGAATAAGTATCATATTCCAAGGATTGATAATTTGTTTCATCAAGTCCAAGGTGCTAGTTTCTTCTCAAAGATTGATCTTCAATCGGGGTATCACCAATTGAGAGTAAAGAAAAGTGACATTCCGAAGACGGCCTTTCAAACTCGGTATGGTCACAACGAGTTTTTGATGATGTCGTTTGATTTGACTAATGCCCCGGCAAATTTCATGGACCTAATGAATAGAGTGTTCAAACAATATCTTGACATGTTCATGATTGTATTTATTGGTGATATTTTTATTTACTCTTGGAGTGAGGATGAGCATGTTGAACATTTAATCCTTAAAGATCATCAATTGTTTGCTAAGTTTAGCAAGTGTGAGTTTTGTTTGAGGTATGTTACTTTCCTTGTCGATATTATTTTCGGTGATGGTATTCAAGTTTATCCTAAGAAGACCGAGGCGGTTAAGAATCGCCCTAAACCTTTGTTCGTTTCAAATATATGGAGTTTCTTGGCTTTGACCGATTACTGTGGAAGGTTTATCCAAGGGTGTTCCTCTATTGCTTTGCATTTGACAACACTGACAAAAAAGAAGGTTAAATGACTATGGTCGGAAGCTTTTGAGAAGGTTTCCAAGAGTGGAAGGATAGACTCACTTTAGCCCCTACATTGACATTACCGGATGGATCATATCATTTTGTAGTTTATTGCGATTCTTCACAGATTGGTCTTGAGTGTATTTTGATGCAACATGGGAAAGCTATTGCCTATGCTTTGAGAAAATTAAAGGTGCATGAAAAGAATTAGCTAACTCATGCTTTGGAGCTAGCGACAATGGTTTTTGCTTTAATGATTTTGAGACATTACTTATATGGTGTCCATGTTGATGTGTTCACTGACCATAAGAGCTTGAAATATGTGTTCACCCCAAAGGACTTAAATCTTTATCACAGGTGATGGCTTGAGTTATTGAAAGATTATGATATGAGTGTCCTCTGTCACCTAAAAAGAAAAATGAGGTGGCCGATGCTCTTAGTCGACTATCGATAGGTAGGGTTTCTTATGCTGAGGATTGTAAGAAAGAGCTAGTTCATTATGCTCATAGATTGGCCCGATTGGGTGTTCGCTTGGTTAATTCCAATGAGGGAGGCATGATTGTTCAGAATGTTTTGGAATCATATCTTGTTGTGAACGTGAAGGCTAAGTAAAATCTTGATCCAATTTTTGTTGAGTTGAAGAAGTGTATTTTTGAAAAAGCCATTGAGGCTTTCTCTGAAGGGAGAGATAGTGTTCTTCATTACCAAGGTCGATTATGCGTTCCGAGTGTTGATGAGTTAAGGAATCAGATTTTGGTGGAAGCTCACATTTTTTATTCTATTCACCAGGGGACACACCAAGATAAACCATGATTTGCGGGAAGTCTATTTGCGGAATGTGATGAAGAAAGATATCACCGAATTTCTAGCTAAGTGTCCTAATTGTCTACAAGTGAAAGTTGAGCATCAGAAACCAGATGGTTTGGCTCAAGAAATTAGCATTCCTACTTGAAGAGGGAAAATCTAAATATGGACTTCATTATGTGTTACCACGTACGCGTCGTCAGATTGACTCGATTTAGGTTATTGTGAATCAGATGATGAAGTCAGCTCATTTTCTTCCGGTGAAGACTTCATTTTCAGCCGAAGAAAGCTTTATATTTGGAAAATGGTGAGGTTGTATGGGATGCCTTCATCCATTATATTCGATCATGGTACTTAATTTACGTCTCAGTTTTGGAGGTCTTTTAAGAAAGGTCTTTGTACTCCTGTAAAGCTTAGTACAACTTTTCATCCAAAGATTGAGGGACAAGCTGAATGTACTATTCTGATTTTGGAAGATATGTTGGGAGCTAGTGTCATTGACTTTAAGGGTAATATGAACGATCGCTTGCCTTTGATTGAGTTTGCGTGTAATAATAGATATCACTCGAGTATTCAAATGGCTCCATTTGAGGCTCTCTATGGTAGGAGATGTAGGTCTCCTATTGGTTGGTTTGAAGTTAATGAGTTTTCCTTGATAGGGCCCGAGTTAGTGCATGAGGCTACGTAGAAGGTTCAACTTATTCACGAAGGTTAAAAATGGCTCAAAGTCAACAAAAGTCTTATGCCGATGTTAGAAGAAAAGAACTTGAATGTAATATTGATGATTAGGTTTACTTAAAAATCTCACCTATGAAAGGTGTAATGAGATTTGTAAAAAAGGGGAAGCTTAGTCCCAGATATGTGGGCCCATGTCAAATTCTGAGGTGTATTGACAAATTGGCCTATGAATTGGAGTTACGTACCAATTTTGCATCGGTACATTCGGTGTTCCATGTCCTCTTCTTGAAAAAGTGTGTTGGAGATTCAACATCCATAGCTCCATTAGAAACTTTGGGTATTAAGGAAAAACTTTCATTTGAAGAGGTTCCGGTTGAGATCTTGGATCGATAAATTCAAAAGTTAAGAAATAAAAAAGTTGCTTCCGTAAAAGTTCTTTAGAGGAATCAATTAGTTGAGTGTGCTACTTGAGAGTATCCTCACATTTTTCCCTCCGCTCCCATTCTAGGTTGAGGTGTTAGGTTCTCGTGGTTCATTCTTTCGGATTTATATCTTTTAGTAATTCTCATGTCTCCATATGCATGCATGTTCGTGAAAACATGTTATTAGTTTATGTTTTGGCTTGGATTCAATTACTCCTTGATTATGTTCATTTTGATATGTTTGCATTCATGTTGGGTTGTTAGACTCTCTCCGTACTCTATTAATGCTAGCTTGAGTCACATTCGAGGATGAATGTTCCCAAGTAGGAAATATTGTAACACCTTGAAAATTTGAAAGTTTAATTAGAAAGGAGAAGTTGAATTTCGGTACTGGTGCAGATTCTACGAAGCTATCCTACAGACCGTAAAAGATCCTACGGATCGTAGAAGGCAGTCGTGGGAAGTCATTTTGAGGTTAAGAAATTTTAAGTCTCTAAACTTTTCCTATGGTTTCAGGATAACCCATTGAAGTTCTTATCATCCGTAGGAAAGAGTCAGTAGAAGGAGTTCCATACTTGACAAAATATTTTGTAAAAGAGGTTTCTACGGGAAGGGTTTACGGGCCATAGAATGTCCTACGTACCATAGAAAGGATTTGTGGAAGTTGGATGGTTTTTTAGGTTTCAGTAGCTGACCCTAAGACTGGTCATGATGGATCGTAGGAATTCCTACGATCCGTAGGTCCAGCCGGTAGGAGTCATCCGACAGTTTTAAATTAAGGGTGTTTTGGTCTTTTCCTATCTATCTAACCCCTAAACTATGTCGTTTTCTCTCTATAACTATCCCAATAACTAAATTTAATCTTCAAAACTTAGCCCATTCCCTCCCATCCATTCAAACTTAATAATTCTCTCAAGGGTTTCTTCTCCAAATTCTCTCCAAAGATCTTCAAGTCAAGCTAGGGTTTCATCAAGCTTCAAAGTCTCTTCGTACATTTTTAGGGCATTGATTACCCAAAGTATGTGGGAATTCACCAATGGATCCCTTTCATCCATTGAGTTCCAAAAGAATCTCAATCTTCGATTCAATTTCACCCAATTCTCTTAGGGTTTCATATGATTCTCCATGGGTTCAGTATATTGTGATTCAATTACTTATATTCAATCTTATTATGCATGATTTAACTCAATTACATAATTTCCAATTGATTTCACATGAATCCATGCATATGTCTATTTTATGAATATGAACTAGATTATGGATTTATGAATTATTATTATGAATCTATGCATATTTTTATGAAATTGATCATTTATGACTAAATGATGCTTTTTAAGTTAAAAGTGTCACTGATTTGTGAAACGTTTTCTAACACATGAACAGAATCATGATTTAGATGATTAGATAGGTATGTGTCTTAATGAGTGAAGTTCTGAAATCATGCTTTTGAAAGGAGCTACTCTAACATTAACTTATGATTAGATTGGTAAGTCTTAATTGTTGCCTTTCCAAGTATTTTTACTATGATATGATTATGACTTTGGCTATTTAGTTGGGATTTACTTAGCACCGAGAGGACTTTGAGATGGAGGCTCTCCCATTAGTAGAGATTGGGTCTCTAAAAGCAATCTCCTTGTCCCAAATTATGTGCCCATAGGATTGTCTTAAATGACCTAGCTAGTGGATCAACTTTAGTAATAATGAATGATACGGAGTTTTACCTTGGCAAGTAGACTCTCTCTTTTCACTGTTAGGGCTATACCTGATTCAATGTCATAGCTCACATGGTCTTATTTTCGGTTAACGGTAAATATTCAACAAATGAACTATGCGTTCTTCAAAAGTCTTCTTAAAGCCTTTCTATGGTTTTCTATAAGCGTTGACCTTGTTCATGATTTATGATTCCTTCTTAAAGGCTTTCATTATGATTTACTTGGTCATGCATATCATGTTCAAAGTTCATCATATTGTCATGCCTACGTTTTATGGATTTCTTCATACTTAGTACATTCATCGTACTAATGCATATTTGTGCCTATATTGTCTCATAATATAGGGTCCAACGTTCTTCCTCCAAGATGTGGTTGGTATTGGTATTACTCCATAGTTGTTTGTCTTGATTTGTGAGTCCTCATGGTTCAGGGACAAGGCCATTGATGCTTTATTGCTTTTATCATCTTTTTAGTTTCAAACTTGTAGGTGGTGCATCGCTTACATCCCAACCACTCCCGTGATGTTAGAAAAGGGTATGTTAGACAGAGTTAGATTTTTGAATTTTTCTTTCCTGTACTCACTTCAGATTTCTCTTAATGATCTAGACTTTACTTTGAGCTTTCATTCGATTATCATGTATTTGATTGAATAATGTCTTTCTTTACGTCATGCTTTTGTCAAGTGGCTTGTCTAGGGCCTCTCAAGGTTCTATTTCTATGTCACACCTAGGGGTACTTTGGTTCGTGACACACATCTTGCACACACACCCCTTGCTACAGATTTAGCTACTCATAATCAAAGAAATTGAGATAATACCAACGTAAGAATACTCCAATTCAAGAAACATTTTTAAAAAAAATTGAGATCCAAGCTTTGATGGATGCAAATCTGAGTTTTCTTCCTTAGCTAGTAAGAAAAGTTCTTAGCTATTCTCTCCGAATCTCGAGTTCTCCAAGCAAAAGGAAAATTTATCCCCTCCTTCTCCCCCATGGAAGAAGATAAAGGTACATAATTACACAATTCTCTACTTTATCCTTGGAATATTTCAAAAATAACAATTTATACCATAAGTATGTTTTTGCCCTTGAGCTTTCGTTCCTCATATTGCACTGGACCGATGGGACGTTGTTCCCTGATTGCAGAATGCTAATCGTATCACCACTTTAGCTTTCAATTCCCTCATTACCTAGCACTAGTGCTGGGCTAGTGAAACACCAATAAAGAATCGTACAACGTTACTGATTCACCAGTTCTTAGGTGGTCTTGCTCCAATCAAGCCCCTATTTAGACGACTAGATGCCAACTGGCTCCTACAGGATGTCAGTTCGTTCCCAAGTGTGCTTTATTGATTTTAAGCTCTAAATCCATCAAACTTAACTTTTCCAAGGAATGCCTGCATACAAGAGAACTAGAGCCTAAAACTCCTTCAATTAGCATTGAAATATAGCAATAATCTATGAATTTGAGTCCAATGAGTCGGTAAAGTAATGACTCATCGAACCTCCAAACTTGAACTATTGCTTGTCCTCAAGAAAAACACTCACTAAGCCTAGGATTTAAGCTCGACAACACCAAAAATAGGAATCACACAACTACACACTAGACTCGAAAAAAGAAAAACAAAAGACTCAAACAATAGACTATATATACAAACACAACTCACAATTAGTTCCACCATTACTCACTAGGAAAATGTTTTCTTTCTTTCTAAATCCTTTCATTCAAAACAATTTTGAAGCACAAATCTTGGACAATTTTTTCATTTTTCAAAGCATCTAAAGTCAATGGCATCAACCTTCAAAGTTTTCCTAAAGATTCACAATAATTTATCACATTCATGCAACTCAAATGAAATCAAGACCTCGCCATTCAAACAAAAGATGCAATACTACTCACAAAAGAGAGAATCCCAAAAACAATCATGAATATCAATATAAGGGATTATAGATCATCCAAACACTCATTCTCACAAAGGAATTCAAACATAGACACATTGATCCATAGGCTTGCTCTATATGTGGATCAACACTAATGTAGATTGACAAGGTTCAAAATCACCAAGGACTTGTAGGTTTGACTTAGGCTTGGGAAATAGGTGTTGTATCATTTGGTCAAATGACTAAGATGCCTTCCTAATGCTTTCACTTTTCAATTAAGCACACAACTCACATTTTTTTCAATTTTACCTTATTTCTCCCTTTTCATGGTGGTCACTCAATTCAAACATCCACTTTTCTTATCACTTAAGACATGTGCACACTATGAAATAGCACCAACATTTTATTTTCCTTCTTAGTATTCTTTCGTCAAATTTTCATTGTGAAGTGATAACGCTCAAATTACCCTCAAAACAAGTTCAAAGAGTAAGCGTTCGTCCTCAATAAAAATATCCAACTAAGAATCAAGGTCGAATCTCAGAAAGAACTATTTGTCGGCAATCAAAGAGACAAAGAATAAATCGATACTGGTTCAAACCTAAACATGCAATGTACAACATTATTGAATAGAAAGAGATTTTGGTAACTAAACAAAGGGTTTGGGCAAAGACAATATCAAGTAAGGGATTACTGGGATTTAGGAAATTCAAAACTCAACACTCATTCAATGATCCATTGCCATCTCAGTACATGCAAATCAATCAAAAGTAGGCTTGATTATCATCAATCAACACATATCTCCTTTCGGTCTCAAAGTGTTTTTCCACGATATCATCTTTCATTCTCAAAGTGTTTTTCCACGATATCACCTTTCGGTCTCAATCTTGTTCAACAACAAAGCAATCCACAACCTTAATCTAAACCCCTATTTCTAGCAAGTTTAGGATTCAACAAAGTAGACCTAAATTATCTCCTTTCGGTCTCAAATTTAGGAATCAAAACCAAATATGATTATCAACCTAGTTCTCCACTTCACGAATTCTCTTTTAAGCAACCCACGAATATCGAAAGTTATATTCAAGTGTGCACTCTCAAATCATAGATTGAAGCACGAAAATTAGATTAAACCAAGCTCATGAAGCATGGAATAACATACAAAAGACATAGAATGTGCTATCAAGACCCAAATGAATTGTGTATTTCTAGCACAAAACCCCAATCTCAATTAGCAATTACACCCACAATTCTAGAAATTTAAAGTAAGAAAATGAAGAAGGGAATAATGAATTTTACTAATTCGAACATAATCTTTAAACCCAAATGTGAATTGTGAGGAAACTTGCCTACAAATCTTTACCCAAATTGAAATCTACAAATTTTCTCTCTAAGTCTAAGCTAAAAGATGAACTTTTCTCTGTAGGATTGTTGCATGTTATCCACAATGACATATGGTAAGTGTAAAAAGGGATTTTGGGATAAATTTGGTGAAATTTCCATTATGCCCAGGTACTTGAAGCATGACTCTCCGCGTTCGCGGAGAGTGGTCCACGTTCGTAGACTTGAGTTGACCGATGTGGCGCATTCGCGGTCCTCCTGGTGCATTCACGGTCTCCATTGACAAGAGTTCCATGTTCGCGATCCTCCATTTACCAGAGTTCCACGTTCGCGGCCCTTCAGGCGAGTTCACGTAGAGTATTTTTTCTGCCAGATTTTATAGTTTTTAGCCTTTGACATCTTTTTGCCTCAAGTTTTCTTGGTTCCTTCAAATGTTATATAAATCTGCTGTCCATTTCATTTTCCTGCAATTATATAGAAAACCACACTTAAAGCACCAATTCTAAAAAAAAGCAAGCGAAAATAACTATGAAAAGAGCCTTAAAGGAGTGGAAATCCACCACTCATTAACACCCCCAACTTAGAAACTTTTCTTGTCCTCAAGTAAAGAAAATAAAAAACTCAAGACGCTCTTATTTCAACACACACCACAAATCCATTTCACTTTTTTCAATCAAGCACAAAGGAAATAGCTTCAGTTGGTACTAAAAAATAGTCCACATGCAAAATTTTCACAAAATATCTCCCCTCACTCTCAAGGAATATTTTCAAGAATCATTAAGTGACGACAAGTCAAACTCAAGAAATGACTCAACTCATTAGCTCCTTTACATGCTCACTTGATTCAATTAGGAATTTCCAAAATTACCACTTTATCAACTTACATGCCCTAACAAGGAAAGAAATGTCCCAACACAATCACAATGTATTTACAAGACAAGGGACAAAGATGCAAACACTTACACTCATAACAAAATATCTCATGAACACAAATGTCACACCTTTAGCTTGCCCATATTTTAAAGCAACATTGACTCAACTTCATTCGGTTGGAAAACTCAAAGGACTTTGTTAAGCTTGTAATGTAGGCTTGGGGAAGGTTTGGATATCCTTTAGGTACAAGTGACTACACTCTCCTTGAAAATTACACCACAACTCATCATTTGCCAATTTTTCTAGTTTTCTTTATTTTTTCAACTCAATGAACATTTCACAGTATTTTCTTATTTTTCCTTTCTTATTTCGACTCATGATGCCCCACATGCAACAATTTTAAAGCTTTGGAGGATTCAAGTTTCTTTATTCACTTCCTTTCTTTCTTTTTCAAAATTTTTTCTTTCTTTGAAACAAATTCCTCCATTCTCAAAAAAAATATTAGCAAGTCTGCATGTGGTAAGCATCCCATCTATGAATTTCCCAAAATACCTCCAACTTACTCTTTTAGCCCCAGCTTTCACAATTCTCAAGTTCAAGGAAGAAAGGTTCAAAAAGGATTGCTTTTTCAAAAAGGACAAGGCTTGTAATTTGATTGCCAATGAAAGAGATTAGGCTCAAAGGGGACAACTAAGGATATATTTAGTGCAAAGGTGGAATTTGTTTTGTCAAGTGGACTTCAAGAACATCAAAGAAAGCCTAAGCTACACGTCTGGTATGGAGATACCCATATATGGTTGGCTCAGGTACCATGCCATACACTAAAAGTGGTTGGCTCAGTTACCACACCGATACACTAATAATTTGTGTGTGGGTTACATGAGAGAACCGTGTTTTGTTCTTATGTCATATTTATAACATGTTGGTCCCTGAGTAGCTAGGTTAATGTATTTAAATTACCGAATGGTCTTGTGTAGAACGAGATTGCATGTTAAACATTGTATTTGATGATTAGGGATCCTTTGTAGTCCGAGTTAATGAAATGGTTTGATGGATAAGGTATGACTGGTGGTGATGTGTCAGGATCTCAAAGAAGACCTGACTATAATTCATAAATAAGAACAGAATTCTTGTTTTTGGGACAATTTTCTGATTATATCAATAGGGAAATTGAATATTGACAAGGAATTGAAAATTGAACTAGTCTATGATAACTAAAATAAGTGGGCATCCATGGTGAGTCTCAAATCTATAGAATGAAACAAAAGAAGATACCATATTAGAAGAGAGAAGAAGAATAGAGGAGAGAAATAGTACGAAGAACAGGAGGAAGATTTGACCTGAATTATCACTGAGTGATTCCTCCCTTCTAGGTTGTTATATAACTACTGCTGGTGAACTTATTAATGACTCGTGATTTCAATCGTTAAGTTTGGACTTAATTATTATTCAGCAATTCGACTTCTATTCCCACTTCCAACATTCCATGATTTGCCTAAGTATTTCTACTGAGTAGGATCATTACATACCCTTCTCCATTAATTCAGCATTGACCTCAATGATGTATATCAAAACATGGAAAGTTGGGCTTGGGGAAGCTGTAATCTTCCCAAGTAGCATCATCTGGTGGCAATTTGGACCAGTGAACTAAAAATTTCACCTCAGCTGCATTTTTCCTCTTGATCATCTGTCTTTGTAAGATAGCTACAGGTTGAACAATGAATTGACTATCCTCTCTAGTGCTAGGAAAGTAAGATTGCACTACTACAGGAGATCGCACTTTCTTCTTGAGCAATGACACATGAAATATAGGATGAACTTTAGATTCAATAGGTAGCTCAAGCTTGGAAGCAACTGACCGATCTTAGCAAAAATCTTGTAAGTCCATAATACTTGGATGAAAGTTTCAAATGCTTCCTTAGTGCCACAGAAGTTTGTCTATAAGGTTTTAGCTTGAGGTTGATCGTGTTACCGACCTGAAATGTTTTATTTGATCGCGTCCGTTCAACATAATGTTTCATTCTTTCCCGTGCTTGGTACAAGTTATCTTACAAAATTTGTTGCATTTGTTACCTTTTTAGAATAATATCCTGAGCTGCAGGGACATTAGATTCTACCAACAGTCCCATAGACATGTGTGGAGGTGAGTTCCCATACAATGCTTCAAAAGGAGTACACTTCAAACTTGTGTGGAAGTTGTTATTACACCAGCACTCAGCTGTAGTAATCCACTGCTCCCCTAGTGTAGGTTTGTTGGATACCATAAACCTCAACTAGTTCTCCAAACATCTATTCACCCTCTCAGCTTGGCCATCACTAAGGATGATAAGGTGTGCTATAATGAAGTTGGGTGCCTAAGAGCTTGAATAAATCTTGCCAAAAATTGCTGAGAAATACTTTATCCCTGTCAGTAACTATGCACGCAAGTGTGTTATGTAAACAATGTATCCTTTTCCAGAAGAACTCGACAAGAGTCGTAACAATTTAAGGATGTGCTAAGGAAATGAAATGGGCATACTTTGTCATTCTTTAAACTACTACTACGATCACATTTTGCCCCAAGACTTAGGTAAGCCTTCAATGAAGTCCATGCTGATTTGACTCCAAGCTTGATTAGGTATAGGAAGTGGTTACAATAAGCCAGGATAAGCAACATTGTCATATTTGCTCCTCTGACAGATCTCACAACTAGACACAAGATCATTAACCATCCGTTTCATTTTAGGCCAATAAAATAGTTGGGAAAACCTTTTAAGATTACCTAGTTGGCCTGAATGCCCTCCAATTAGTGACACATGGAATGATTTCACAAGTTGTTGTCTAAACTCTCCAGTAGTTCAAATTTAGACCTTTCCCTTCTTTCTTAGCATCCTAGAAGATAAACTAGGTCCGTGCAAGTCTATAGACAATAATGTGATTAAGTCCTGTACCTGAGGGTCCCCTTCATAGCTATTAGAAACTTCCTTCATCCATGATGGAATTGAGACACTGATAGCTAACAATTGCCCTTGTTCTTCTTGTCTTGATAGTGCGTCTGCTACTCTATTCTAAACTCCTTTCTTATATTAAACCTCATAAACAAGGCCTAGTAACTCAGTGAGCCCTTTTTGATGTAATGCCAAAAAAAACCTTTTGTTCCATCAAATATTTCAAGCCATGATGGTCAGTTCGAATCACAAAATACTTGAACTCAACGTAGTGCCTCCATTTGTCCACAACATTTAGCAAGGCCATGTATTCTTTTTCATATATAGATTTTCCCCTCAGCTTAGGTGCTAGTACTTTATTGAAATAAGCTATCGGTCTTCCTCCTTGCATAAGGACAGTACCAATTCCATTATGACTAGCATCAGTCCCTATAATAAACACCTTTGGTAAAATCAGGTAAAACCAATACTGGTGTTGAGGACATTGCAGACTTGAGAGCTGCAAATGCCAAATCAGCTTCATTATTCCAATTGAAAGAATCCATTTTTAGTATATCAGTGAGAGGCCTGCAAATTGTACCATAACCAACTACATACTTCCTGTAATAACCTGTCAACCCCAAAAACCCTCTAAGGCACTACAATGACTTAGGAATAGGTCAGTCCACCATTGCTTGGTTTTTGGTTGGATCAATAGTCACTCTTTCTCCAGTAATAACATGACCTAGGTACTCAACCTTAGGTTGTCCAAACGAACATTTAGATCTTTTAGGATACACAGAGCTGTCCCTTAAGGTGTCAGAAATAGAAACTAAGTGTTCAACATGCTCTTCTAATGATACACTATTGATAAGTATATCACCAAAAAATACTAGGACAAATCTTCTGAGGAAGGGTTGAAAAAACTAGTTCAGCAAGGCATGAAATGTTGTAGAAGCATTGGTTAAACCAAAAGGCATCACCTTAAATTCATAGTGACGAATATGAGTCATAAAGGCAATCTTATGGATATCATCGACCTTCATCCTAATATGATGGTAACCAGCTCTAAGGTCCACTTTGGAGAAGATAACTGAACCATGCAATTCATCTACTATTATCTACTATAGGTATAGGATATTTTTCCTTTATAGTGATGTCATTTAGTCCCCAATAGTGTACACAGAATCTCCAGGAACCATCCTTCTTCTTGAATAAAAGAGCTGGTGATGACAATAGAGATTTGCTAGGTTGGACAATGCCCTAATTGTGCATTTCAGTAACTATTTTCTCCAATTCATTCTTCTGGTAATAATTATATTGATAAGGTCTCAAGCTTACTGGTACAACAGCTGGTTTTTGAGGGATGCCATGATCAAGTACCCTGATAGGAGGAAGTGACTTTAGCTCCTCAGACAATCCTATTTACATGTCTAGAACATCTTCAATTGTTTTATCCACCACTTCATAATCACCTTGGACCTCTGTGCTTATCATGAACAAATGAGCAATTAGAGCATGAACCATTTTCAAAATTTTGTTCATGGCACCACTATGTATCATGTTCAACCTACCATCTTCAGTTAGGCCCTTCAATATCAATTTATTGCTCTTCTTGCCAATAGTGACACATTACTTCTTGTGATCAAACTTGGTTGGGTTGTACTTTTTCATCCAATTATTCCCAAAAACAAGGTCACATCCACCTAGAGAAATGATAAGTAGATTACCTTGGAAGGAACTCCCTTGTATTTCCCACTTAAACCCTCGGCAATGATATGTGCACAGGACATAGTTACCATCAGCTACTTTGACTCTTACTGGCACACAAAACTAGCTTTATAGCCTGCCCCGATGACTGTGTGTTGATCAATGAAACTATGAGTGCTTCCTGAATCAGTCAACAGGGTGAGGTTCGTATTCTTCATAGTACCACTCACCAGTCTAGTATTGACCCCTTGATTACTCCCTGTTAATGCATTCAAATAAACTGCTTCTTGCACTTTCGATTCTATCTCCCCTTCAATACTTAGGTCAATATAGGAGGGGTCCTCAACCTCAGTAGACACTCCTTCACTAGTCTCCACCTCTCCCGTTAGGCAATTCAATTTCTTTGGTCTACACTAATGCCCTACAGTGTACTTGTCTCCACATTGAAAACATAACCTAATGCGCTTCCTATACTCATAAACTTCAAGACTAAGTTTAAAAGCATTAGGTATACTGGTCGAGCTTCGTAAGGCCTTAGGAAGAGAATTATGGCTCATAGTTGTAGCAGGCTTAGTGGTAACCTTGTTTCTCCTTTGAACAACTTCAATTGCCTTCTCATGCTTTCTAGCTTTCTCAATTGCCAACTTAAGAGTAGTTGGTTTGAACATATTTACAGCCAACCTGATTCAACCTTTAATGCTCCCATGAAACTAGATAGAATGTGTGCATCATTGAGGGGTGGCTTCCTCACAAGAATTTGTGCTTTGAGGTCCTCAAATTTTCTGAAAAATTCATTTACTGAACCTGTTTGAACCAGCCTGTTAAACTATTCATCAATGTCATCCAACAATTCCTCTTCAAACCTACTAATCAACTCGTCCTTGAAATCCACCCAATTAACCTATCCTTTACTAAGTACTAGAGAGTGATACCAAGTCTCTGCTAACCTATTCAAATACAAGGCAACTACTTCTACTTTCTAATGTTTCTGCATTCTACAAGTTGAAATACCTTTCACGCTTGAGCAGCCAGACCTTAGGTTCATGACCTTCAAAACTAGGTAACTCCCACTTGGGAGGGGAAATGGGCACCATCTATAGCCTATTCGGCCTTTGTTCATGAGTGTATTAGGAAGTATGTCGTCTCCTTGTTGGTGTTCTCCATGGGATCAGTCAGGTACTCTCTCATGAGTTGTTAGTCAATCAAGGTCAACTCCAACATTCCTTGGATCCTTGTATGTGTATTTTAAATCTCCTGTTTATTATCCAGTACCTCCATTAAGACCTCGGCATGTGTAGCCATCCTTTCCTCCACCATCATGGATCTCGTTTCGTCACCCATTCTCCACCACATAGGTCATATGGATGTTGCTCTGATACCAATTGTAAGGATCACAACGAAGACCTGACTGTATTTCATAAATAGGAAGAGAACTCTTGTTTTGGGACAATTTTATGATTATATCAATAGGGAAATTGGATACTAACAACAAGGAATTTAAAAATTGAACTAGTCTATAATAACTAAAACAAGTGGGCATGCATAGTGAGTCTCGAATCTGTAGAAAGAAAGAAAAGAAGATCTGATATTAAAAGAGAGAAGAAGAATAGAGGAGAGAAAGAGTATGAGAAAGATGAGGAGGATTTTACCAAAATTATTGTTGAGTGATTCCTCCTTTCTAGGTCGTTATATAACTACTATTGCTGACCTTATTAATGACTCATAACTTCAGCCGTTTAGTTCAGATTTAGTTATTATTCAGCAATTTGACTTTGATTCCCATTCCCGACATTCTTTTATTTGCCTAATGAATTCTACTAAGTAGGATCATTACATGATGTTTGTGATCATGTGAGACATGCTTCATATAAATGTTCGTTCTGGGTGTGGAATTGAGTATGGGCTATTTTATAATTGTGATTATAGTTGTATATGTTTGTTTTTCTAAATTGTTGTTTTTTCTTTGTATTTGTATAACTGCAGTGTTGTTAAGGCAAGGTGTTGGCATGGGAGCTTGAGGGAGAATAGTAGACTGGTTATTAGAGTTAGAAGTGGGCTCGTATCCGTGGAATCTCTATGTGGTAGAAAGATTAGGCTACATCTGATTGAGGGTCATATGGCCTAGATTGGAGAATGGGTAGCGGAAGGGGATGGGTGACTTGAGATAGAGTGTATCGGTTCCAAGGTAATGTTACTTGTAGTAAGAGTGGTGCCGAGTGGATCGGAGTCCTAATTGTATCTTCAACTTACATGCTTCTTCGATTATTTGCATGATATTATGTGTGGGCTTGGGTCAAACGATGATGCCTACCAATACATGTTGTTTTTGTTGGATTTTAAAAGGTGTGAATGGAAAATGAAGAGTTGTGACTTTTATGAAGAGTTGTGACGTTTCTGAAAAATTGTTACTTTTTTGAAAGATTGTGACTTTTTCAAAGGGTTGTTACATCTTTGATAAGGCACAATAAGCACTTGTTCACTCTACCCTTTGTTGTTGTAACACCTCTGATGTTGCAAAGCCAAATTGGGAAAGAAAGGTCTCATTTTTTAATACTGGATGTGCCCTACGAGGTCAATCTACAATTTCTAGAAGATTTTATGGGTCGTAGATGGCACTCGTATGAATGAGGTTGAGATTTGGGAAATTCAAGTTTCTGAAGTTTGACCTAGGAATGAATAGCAGAGTAGTAGGAGGCTTCACGAGTCGTAGATGGCTACAATAGAAAGGTTCCTGACTTAGTGAAATTTTAAACCAAAAGTTGGGTTCTACGGATGGGGTCTACCAACCATAGAAAATTTGACAGACTGTAGAAAGGTCTCATGCGAAATGATTGTATTTGGATTTCTAAAGTAGGTTCTATGGTCGACCAGTGCGGACCAACCATAAGACTGTTCAACAGTTTTAAGTCAGCCTTATTTGGTTCTTTTCCTCCCCTTCTAATTCCTAAACTACGTCATTTTCCCTATAAAAGAAACTTTATAACTGATTTTACTCCTAAGCAACTACCCAATCCCTTTTTATTCCCAAATATCCCCAAATTCCTCTCAGGTTCTTCTCTCCAAGGCTCACAAGGGATACTAGGGGTTCTTCAAGTATCAATTCCTCCATTGTTTTGGGCTTCAAGATCAAGGTATGTAACACCTCGAATTCAAGAGAAACGAAATTTCTTGTTTTCAAGTCTGGTACCAGTGCCAACGGAAGCCATCTACGGACCATAGGTTGTTTTACGGCCCGTAGATGGGAACGATAGATGGCAGGGTAAATATTTTGAAAATGCTAAGTTTCAGGATCCGATTGGCAGTTTGCCAGGACGGCCTTTCACTTTATAAAAGATTTGTACGTAGGTCTTATAGGTTCCTCCAGACTTAGTGAAATTTTAAAGTTCCAAGGTTGAATTGATGGTTGGTATGTACGGTCCGTCGAAGGACCTACGGACCGTACACGGGGTCCCGTCGTTTGATGGTCCAAGAAAATAGTTTTTGATCTTTTCTACGGTTGACCGAGAAGGTCCGTAGTTGGACCTACGGACCATAGGTCGTGAGCATAGGTCGAAGCCGACAGTTAATTTTAAGGGCTTTTTGGTCTTTTTCCTAATTGATCTATTCCTAATCTAGGTCAGTTAAACTCTAATCCTAATCCCTATATAAGGCTTCTAAGCCTAATTCTCTCACTTTCTAATCACTCCCATATTCCCTCGAAAGTCTTTCCCCAAATATTTCTCTCTCTAGAATATTGAAGAAGGAGAAGAAGATTCTCGAGTTTTCATTCAACTCTCCTAAGTGCACCATTGATTTCAATCTTTTTGCATCAAGGAATGATAGCTTTCACCTATGGAGTCCTTTCCTCCTTAGGGTTCCTAAATTCTCCAATTTGTAAAGTTAGAATTCTTCAATTGAAATTAGGGCTTTTCTTCTATTTCATCGGTTCTTTCCAATTATGATTTAATTGATTAAATTGAAGTTATTTATCCATGAATTAAGTTAATTCAATGATTTTAAGATGAAGTTATATGAGGCCATGCATGATTTCTGGTCTTCAATCTATGATTCTATAATGAAGTTCATGAATGATCAAAAGATGAATTTTATGAAAATATGCATGTTCAATTATGAAATTATGATGATTTAAGACATTCTTTGAGAGTGACGCATAAATGTTTATTGATATTGGGTTGTGAAAGGATTTCTCACATACTACTCAAAACATGTTTTGTGAAAGGACTATTCTCACATAAAGGATTCATAAGGGTTGAATGGTTTTCTCAACTAAACTTTGAATCAAGATGTAGGAGCTATTCTATTGATAAGACAAGAGGAGATTACTCATGTCTATTGATGATAAAATGAGTTATAAATTATGACTATTTTGTGGGAACTATGCTTAGCACCGAGTAGATATTGAGATAGAAGCTCTCCCACAAGTAGAGGTTGGGTTTCTAGTAACAATCTCCTTATTCCATAACTATGTGCCACCATAGGTTTGTCTTAGATAGACATTAGCTAGTGGATCCATCTAAGCTAGAAACTATGTTTCTTACCTTGGCAAGTAAGGACACCTCTTTTCGGTGTGGGGTAGACACCAGATTCCATGTTATAGCTCACATGGTCTATGTCAGTTAGAAGGCTCACTTCCCACATTAACGAACTAGGATTTCTTATTAAGCCTTTTTAAGTATATGTTATTTTAAGATGATTCACTTGCATTACCATGGCATTTACCACATGTTTTCTATCATAAAATCATATGTTTTAAATTGGTTATTATATCTCATGCATAGCCCTTTTTGCATGATTTTGTAACCTTTATGCATAGTTATCATACTTGGTACATTCTTGTACCAACGCATACTCTTGCCTACATTTTCTTATAAGTGTAGGATCCGGCTTATCTCCATCCTCCCGTGGCTAGTTCATGGTGGTAGAGACTTTGAAGATTTGGTGAGTCCTCATATGTTCGAGGACATGGCCACATTTACCTTTTATGTCATTTTACATTTAAGACTTGTATGGGTTATGTCCCACTGTCCTGCTATTCATGTATTATATGACTTTGAGACAATGTTTAGACTTCTGCTACTTTGATGACTCTTTTGGATAGTAATTGTCTTTTAAAAACTCTTTTCTACTATTATCTTGTATGATGTATTGTAAGTGGCTTTTATAGGGCCTTTCGAGGTATTTTACGCCATGTCATATCTAGGGGGTACTTTGGGTCATGACAAACTTGGTATCAAAGCTAGGTTTTAGAAAGGTCTTAGGATGTCTCCTAAGCCACGTCGAGTAGAGTATAGTTCATGGGTGTGAAGCACGCCACACTTATGAATGAGAGGCTATTAGATGTTTAGGAAACTCCACTTCTTTCAGCACTCTAAAGTCGTGCGATAGAGTTTCACTCTATATGTCTCTCTCCTAATCCCTATACAATGCTTTTCAGGATATGGCCCCTCGAAGAGCATATGTTAGGAGGAATGTGGAATAAGAAGCTCCTCCTCAAGCTCCTCAAGTTCCGGTCGACCCTTTGGCCGAGCAAGTGACTAATGCATAGTTTAGGGCTGCTTTTCAAGTGTTGGGCCAAGCTAGGGCGTCATCTAGAGTGAGGGAATTCACTAGGATGAACCCTCCGGAGTTTCATGGGTCTAAGGTTGAGGAAGATCCTCAAGAGTTCATTGATGAGGTATATAAGGTGCTAAAGATTATGGGTGTGACCCCGGTGGAAAAGGTAGAATTGGCCGCTTATCAACTTAGGAGTGTGGCTCAAGTGTTGTTTGAGCAATGGAAGAGTGAGAGGGCGGTTGATGTGGGTCCTCTTGATTGGGAAATGTTTAAGGTTGCTTTCCTTGATAGGTTCTTTCCCCTTGAGATGAGGGAGGCAAGGGTACTTGAGTTCATTAACCTTCGTCAAGGGAACATGAGTGTGAAGGAGTATGCTTTGAATTTCACACAATTGTCTAGATATGCCCTTACTATGGTTGCCGACCCAAGGGCAAGGATAAGTAAGTTTGTGTCGAGAGTGTCTGAAATGGCAGTCAAGGAATGTCGTACCGCCATGATCATCAATGACATGGACATTTCTCATCTAATGGTTCATGCTCAAAAAATAGAAGAGGAGAAACTCAAGGAAAGGTCTAGGGAAGCAAAGAGGGTTAAGACTGGTGATGGTGACTTTTCATGCTCAAGGTCTGATAGGTATGGTCGTCCTAAGTTTCGACAAAGGTTTTCCGATCAAGGTTCCTCCAATGCTCCTCCTAGTTACAACAAAGATAGGGCGTCTAATCCTAAGCCTCAAGGAGGAAATGATGGTGGATCTTTATCGACTAGTTGTTCTAAATGTGGAAAGAAGCATGAGGGTAGATGCTTAGCCGGTACGGATGGTTCCTTCGGTTTTGGTAAGAGTGGTCATAAGATAAGGGATTGTCCATCACTTATGGCTAAGGGAAGAGAAGGTAGAAAAGTTCCACCTAGTGGTTCAGGTTCGAATGTCCCTAAGTAAAATCGGTTCTATGCACTCCAAACTCGACATGATTAAGAGGGTTCTTCCAATGTGGTTACCGGTATGTTTAAAGTCTTTACTCTTGATTTTTATTCTTTGCTTGATCCCGGTGCTACCTTGTTTTTTGTGACGCCATATGTGGCTATGAGGTTTGATGTTCTTACAGACATGTTGTTAGATCCTTTCCCCATCTCTACTCCTATTGGTGAACCTATTGTGGCTAAGAGAGTCTATAGAAATTGTCTCGTCTCCTTATGCCATAGAGTCACTCATGTTGATCATGTAGAGCTTGATATGTTAGATTTTGATGTTATTCTTTGGATGGATTGGTTCCATTCATGTTATGCTTCTATCGATTGTAGAACCCTAGTGGTCAAGTTCAAGTTCCAAATGAACCTATCCTAGAGTGGAAAGGGGGAAATTCAATGCTTAAGAGTCGGTTTATTTCTTGTCTTAAATCTAGGAAGATGATTTCTAAGGGTTGCATATACCATCTTGTTTGGGTTAGAAATATGGATTCCAAAACCCCCTATCATTGAGTCGGTCCCCGTTGTTAATGAGTTTCCGGAAGTGTTTCTCGATGATCTACCCAGTGTTCCTCCTAAAAGGGAAATAGACTTTGGTATTGACCTTCTCCCAGATACACAACCTATCTCTATTCCTCCTTACCGAATGGCTCCGGTAGAACTTAAGGAATTGAAGGAGCAATTGAAAGACTTTTTGGATAAGGGCTTCATCCAACCGAGTATCTCTCCATGGGGTGCTCCGGTGTTGTTTGTTCAAAAGAGTATTGATTATCAGCAATTGAATAAGGTTACTATTAAGAATAAGTATCCTCTTCCAAGGATAGATGATTTGTTTGATCAACTTCAGGGAGCGAGTTACTTTTCCAAGATTGACCTTCGGTCAGGCTATCACCAATTAAGGGTGAAGGAAGATGACATTTCGAAGACAACTTTTCGGACTAGATAAGGCCATTATGAATTCTTGGTAATGTCATTTGGTTTAATAAATGCTCCGGCTGCATTTATGGATTTGATGAAATAGGGTGTTTGGACAATACCTAGATATGTTTGTGATTATGTTTATCGACGACATTTTGATTTACTCAAGGAGTGAGGATGAACACATCGCTCATTTGAGGATTGTGTTACAAGTCCTCAAGGACCAACAACTCTTCGCGAAGTTTAGTAAATGTGAGTTTTGGTTAAGGTACAGGCTTTTCTTGGTCATATTGTTTCCGGGAAAGGTATTGAGGTGGTTCCTAAAATGACGGATGTGGTTAAGAGTTGGCCTAGACCTCTATCCCCTTTTGATATTCAAAGTTTCTTGGGTTTGTCTTGTTACGGTAGAAGGTTTGTTGAGGGGTTCTATTCGATTGCATTTCCATTTACGGCATTTAACCAAAAGAAAGTTAAGTTTGTATGGTATAGAGCATGTGAGAAGAGCTTCCAAGAGTTAAAAGATAGACTCACCTTCGCTCCGGTGTTAATCTAATAGAAGGGTCTAATGGGTTTGTGGTTTATTATGATGCCTCAAGAATGGGTTGGTATGTGTCCTTATGAAAAATGGGAAAGTCATTGCTTATATTTCAAGACAACTTAAGATCCATGAAAAGAACTACCCTACACATGACTTAGGACTTGCAGCGGTTGTGTTTTCTCTAATGATTTGGAGACATTACTTGTATGGTGTTCATGTGGATGTCTTCACTGACCACAAGAGTTTGCAATACGTGTTCCAGTAGAAGGATTTGAATCTTCATCAAAGGAGGTGGCTTGAGTTGCTAAAGAACTATGACATGTGTATCCTCTATCACCCCGGCAAGGAGAATGTGGTGGCAGATGCCCTTAGTCGGTTATCCATGGGTAGTGTTAGTCATGTTGAGGATAGTAAGAAGGAATTGGTTCAAGATGTTCATAGGTTAGCCCGATTGGGTGTTCGGTTAATTGATTTTAGTGAAGGTGGTGTTGTTGTTCATAATGGTGCATAATCGTCCGTTGTTTCGGACGTGAAAGCAAAGCAAGGTCTTGATCCAATTCTGATGGAGTTGAAAGAAGTGATGCTTAAAAATTCGTTGAGGCTTTCTCCCAAAGGGGAGATGGTGTACTCTGATATCAAATACGTTTGTGTGTTCCGAATGTTGCTAGCTTGAGGGAGCAGATTTTATCGAAAGCCCATAGTTCCCGATATTCTATTCACTCGGGAACCACCAAGATGTACCGTGATTTGCGGGAGGTCTATTGGTGGAATGGTTTGAAGAAGGACATCGCGAAATTTGTGGCTAAGTGTCCTAATTGTCAACAAGTGAAAGTTGAGCACCAAAAGTCGAGCGATTTGTCCCAAGACATTAGTATTCCTACTTGGAAGTGGGAATATTTGAATATGGACTTCATTGTTGGTTTACCACGCACCTGGCGACAACATGACTCAATTTGGGTTATTGTGGATCGGATAACGAAATTGGCTCATTTTATTCCCATCAAGGTTTCTTATTCGGCAGAAGATTATGCTAAGTTATACCTAAAGGAAATGGTTAGGTTGCATGGAGTTCCCCTATCCATCATATTTGATCATGGTACACAATTCACCTCTCATTTTTGGAAATCTTTCCAATGGGGCCTCGGTACCCGTGTTAAGCTTAGTACGGCCTTTCATCCTCAAACCGATGGGCAAGCAGAACGTACTATCCAAACTTTGGAAGATATGTTGAGAGCATGTGTAATCAATTTCAAGGGTAATTGGGATGATCATTTACCTTAGATTGAGTTGGCTTAGAATAATAGCTATCATTCCAGTATTGGTATGGCTCTATTTGAGGCTCTCAATAGTAAGAGATATAGATCTCCTATAGGTTGGTTCAAAGTTGGCAAAGTCGCTTTGATAGGTCCTGAATTGGTATATGAGGCTATGGAGAAAGTTCAGCTTATTAGAGAAAGAATGAAAACGGCTCAAAGTCGACAAAAGTCTTATGCCGATGTTAGAAGGAGAGATCTAGAATTTGATGGCAATGATTGGGTCTACTTGAAAATTTCACCCATGAAGGGTGTAATGTGGTTTGGGAAGAAAGGGAAGCTTAGTCCCCATTATTTGGGCCCATATCAAATTTTGAGGCGAATTGGTAAGGTTGCTTATGAACTTGGCTTGCCTAATGATTTGGCATCGATTTATCCGGTTTTCCATGTCTCCCTATTGAAGAAATGTGTTGGTGATCCGGAGTCTATAGTGCCATTAGAGAGCCTTGGTGTAAAGGAGAGTCTTTCTTATGAAGAGGTTCCGGTTAAGATTTTAGACTAGCAAGTTCAGAAGTTGAGAAATATAAAAGTTTCCTTTGGAGGAATCAGTTAGTGAAGGGTGCCACTTGAGTGGCCGAGGCTGATATGATGTCCCATTATCCTCATCTGTTTCCCTCCACTCCTACTCTAGCTTGAGGTATTTAGTTCCTCATGGTTCACTCTTTTGGTCTCATGCATCTTCGATATTCCCAGGATTTCTCATTTATGCATGTTCATGAAAAAGCTTAATTTTTAGCAAAAATGAGTTAAGTTGATTGATTTCTTCATGTTTATGTGCATTTCAGTATAGGTTGCATAAAGACCTTATGAGATGATGTTTTGAACATGCTTTAGCTTGGAGTTGATGTTTCCTCCTCGGATATGTGCATTATATTTATGTGATTGCATGCATGTTGGGCTATTAGGTTTAGTTCCTATCCTTCTTATGATGTCTTGATTCTCATTCAAGGATGAATATTCCCAAAGGAGAGATATTGTCACACCTCGAATTTAAGAGGATGGAAATTTTTGGTTTTCAGGTCTGGTGCCAGTGACAACAGAAGCCATCTACTGATCATAGGTAGATGGCAAGGTAAATATTTTGAAAATGCCAAGTTTCAGGATCCCATTGACGTTTTGTCAGAACGGCCCGTCACTCCAAAAATGAGTCGTAGCTAGTTCTCGTAGGTCCCTCCAGACTTAGTGAAATTTTAAAGGTCAAAGATTGGACTGACGGTTTGTATGTACGGTCCGTGGAAGGACCTACGGACCATACATGGGGTCCCATCATTTAAAAGGTCCAAGGAAATAGTTTCTGATCTTTTCTACGGTTGACCAGGACGGTCCGTAGTTGGACCTATGGACCGTAGGTCGAAGCCGACAGTTAATTTTAAGGGCTTCTTGGTCTTTTCCCTAATTGATCTATTCCTAATCTAGTTCGGTTAAACTCTAATCCTAAGCCCTATATAAGGCTTCTAAGCCTAATTCTCTCACTTTCTAATCACTCCTAAATTCCCTCCAAAGTCTTTCCCCAAATATTTCTCTCTCTAGAACATTGTGGAAGGAGAAGAAGATTCAAGGGTTTTCATTCAAGTCTCCTAAGTTCACCATTGATTTCAAGATTTTCGTATCAAGGTATGATAGCTTTCACCTATGGGGTCCTTTCTTCCATAGGGTTCCTAAATTCTCCAATTTGCAAAGTTAGAATTCTTCAATTGAAATTAAGGCTTTTCTTCTATTTCACAGATTCTTTCCAATTATGATTTAATTGATTAAATTGAAGTTGTTTATGAATGAATTGAGTTAATTCAATGGTTTTATGATGAAGTTATATGAGCCCATGCATGATTTATGGTTTTCAAGCTATGATTCTATGATGAAGTTTATGAATGATCAAAAGATGTGTTTTATAAAAATATGCATGTTCAATTATCAAATTATGATGATTTAAAACTTTCTTTGAGAGTGAAGCATAAATGTTGATTGTTATTGGGTTGTGAAAGGATTTTTCACATACTACTCAAAACATGTTTTGTGAAAGGACTATTCTCACATAAAGGATTCATAAGGGTTGAAAGATTTTCTCAACTAAACTTTGAATCAAGATTTAGGAGATATTCTAATGATAGGACAAGAGGCGATTACCCATGTCTATTGATGATAAGATGAGTTATAAATTATGACTATTTTGTGGGAGCTATGCTTAGCACCGAGTGGTTGAGATGGAAGCTCTCCCGCTAGTAGTGGTCAGGTTTCTAGTAACAATCTCCTTATTCCATAACTATGTGCCACCATAGGTTTGTCTTAGATAGACATTAGCTAGTGAATCCATCTAAGCTAGAAACTATGGTTCTCACCTTGGCAAGTAAGGACACCCCTTTTCAGTGTGGGGTAGACACCGGATTCCATGTTATAGCTCACATGGTCTATGTCGGTTAAAATGCTCACTTTCCACAATAACGAAGTAAGATTTCTTCTAAAGGCTTTTTAAGTATATGTTATTTTAAGATGATTCTCTTGCATTACCATGGCTTTTACCTCATATTTTCTATCATAAAATCATATGTTTTAATTTGGCCATTATATCTTATGTATAGCCCTTTTTGCATGATTTTGTAACCTTTATGCATAGTTATCATACTTAGTACATTCTTGTACTAATGCATACTCTTGCCCACATTTTCTTATAAGTGTAGGATCCGCCTTATCTCCATCCTCCTGTGGCTAGTTCGTGATGGTAGAGACTTTGAAGATTTGGTGAGTCCTCATATGTTCGAGGACATAACCACATTTACCTTTTATGTCATTTTATTTTTAAGACTTGTATGGGTTATGTCCCACCTTTTTTCTATTCATGTATCAGATGGCTTTGAGAAAATGTTTAGACTTCCGCTACTTTGATGACTCTTTTGAATAGTAATTGTCTTTCAAAAACTCTTATCTACTATTATCTTGTATGATGTATGCTAAGTGGATTGTATAGGGCCTTTCGAGGTCTTGTACGCTATGTCATGTCTAGGGGGTACATTGGGTCGTAACAACGTATGTAGGGTTTCATCAATGGGTTCTGTCCATCCATTGAGCCCCAAGCTTTCCCAATTCTCCAAAGTTTACTTTCATCAATTTGATTAGGTTTTTATTTAACTCTTCATGGATTCTAATGGTGTTGATTCAATTGTTTGATTATGATCTTGTTATGATTTTTTTTACTCAAATACATGCTCTTTTCAATTGATTTTACTTGAACTCATGCATTGATCATAATTTTTCACAATATACTCATAAAGACATGATTTTTTGAAGAAGTTATGAATCTATGAATGATATTTTCATGAATATTATGCATGATTTATGAAAAGGAATGTTTTATGATCTAGGTTACTTATGATGAGCATCGATGAAATTGTAAAAGGGCTTTCTTACATATAAGGGATCATAGTTTGGTGATAGGTTTTCTCAAGCATGCATGATTCAAGGTTTAAGGAGCTATTCTATAATGATTTAAGCTTGGATTAGTATCTTAATTTTGCTTTTCCATGTATGAGGTTATGTTTATGAAATTTGACAATTCCATTGGTATTTAACTTAGCACCGCGAGAATTTTGAGGTGGAGGCTCAAATAGGGTAGTCTCTAGAAGTAACCTCTAGTTCCAAACTATGTATCCCCGTAGGATTGTCTTAAATGATTTAGCTAGTGGATCCACAAATACCATATGAATCATGATACAGAATTCTACATTGGAAAATAGACTCTCCCTTCTCGATGTGGGAGTTACATCGGATTCCATGTTATAGCTCACATAGTCTATTGTCGGTTAAAGCTAATATCCCAGAAAATGAACTAAAGTGACTTCAAAGGATTTTATAAAGCTTTCTTTTTACGATTTTAAGATGCATTGACCATGTTCATGATTCTTCTTTAAAGGTTTTACCACGCTTTAGATTGGTCTTGCATATCATGTTTCCCCCTATTTCCTCATATGATCATGTTTTACGTTTTATATACATACCCCTTATACTTAGTACATTCCATGTACTAATGCATACTCATGGCTACATTTATTTACTAATGTAGGGTCCAACGATCTTCCTCCTCCTGCTCGTGGCTAGTTGCTTGATCACTTGAAGTTCGAAGACTTTGTGAGTCCTCATGTTCCGAGGACCATGTCACCTTTATTGCTTTCATATACTTTGATTCACATGTTGTACATGGTGTACGGGTTACGTCCTGACCACTTCTTTTAATGTACTAGATGACTTGTCAAGACTATGTTAGATTTCTACTTTTATAACAAACTCTTTCATATTATGAGACCCTCTACTTTTGTCTATTCCATTGTGTAAATGTACCTCAAGTGGCTTGTGTATGGCCTCTCGGAGTCCTATACGCCATGTCACGTCTACTGTGTACTTTAGGTCGTGACAAACTTGGTATTCAGAGAACAAGGTTTTAGAAAAAGAAAGGTAATTAGTTTAGCCTTACATATTTCGAAAGGTAATTATTTTAGCCTTTAAAGTAGTTCAAATTATAATTATTTTAGCATTTAAACTAGTTTCAAGTTCATTTGGGAGTTCAAAACTATGAGTTTTCATTTTCCTCAACTTAAAGGCCTAAATAAATATTATTTTAGCCCTTTTAAAACTTCATTAGGAATTTTTGAACTATAAAGTTTTCTTTTTCCTCAACTTGAAAGAACCTAAATGAATATGGATTTCCCTTTTCTCAACTTAAAGGCCTAAATAAATATTATTTTTAGTCTTTTGAAACTTCATTTGGGAGTTCTAAACTATAAGTTGTTCTTTTCCTTAACTTGAAAGGCTTAAATGAATATCGATAAGTAAACCTATGACGTTAACCTATTTTTCAAGAAAAAATATTTTTTCTATCATTTTGCTCTAAAAGTAATGCCAAAAGGTTTATAATATAATTTCAATCCATTAACAAATAATAGTAGCCCACATAAATAGTCTTTAAAATAAAGGACAAGCAACTTACTGTATCAAAACTTAAGAGTTATGCTAACATATGTAAGAATTAGTTAGCATATCAAAACAATATAATTAAGACAATGAAAGGGGCTAGGAAATGTTGGACTCCTAATTTTCGAGACTCCGAGCACTGAGATGATCCTAATAGCTATTGACCCAATATTTTGGGCCAATAATGAGTTCCAAAGTAGAAACTCCAGCCCTCCGGTTGTACATTAAACACAAGAAAAAAGAGGAGATAAGATTAGGAACAACAATATCAAAATTAAAATAGAGTAGCACTTTACATAGCATATATTTTACTGGAGAGTGTAACAAAGGTCAAAATTTTTGTTTTAAAAAAAAGGGTAGACCAGAGGCCTGTTCTCTACTTATCTTTCTTGAGGCATAGACATGAATATTTCAACAGTTGTGATGCATAAAGAAGGACTTAATATACGAGCTACACCATTTCACATACAAATAGGATTGAAATAAATTCACATTATCCAAGTCATAAAACTAATCACCAACGACCGAATAAACAATAAAGCTTTTAAACGAAATTAATATTAATTTAAGTCATAAAGTCTTAGCATCCTTTCTCCCCGGCGGTAGGAATTTGTAGACATGTAACATATTTACTCTATAATAGACCAACAACTTTACACACACTAAACACTTGAAGAATTTTAAAAAAAAAAAAAACAAAACAAAACAAAACCACTCCTCATTCATTTTCTTTCAATACTCCTAAATCTTGCAAAGTTCAAACATCCAAACCAAAAGAGAGGAGAACATACCAATCGACGGTTCTGATTTTCCAGTCTAACATTCAGATTCCGAAGAAACGTTCTAAATAGGATTTTTTTTAAAAATAAATGAGCAACAAAAGGAAGAGCATTTGACGACTACACTTATACTAAAAGAGGGAGGGCTGAAATAAGAGAGAATGTGAATGTGATCACTGACATGACTCATCGCAAAAAAAAAAATACAAGGAACGATAAGTTACCATATCACTTGAGCTCTCACACATTCAAATTTGTGTAAAAATAAAAGGAAATAACAGGGAGATGCACAAACATAAAATTACAAAAGAACAGTGTACACACCTGCAAACGTAATTTCTAGTCTTTTAAGTTCTTATAAATGATCTCTATAGGCATAGTCCTTAAGTAAACCAACTTCACTTGTACTAGGGCAAGATGTTGACTAGATCTCATATATTATTTATCCACATGTTTGGAAAAATCTATGAAAGTAAAACCTATGTGTAAGCTAAGAAACAAAGCATTAAGCCAAATCAATTTTTTCTTATCCAGGAAAAAGGAAGAAGAGAAGAAATCCACTCAAATTTACCACAAACATACATACAAATGTTGCTGTCATCTTCATCCAAAGAAAAGAAAAAAAAATTCTCGAGTCTTACTTTCGTTAAATAATTCCCATACTACAACAGTTCATAATATCCGAACATAAATATGAATCCACATAATCTTAATATGTGGCTGACTTAAACATATTTTCTATCCGATATAGTTATCACTTACTCGTCTGCTACATGCCATATATTGATGGAAGGATTTGAAAATAGGCCTTTTCAAGAAATAAAACCAAAAACGGACAAGAACAAAGGTTGAAGCCATTAGTTCATATTGTAGTCAAGTTAGCTATTCCCCTTCTCTGTTAGTGTCCAAACAATGACACCTAGTAGAATGCTCACTAGTCATAACAAAGAGGAGGCAAGAATCTAAGCCAAAAACAATTTCAAACAACCGTATTTGAGGAAGCAATAAGGGCTGCCAACATACACGAGATGTCGTATTAACATAGGAGGAAAAAATAGAGGAGAAAGATCCTCACATCTGTCACATATAAATTAAACAACACGTATTATGCAATATAGAAGTGAAATGGATAGGAACGATTTTCACATGTCTTATATATTTGAGCGTGAATCAGCCATATATCAGATGGAATGAAAGCGAGATGATGAGAGGATTTTTTTTAATTTCTTTTCAAACCCAAATCAGTGAAGAAGATAAGCTTCTTACTCTAATGTTAGTTCTTTTCATTCAATAATATTTGTTGGTAATTCAAACATATACTTACCCCTGATTATACATACTACACAGTACATCCGTGTATTAAATCAAACAGAATAATGGGGTGAAATAACATCCTAAACTTGATTTTTGTAGAACAATAAAACACACTAACATATACTTGAAAAAGCAGAATACATCACACATATAAACTTAACTTCTATATGTCAGATTGGTCAAAAGAAGATGGAAGTAAAGTGAGAGGAAGAATTACCTTATGTAGAGCAGCAAACAAGAGCTCGTTGTCAAAGATTCTGATCACTCTTACCCGGACTCAAATTTAAAGCCGAAAACAAAAAAGACGAAAAGATGAAAAATTTCTCGAACTATATATTGCTTCTGCATGTTCTTCCCTCTATTGCTTGATGTCTTTGTTGTATTTTCCGATGATCCTCATGAGAACCGAATGGGTTCCTTTTATAGGCAAACTGGGGCTTCCACCAGCCTATTCAAAATTTGAATTGAATCTTGGAAGGCCAAATTTTCAAAGAAAATCAAAGGGATCATGATGAAGTAGAAGAAAATATCTTTGTGAATCGGCTTTTTCAGATTGATTAGAAGGGGGGTAAAAATATTGATAGAGGGATAAATTCAGAGACCGCCGGAAATTGACATTTTTCGGCGGTCCATAGCCGTTCTTGGAGAAGAAGGAGCATGGGGAAGGGGAGACACCTGGGGAAGGAAAAATGTTCTGGGAAAGGGGAGGCTAAAACACGTTTTTGGGAAAGAGGCGATGGTGAGGTGATGGGTCTGGAAAAGTGAAGAAGAAAAGTATTATTTATTTTGGGCCGTCCGATCGTTTGATCGGACGGTTGATATAAATCAGGAATTAAAAAAAAGTTTATATATATATATATGGTAAAAGGCTGGATTAGTTAGAGACATTTGATTAAATTGGATGGTCAATATTAAGGCTAAAGAAGCACAATCCATGTGCTCGCCTACGTGGCATACGCCGATTGGTTGATTTAGGGAGACGTGAATTGTGAAGTTTTGCTCAAATTAATCCATTTAAATTATAACCTCTTTCTTTATTAAATAGCCATAAGTTATTTAATTAAAATAATTATATTGCAAGATTAGCTTATTTGATAAAATTGGTCATTCTAAAAAACAAAATTGGTATGAATGAGTAACTCATTAATGAATTAAACTTCCTAATTTTATATAATGTATGAAAATATTTATTTGTAGCGATAGAAATTATATTTAGTTAGAAAAGTCGAGTTAACCATTAAGAACATTATTTATTTGACGTAAATTTAAAAATGAGAAAGTTAGTAATAATATTTATATAATATATTTAATTTTTTTTATAAGAAATAATATTTACGAAGTGAATTTTTAGAATAAAAAATAAAATATAGTTTAAAAATATTTCCGTACTCTTACAAAAGCTTTGTTTTTCTTGCTATATATGTATTTTATTATTATTATTATTATTATTATTATTACTATTATTATGGAAACTTAATTAATTAAATATGGAGGGCCGAAATTGGGTGTCAACAGCTTGCCCCTTTCTTTGTCCATGGAGGAGAGTAAAGAAGACGTGGACAAAGAAATATTGACACGATCCAATTTTGGGCTGCCAATCGAATCATATTTTGGGCAACAACTTGACATGGAATGTTTATGGCGTTATGGCTGAGCTCTGGCTTCTGAGCTACCTACATATCTCAGGTTTCATGTAAAATCAGGCCATATGTAGTTCGAGAGTGTAGAAACATAGATAATTTTGATTAAAATTTGCCGAGTATCAAATTGTGGTATTACTGAAATCTTTTGGGTAATGAGGTGCGAAGAGATTAGCACGAATGTAGTTCTTAAGAATAACGAGAAATGCTCCGCAGCAATTTCTACTGAAGACCTATGGTAGAGAGATGAATTTTCAAATTGCCCAGTTTCGAGTTAGAATGATAATGAAACGTGAAAGAGCTATATATATAAGTAAAATTCAAATCCAAACTTCTGAAAATCGAGTCGAGTTGAGTTTTGAAAGTGAATCCTTGACGTAGATAGTGATGATTGACATTCCACTAACTTGCCCTAGTTTGCTGCTTAGAGGGAGTTCCTCGTTGTAAATGCGTTGTCCGGCAAAATAGGTAAAAGGGTGAAAAGTACATGTTGCGGTTCAAAAATTATAAATTGAAATAATAATGTAAAGAGTAGAGTGTAGATATTCAAACGGTTGTTGATGTGTCTGTTTTGTGTTGTGAATGTGATGTAGGTAAAGTAACTTATAATGTAGAGGCCTCCGACTGGCGAGGTTGCTGTAATGTAAAGCCTTCGTCTGGTGAGGCAAAACTTGTAATGTAAAGCCTCCGACTGGTGGGGCGTTTGTAACGTGAAAGCCTTCATCTGGCTATGTAAAGCTTGTAATTGAACATTTAATTGTTAGTGTATGATGGTGTTGCTATGTGTGCATGCCCCCGATCGGTGGAGCTTCAATGACGTCATTGTGATGTAGTCTCCGATTGGCGGAGTGTTGCTTCTTTTGCTTATATACAGGCTCCGATTGGCAAAGTTTGGTCGACGTTTGCTATGTACAACCTCTGATTGGTGGAGTTTGACGATATTTGCTCTGTACAGCCTCCGATTGGCGGAGTTTGACGATGTTTGCTATGTACAATCTCCAATTGGTGGAGTTTGGCAATTGTTTCCTATGTACATCCCCCAATCGGCAGAGTTTGGTTAATGTTTTCTATGTACATACTCCAATCAACAGAGTTTGAGTGACATTTGCTATGTACATCCTCCAATCGGCAGAGTTCGAGTGACATTTTCTATGTACAGCCTCCAATCGATGGAGTTTGAGGGAAATTAGCTATGTACAACCTCCAATCGATGAAGTTTGAGTTACAGTTGTTATGTACAACCCTAGGCTGGTGGAGCTTAACAATGTCAGACGACATTCTCTAGTTGATGGAGTTTATTCGACGCAGTTAGATGTTGTTCTTCGATTGGCGGAGTTGTTGACGAGGTCAGATTACAAGCTCCAGTTGGTGGAGTTATTTTGACAGAAAGCTAACTATCATATTTGTTCTACAGAGGGGCCCTTTTCTTCAGTATTTTGATCCGGATCTTGAGCATACCTGCAAAGTTTTAAATGAAATATTTTAGACATAAGATTCAGGTTGAAGTGCTTCCAAAAAATAAATTAGGGAAAGAATAGTTTGGCTCATGATTGTGAGAAGTCGAATGGCGTCTCTGGTCATGCTCCTAGACTTGATGTTACTTTTCTTGATTCATGTGTTCCTGCACTTAAAGAAAGTTTTTAGTTTTGGAGGGGGTGCTTATTTGTATCGACTCGCAGACTGAAGCCTCATCACTAGAATCCTTCGGCACCTCCTTAGCCCGCACGTAATTTCTTACCCTAGAGACTTGGTAGGTGGAAGAGCAGAAAATCTCTTTGAAAAGAATTATCTTGTTTTTAGTAAATAAGTATATTACGTATATATATAGTAATCCTTTATCTCTTTTAGATTATGACATGTTTCGAGATCCATCGAGCTTTCCCTTTTGTCGATTATATCCAATATAGTCATCTTGTAGCTTTTACCCTTTTGATGAAGCTTCCCTAGCTCTTTTCCAGGCACTATGGCGATCGAGATTCTTCATATTCTGAGGTTACCTAACAATGTGGAAGTGTTCCCTAAGGGTACCAAAAAAATGAAAATTATGCAGTGCATTAATCGAGCCTGACTCAGGCTGCCTACGTATCCCCAAAATAGGAATCACATCGTAACGTAGTTCGAATACAAGTGGGAGAATTGAAAGTATGTAATGCAATGACCGAGCTTGACTCAAGCTGCCTACGTATCCAAGTGGAATCATGTCGTAACGTAGTTCAATTACAGGGAAATAAATAAAAACGTGTAATGCTATGACCGGGCGTGACTCAGGCTGCCTACATATCTAAGCAGAATCAGGTCAGGACGTAGTTCAATTACAATAGAAAAGTAAAATAATGCAATGACCGAGCCTAACTCAGGCTACCTATGTATCAAAGTGGAATCAGGTCCGGATGTAGTTCAATTACAATGGAAAAGTAAAATATGAAATTCAATGACCGGGCCTCACTCAGGCTGCCTACGTATCCAAGTGGAATCAGGTCAGGACGTAGTTCAATTATAATGGAAAGGTGAAAAATATGAAATGCAATGACTGGGCCTGACTCAGGCTACCTACAGATCCAAGGAGAATTAGGTCAGGACGTAGTTCAATTACAATATAAAAGTGAAAAATATGAAGGGACCAAATTCGACAAGGATTGCCTACGTATCCCACCGAGGGAAGTCAGGTCGAGCGTAGTTCTAAATACATGGAAATTATGTTTTTGGGTTTTCTAAGGGAGATCGGATCCGATGTGGGTTGCCTACGTACCCCACCGTGGAAAGTCAAGTCTAAATGTAGTTCTGTTACATAAAAAATGCAAAAGTACAAGAAATAAGTACTAATCTTGAGGTTTTCAAATGTAGTACTTCTTGATGGCGTCTTAATTGATTGGCTTTGTGCTCACTTTGACGTCCATTTATACGAAGATTACTGCTCCTCCAGAGAGTACTCTATGAACCATGTAGGGTCCTTGCCAATTTGGTGCAAATTTCCCTTTGGGTTCTCCTTGGTGAGGAAAGATCTTCTTCAATACTAACTGCCCTGGTGTGAACTGTCAAGGTTTGACCCTTTTGTTGAATTCTTTGGTCATTCTGTTTGGATAGAGTTGATCATGACAAACTGTGTCCATCTTCTTTTCATTGATGAGCATCAGCTGTTCATGCCTGCTACGTATCCATTCTGCATCGTCTAGGCCAACCTCTTGGATAATCCTTAAAGACGATATTTCTACCTCGACAGGTATTACTGCTTCTGAACAATAAACCAACATATAAGGAGTTGCCCAGTGGATGTTCTGATTGTGGTGCGATAACCGATCAAAGAATATGGTAGCTTCTCATGACATTGCCTATGACTGCCCACTATTTTCCTTAAAATCTTCTTGATATTCTTATTTGCGGCCTCAACTGCTCCATTCCTCTGTGGCCGGTAAACTGTGGAATTTCTATGACCAATCTTGAACCTTTCACAAGTTTCTCTCATAAGGTCGATGTTGAGATTGGCTGCATTATCTGTTATGATTGATTTTGGAATTCCAAATCGACAAACTATATTTTTGCGAACAAAGTTTGCCATCACCTTCTTAGTCACTGTCTTGTATGTCAAAGCTTCGACCAATTTTGTGAAATAGTCGATAGCTACTAGGATGAAACGATGTCCATTTGATGCGGGAGGCTCTATGGGTCCAATAACATCCATGCCCCAAGCGGCAAATGGCTAGGGGGAACCCATCACATTGATCTCGTTCGGAGGAACCCGTATAAAATCTCCATGAACTTGACACTGATGACACTTTTGCACGTACCAGATGCTATATCTCTCCATGGTCATCCAAAAACGTCCAGCTCTTAAAATCTTCATTGCCAAAGTGAACCCAATCATGTGAGGTCCACAAGTTCTTGCATGTATTTCTTCCAAAAGCCTTGTCACTTCTGCCTGATGAACCAATAAGTCAGAATCTCCAATCACCAAGAGTTCTTTGATGTTCATGTCTATGGCCATCCTGAGTCCGAGAATACAAGCTTCATATTCTGCCATGTTATTGGTACAATAAAACCTTATCTTGGCTGAGGTTGGGTAATACTGACATGTTTCTAAAATTAAGACTGCTGCTATTCCAACTCCTATAGAGTTTGATGCTCCATCAAAGAACATCCTCCATCCATCATATGACTCTGATATTTCTTCTCCTACAAACAAAACTTCTTCATCAGGGAAGTAGGTCTTGAGTGGCTGGTAATCCTGGTCCATGGGGTTTTCTGCGAGGTGATCAGCCAAGGCTTGTCCTTTGATGGCCTTCTGTGTCACGTACACAATATCAAACTCGCTCAACAAAATTTGCCACTTTGCCAATTTACATATAGGCATTGGTTTCTGGAAGATGTACTTGAGTGAATCCATTCTTGAGATCAAGTACGTGGTGTATGCAGACAGGTAATGCCTAAATTTTTGCGCAATCCAAGTCAAAGCGCAACACGTTCGTTCCAACAAGGTGTATCTTGCCTCGTATAGTGTGAACTTCTTGCTCAAATAGTAAATGGCTTGCTCTCTTCTACCTGTCTCATCATACTGCCCTAATACACATCCAAATGCATTATTCATGACAGATAGATACAATAACAAAGGCTTTCCAGGCTCCGGTGGGACCAATACTGGTAGGTTGAACAAGTATTCTTTGATTCTATCGAAAGCCCTTTGGAAATCCTCTGTCCATTTCGTGGCTGCATCCTTCTTTAGTAATTTAACTATGGGTTCACAAATCACTGTGGATTGAGCTATGAACCAACTGATGTAATTCAGTCTTCCCAAGAAATTCAGCACGTCCTTCCTTTTCTTGGGGGGAGGTAACTCTTGGATCGCCTTCATCTTTGATGGATCTAACTCTATGCCTTTCCTGCTAACAATGAATCCCAATAGTTTTCCCACGGGTACTCCAAATGCACACTTTGCTGGATTCAACTTTAGATTATACTTCAGCAACCTCTCAAAGAACTTTCGTAAGTCATCCAGATGGTCCGAACTTCTCTTGGATTTGATAACAACATCATCCACGTACACTTCAATCTCCTTATGGAACATATCATGAAAAAGGGTAGTCATGGCCCTCATGTAGGTTGCACCAGCATTTTTGAGACCAAATGGCATCACTCTATAGCAAAACACCCCTATGGAGTGATAAATGTTGTCTTTTCTGCATCATCTTCATCCATCAGAATCTGGTGATATCCTGCAAAGCAATCGACAAATGATTGCAACTCATGTTTTGCACAATTATTGATGATTATATGAATATTTGGAAGAGTGAAATCATCCTTAGGACTTACTCTGTTGAGATCTCGATAGTCCACACATATTTTGATTTTTCCATCCTTTTTAGGCATAGGCACAATGTTGGCTAACCATGTGGGGTAATTTGTAACCCTCACAACGTTCACCTCGATTTGCTTAGTTACCTCCTCCTTGATCCTCAGACTCAAATCCGGCTTGAAATTTCTTGTCTTCTGTTTAACGGGTAGACAAGTGGCATCAATTGGTAATTTCTGTGAGACAATATCAGTGATTAATCCTGGCATGTCATTGTAAGACCAAGCAAATACGTCAACATACTGCCTAAGCAACTCTATTAGCTCTTGCTTTCTTTCTGCCTCCAAATGTATGCTGACTCATGTTTCCTTCACGATTTCTTCATCTCCTAAGTTGACAACCTCTATTTCATCCATATTGGGTTTTTTCTGGCTTTCAACTTGCTCAATCTCATGTGATAGATTTCCAGGCATCATGCTTTCATCGTACTTTTCGTGATCCTGTTCATTGAATATACCTTGCTCGGTAGATTCGTTACATGTCATAATCATTGGATGAGGATTTTTATTAATATGAGTGCAGGACTCTTGTCGAAATAGGAACACACTGATGGTCCAGTTTTGCAAGATTTCTCCAGGTTCGGCTTCATGAATGGTCAATTTGCTGAGATTTATCTCTTCCTCTTCTCCAACCATGGTCACGAACAAATTGCCTATCCCTTCTATGATGTCATCATCGACTGCTTGATCTGGAATCAAAGCTTGTTCTGGCACAAAGATTGTCTTGCTTGAGCTGTGGTGGACTCCTCCCGACGTAGGATTGTATCTGAGTCCGGTGGTGCCCCTCTGATGCTTCTGCTGGATTGGCTCAACTATGCCATTAGACTTTGGTCCAAGTCCAGTCTTAGCCTGATATCCATACTTCAACATCTCTTACGCAACCATTTTTTGCTACACTTAACAATTTTGTATCATCTGGCTCTGCTTCCTCGTTGACCTTTCAGCTTGCATAATTTCCAAAGTGTGAAAAGTGGCTCCGTCTATCTCATCGGAGATCGGAATGGAATTAACAGAACTAATGGGGTAACTGAGCTCCCCATGAATGGTAACTTCTGTGCGACCCCACTTAAACTTTACACTCTGATGAAGAGTGGAAGAGACCGCTCTTGCTACGTGAACCCATGGTCTTCCCAGCAACAGGTTGTAGTTAGATGACACATCCATCACTTGAAATAGGATGTAGAATTCAGCCGGCCCCACTTGCAACGTGAGATAGATCTCTCCAATGACACTTCTTTGTGCTCCATCGAAAGCCTTAACTTTCACACGACTTTCCCTTATTTCTCCCATATTTACACCTAAATCTCTCAAGGTGGTGAAAGGGCAGATGTTGCATCCAGAACCTCCGTCAATTAGAACTCGAGTCACAATCTTATCACAACATTTGACCGTGATGTGAAGTGTTTGGTTGTGTCCGGCCCCTTCCACAGGCAGCTCATCATCATGGAAAGAGATCTTGTTAGCTTCAACTATTCGTCCAATTATTGAAGCTAAAGTTGCACTTGTGGTCTTTTTTGAAATGTTCACTTCGTTTAACACTTCTATCAAAGCATTCATATGAGCTTCAAAACTCATAAGCAGAGACAAAATGGATATGTGGGCAGGCGTTTTCTTCAACTGCTCTTTGACTGAATAGTCTTTAGGCTGCATCTTCTTCAAAAACTCTGCGGCTTTAGCATCAGTAACGTTCTTCTTCGGATTTTGTTCTTTCCCCAGAACTCCTTGATTTAGATCCTCTGGAGCATAACACCTTCCCGACCTAATTATTCCATGAGCCACGGCAGCGTCAATCGCCTTGCCCTTGGCGCTTGCTTGATAGTCCCATGGGACTACTTTGGTGTCATACTCAGGCTTTATGGCGATTGCAGTGGTCACTACAACTCTAGGGAGATATGTTTGAACAGTCAGAGGTTCCCTTAGTTGAACAGTGATAATGGGTTGCGCCGGTGATGTCATGGTATCTACTTCATCTGTGTTTGGATAGTTAGTGCCCTCATATTCTTCATCTAGAGTAACCATGTTGACTTTCTAATTCTTATGATTTTGCAAAGGGTTGTTATTTACATTGGGAGGTGTTGGAGTGCATTTGATTACTCCTCTCTTGATCAATGACTCGATCTGGTTCTTCAAACCATAACAATATTCGGTGTTGTGTCCTTGGATTCCCGAGTTGTAAGCGCATCACTTGTTTTCATCGAAGTTACGAGGGATTGGATCGGGAAGTTTTCCATCTTGAGCTCGGATGAAGTACTGTGAGAGCTCACTCTCATCTAGTGGTGGTTGGATGCTGGCGGCTTCCGTTCTCCAACGTCGCGCGTACTACTGGAAGTTCTCAGATGGCTTCTTCTTTATGTTGGTCAATGAGAATATGTCTGCTGTGATTTCGGTATTGAATCTAAAATGGGTCATGAAATCCTCAGCCATTTCCTGCCAGTCACGCCATTTGCGAGGGTCTTGACGTGTATACCAGGTCAATGCTTCTCCAGACAAACTTTGGATGAACAACTTCATCCTTAGCTTCTCGTTTCTCCCTACACCGACTAACTTGTCACAATATGCCCTCAATTGTGCATGAGGGTCACCTTTTCCATCAAACATGTCAAACTTTGGTGGCTTGTACCCTACCGGCATATCAATGTCTGGATGGATGCACACGTCATCATAATCAAGGCTCTCCGTTCCTCTAGTGACTTGTAAGCTTTTCAACGCCTTTCTTAGACCATGAAGTTGGCGTTGATCGATGCATCCTCTTTCAACCGAGCATCTTTCTCCATTTATGCATATTGATCGACCTCGTTTGAGACACTAACCACAACTGGCATTGTGAAGGTAGGAGCTCCTACAGCATATATAGGTGGAACATGTTTGTCAGGATCCGATCTCTCAAGTCATGATGACGCCTACCACCCCACCAGTAGGCCAACCAAAACCCTATCTCAGAGCTTAACAGTAATGAGACTAAGGGTGGAAACTAACCTCAGCTAAGCAAAAACACACAATAAGAACACATAAGAGAAGACAGAAACGAAACCAAACTATGTATACAAGACACCTCCCAGAACTTGGAAGTCACAAATACATAACTACTAACAAGAGTACAAGTCCCAAAAGTGAACCACAAAAACAAACTGTCTCGAAAACAAAAGACAAGTCAAAATATAAATACAAAAGGAGACAGGTAATCCCAAAACGCCATGTGCTCACCCTCGTCTCCTGAACAGATAGCTGCAGGCTTGAACTCAACGCTGAGAACTGGTGCTCGGACCTGCATCAAGAAAATAGATGAAGAGTGTAGCATGAGTATAAAAACAACCGGTACCTAGTAGGCATCATAGGCCGACTGAGCAAGAAAGGTTAAACCAGGCAGACAAGATAGAATCAGCACAAACAGAGGTTAACGGAAACAGGAGCAGAGAAAACGGAAAGAAAACTAAGAACAACTAAGCTAAACCCAGTTGAACCCCCATAAGACCCGCTAGGCACACTCATGCGCACGTTTAAATAAAACCTGAAAGGACCCTTATTAGCACGGTAGGTACACAGAAGAGCTACACTACAGAAACGAAGGAAAAACCAACTCTAGAAGCCTCAACACCCATGGGTCCCGGACCCGAAAAGATAACACCTGGGCCCCGCCCAATCATCAGTCACGAGCTAGAAATACCGGACTCTAACTGGGTAACGTCAGCCTCGAGCAGGAACAACACATGGGCCCCACACAATCATCAGTCATGAGTTGGAAATACCAGACTCTAACCGGGTAACGTTAGCCTCATGCTGGAACAATACCTGGGCCCAGCCCAATCATCAGTCACGAGCTGGAAATATAAGACGCTAACCGGGTAACGTCAGCCTCGAGCTGGAACAATACCTAGGCCCAGCACAATCATCAGTCACGAGCTGGAAATATCGAACTCGAACAGGGTAATGTCAGCCTCGGACCGAAAATCACACCTCTCGCTCAACAGCCTAGCACTGGAAATATCGGCTCCAATCGGGTAACGTCAGCTGCGAGATGGGACTAGTAGCCTACACTCAATGATCTCACCTTAGAAATAACGGGCTGCAATCATGTAACGTCAGCTGCAGATCAGAACTGGCAGCCTACCTCCGACAGCCTAGCGTTGGAAATACTGGAAGCTAGCCGAATAATGTCAGCTGCATACTAGAGCTAACAACCTCGAACCAGAAAAGCCACAACAAAAAAAATAATACAATGCAAGACTAAACACCATGAGCCGCCACCCCCACGAGATAATCAACCGAAGGCTCCCAGCCTCGCACAATCCAACTGTCAACCGATGCAACAATGCTAAATCATCCGGTAGCATCCCAGAATCGCAGAAATAAGAGAGAAAGAATCGAAAGGTTCAAAAGCAACGAAATCACCTAAACTAAGGCTCATACTATCAGACCCAACTCTGCTATACCAGTCTACAAGAACCTAGTCCATCCGAAATGACGTTCGATACATACTCAAGTCAACAGGTGCATATGACTAAGGCAATACAATCCTAGCCTATTCTAAGGCCGAAAAACACAAGCAATCCACACAATGGAAGCAAATAACCTGAACCCACACATGCAACAACAGATAAATTATAACACAAATACCAACAATCCAAGCCAACAACCCAACCTACAGCATGATACTAGCCCCGAACAGCCCACAAATCAAACTATAAATGAAAAACATGGAGGAGAAGGAGAACAACACTAGCTACCCAACCCCAGATTCACACAAGTCGAAAAGCATTTACACAATCATGCTCAATCTAGAAAGAAGGGAAGTCGTAACCTACCAGAAAGCCGATCACGCGCGCTTCAAGTCACTTTGTCAGAGTTTTCCCCTTCCGAACAGCCTCAGATTGCTTCCACGCTGTGAAAAATAGAGTCACAGTGTCAATACAGTCATTTAGACACTAAAATCATCAAAATCGGAGACAGACCAATTTTGGAGTCAAAATCGGGAAACGTGAAACCCACTCCGGAATTTTTGGAATTGACTCCGTGAAGAGGTCCTTAACCTTCCCCCATGCTTGTGTTTCAAAATGGAGAACCTCTAGGGGCTCGGAACAGCTCCATGCAACAACAAACCAAAAAGCAAACCTTTACACAAAAAAAAGACTTGGGGCAGCCACTTACAATGAAGATACACCACAATCGGAGACTTTCCAACACACTCCGGACAATCACCCACACAGCCCACAAGATTTTGAGCACCTAGAACTTCGAATCACCCAAAACGGACCTTTAGAACTCGAGATATCGAAGTTTTAAATGAAGAAGAAATCATAAATTAATCACCAAAAAAATGATGATCTGCAGCTTCAAACTGAAATTCACCTCAAACGAGGGTTCACCAATACAATCCGATCACTCCACCACGTAGCCACAATCTCCAAGATCATACAGAACTTTGAAAAACTCAAATCGGAGCTCGGATGAGGGAGAAATCGTCAATTGAAAATGAGGGCTGAAAGCTGCAATTTCTGGTTTATAAAACTTGAAACTGGTCGCTAAAAACTGCAATTTTGGTCGTTAAAAGTGTAAATTCTTGTCGTTAAAGGTCTGCACCTGCAACCAGATTTTGCTATTTTTTAAAATGTCCGAACGGACCCTCAGAATTCGTTCGGAACTCTATAAAAATAAACCAGATATGCTACCCCACTAAATTCGACATTCCGGACTCAATGGCGCAGTCAAAATTTCCATACGAGGTCATTTCAACCAAAAGTGGGTCCCACATCCAAATGCAATTTTTAGCCAATTTCCACAACGTGCCTCAGAATAAGATCGGAAGCCCCCGGAAGCTCTCGAAGGGTCATTCTAGACCAAACTCAGCATTTCAAAACTAACCGTGCTGATTGAATTCTCATCCGAGCGCGTTTACCAACAATGTTGACCAAAGACAACTTTAAGCCAAATTTCAAAGGCTAAAGAGCTAACTGGCTCCAAAATCACACCGGAAGTCCCGGGACTCAGGCCAACCATGCTTCTAGCCTAATTATGTCGCTCTAGAGCTGATGGAATTGTTAGAATTCCCACCTGAGGTCGTTTACCTGAAGTTATGATCGAAATAACTTTTCAAGGTTCAAAAGCTCCAGAACAGGAAAATAGGCATAGAAACCAAACGAGCGACTAGGAGACCGAACCTAGAGTGCCAACAAGTCAAAAATGACTTGGGGTCTCTACTGGAAAGCTCTAATCGACAGTAAAGAGGCACAAACATGCAAATGACCTGAAGGATCATTAAAACATCCAGTACTAAAAGAACTTTCGTCCGTGAAAGTAAGAGTCAAGAAGCACCTGTGGGCTCAAATAAGCTGGGGAACTACTCCCGCATCTCCCGCTCGATCTCCCTGGTAGCCTCTTCAACTGGACGGTGTCTCTAACGGACCTTAACTACAGGAATGGCTCTCGACCTCAGCTGCCTCAAATCTCTGGCAAAAATAGCAGCTAGCTCCTCAATATAGGCAGGCGATCATCCAACTCAACGGCATCATATTGGAGCATATGGGACTCATCTGGATTAATATCGACACAGCATCGAAACATGGAAAACTGGATGAATAGCTGAGAATGCTAGAGGTAAAGCTAACTCATAGGCCACCTCACCAACTGTCCTCAAAATCTCAAAAGGCCAAATATACCTGGGGCTAAGCTTGCCCTGCCTCCCGAATCTGGCCCTTCATGGGCGATACTCAGAGGAATACTCTATCACCCCCGACAAACCTCAACGGTCGATGCCTGCGATCAGCATAACTCTGTTATCTACTCTGAGTGGTCCTGAGCCTATCCTGAATCAACCTCACATACTCCAATGTCTCCTGGAACAGATTTGTACCCCTCGATCTAGGCTCTGTAGACTCAAGCCAACCAACTGGAGTGCAACAACGCCTACCATGTAAGGACTCAAATGGGGCCATCTGAATACTGGAATGGTAGTTGTTGTTGTACACAAACTCCGCCAAATGCAAGAACTGGTCGCACTGGCCTCCAAACTCCATAACACAGGCCCGCAGCATATCCTCAAGGACTTGAATAGTACGCTCCGACTAGCCATTGATCTGCGGGGAAAAGCTGTGCTAAGATCAACACGGGTGTCCAACTCTTCTTGAAGCACTCTCCAAAAGCTAGAGGTGAACTATGAACCCCGGTCTGAAATGATAGAAACAGGCACACCATGTAGACGGACTATCTCCCGAATGTAGATACGAGCCAACCTCTAAGCGCTGAAGGAAGAATGAACTGGGATAAAGTGTGCTGACTTGGTCATTCGTTCCACGATGACCCAAATATTGCCAAAACCTCTAGAAGTCCGTGGCAACCCCACAACAAAGTCCATGGTGATACACTCCCCACTTCCAATTAGGAATGAGGAACCTCTGCAACTCTTCACCCGGCCTCAAATCACGATACATCATAGTTGTGTCCGGATGGATAGAATACCTGGAATCATGGGCCTCGCTAAGGATTAGCTGAATCAAACCACCAACTCTCAGAACACACAAAAGGCCAGCAAATCTCAAAACCCCATCGAAATCTAAGAAAGCCTGCCTGACATCACCCGCCAAAACTCTATCTCTGAGTGCCACCAACGCCTGATCCTCAAATTGATGGTTATGGACCTTATCAAGTAGAGATGACTGAACCCCCACATAAGCTAACACTCGGCTGGAATTTAAAACATCAAGCCCGATCATCTGATTGGCTAAAGACTGGATGTCCAAAGCCAAGGGTCGCTCCGAAACAGAAAGAAAGGCTAGACTACCCATACTCCCTGCCCTCCGACTCAAGGCGTCCGCTACTATATTCGCCTTGCTCGGGTGGTAGAGAATAGAGAGCTCATAGTCCTTCAGAAGCTCAATCCAACGGCGCTACCTCGAATTAAGATCCCTCTGGCTCATAATGTACTGGAGGATCCCATGATCGGTATAGATCTTGCAATGAACTCCATAAAGATAATGCCTCAAGATCTTAAGCGCAAAAACTACCGCTGCAAACTCTAGGTCATGAGTGGGGTAGTTGCGCTTATGCAGCTTAAGCTGCCTCAACGCATAAGCAATAACCCGGCCCTACTGCATCAGAACACAACCCAAACCAATGCCGGATGCATCACAATAAACCGTGAAGCCCTCGCCCTCAACTGGAAGAGTCAATATAGGAGCGGTGGTCAGCAACTCCTTAAGCCTCAAAAAGCTCCTCTTACACTCCTCCGACCACACAAACGGAACATCCTGGCGAGTCATCCGAGTCAGAGGTGCTGCTATAGTGCAGACTCCCTCGACAAAGTGCATGTAGTACCCTGCCAATCTGACAAAGCTCCGAACCTCTATCACAGAAGTGGGCCTAGCCCAATCACGGATAATCTCAATCTTCACCGGATCCACCATAATGCCATCCTTGGACACCACGTGCCCCAAGAATGCTACAGACTCAAGCTAGAACTCGTACTTTGAGAAGTTGGCATAAAGACGATGATCTCTCAAAGTCTAGAGCACTATCATCAGATGATGCTCATGATCACCATGGCTCTGCGAGTGTACCAAGATTTCATCAATAAAAACTATGACGAAGGAGTCCACATATGGCTTGAATACACGAGTCATCAAATCCATGAAAGCGGCAGGGGCATTAGTCAACCCAAAAGACATCAGTAGGAACTCATAATGGTCGTAAAGAGTCTTAAATGTTGTTTTAGGAATGTCCAATGCTCTAACCCTCAACTGATGGTAGCTAGATCTCAATTCAATATTCGAAAACACTGCATCACCCTGAAGCTGGTCGAACAGATCATCAATACGAGGCATGGCATAACGGTTCCTCACTGTCACCTTATTCAGCTATCTGTAGTCAATACACATCCGCATGGTGCCATCCTTCTTCTTCACAACAGGACTGGGGCACCCCAAGGAGATACACTAGGCCGAATGAACCCCTTACCCAAGAGGTCCTGAAGCTGAACATTGAGCTCCTTGAGCTCTGCAGGTGCCATAAGGTACTGAGGAAGAGAAATAGGACGAGTACCTGGATCTAACTCAATGGCAAAGTCAATATCTCTCTCTAGGGTAGGCCAGGAAGGTCTGCAGGAAACACATCGACAAACTCTCCGACTATAGGCACTGAATCGACTGTAGGGCCCTCCCTACTAACATCCCTAACATATGCAAAGTATGCCAAACATCTGCCAGCCACTAGTCTCTGAGCCTGAACATAAGAAATCACTTCGACCGGTGTGTGACACCGAGAGCCCTGCCATACCACCGGTGGAATACCAGGCATGGCTTAAGTAACGGTCTTGGCATAGCAATCCAAGATGGCCCAGTGAGGGGATAGCCAATCCATGCCCAGAATTACATCAAAATCCACCATACAAAGCACAATCAGATCTACCAGAGTGTCCTGCCCCCGAATAGTCACCACACAAGATCTACGAACACGATCCACTACTAAGGAATCCCCTACTGGGGTTGAAATATGCAAAGGTACAGATAAGGGCTCAGGACTCACTCTCAATCGAGGCACACAATAAGCCGACACATATGAATAAGTAGAACTAGGATCAAATAAGGCTGAAGCAGACTAATGGCATAAAAGAACCGTACATGTGATCACATCATCAGATGCCTCGGCCTTGGCTCTAGCTGGAGCTGCATAGAAATGGCTCTGGGCACCTCTACCCCACGCATCCACTCTACCGCCTGTCCTTCCTCCTCGAGAACCTCCCCGAGCACCCTGTTACTGACCTCCTCCCCTAGCTTGAGGTGCTACCGCTGAAACTGGTCTAGCCATCTAAGGAGCTGGTAAAGCTGATCTGGTGACAGGGCACTCCCTAGCCCAATGACCAAGCTCCCCATAAGTGAAGAAACCCTACGACGATCTGCCAACCGCTGAAGGCCGATCACCCCGACATGATGCACCTGAGTGGAAACCACCTCGGCCCTGACTCTGCCCAGCACTATGCCCACTCTAACGGTGCTGGTCACCCTCTGAGATCTGTAATGCTACCTGATATGGGCAATTGGGCTGACCTGTCTGGAACCTCTAATAAACCTTGTCTCGAGATACTCTAGGCCTAGAATGGGGCCCACTAGCTCTACCATCTTGTTTGACTCTCTTGCCGCTTACCCCTAGGGCCTCGCGACGAAGCTGCTGCTGCATTCCCCCGATAGTAGCTAAGATATGGGCAAGCATGCCTTGAAGATCAAGAGTGGCAGCTGGTACGGGCGGTGGCTGGGCTGGTCCCGGCTCCACCGGCTGAAGAGGAATCTGATCTACCCGAAGCTCCGGCTCCAGAGTCCTCGCTCAAACGCGGCCTAGTGCCGCAGTACCCCTTCGACCTCTGGGTCAACCTCTACTATGCGAGCGATCCATCCTGTAACAGAATAGGACATGTGAGATATCATGAAACCAATCATACACAACGCACGAACAGGAATCAAAACAAGAAAACATCCTAAGGACACCCTGTAGCTTCCCAAAGATAAGTCACGGACGTCTCCGTGCCGATCCTCAGGACTCTACTAGATGTTAGTTCTGTACAAGTGAGACCAATAAACCTAGGGCTCTGATACCAACTTGTCACGACCCGATCTCTCGAGTCATGATGGCACCTACCACCCAACCAATAGGCCAGCCAAAACCCTATCTCGAAACGTTTTGCTCAAATTAATCCATTTAAATTATAACCTCTTTCTTTATTAAATAGCCATAAGTTAATAAATTAAAATAATTATTTTGCAAGATTGTCTTATTTGATAAAATTAGTCATTCTAAAAAACAAAATTGGTATGAATTAGTAACTCATTAATGAATTAAACTTCCTAATTATATATAATGTATGAAAATATTTATTTGCAACGATAGAAATTATATTTAGTTATAAAAGTCGAGTTAACCATTAAGAACAATATTTATTTGATGTAAATTTAAAAATGAGAAAGTTAGTAATAATATTTATATAATATATTTAATTTTGTTTATAACAAAAAATATTTACGAAATAAATTTGTCGAATAAAAAATAAAATATATTTTAAAAATATTTCCGTACTCTTACAAAAGTTTTGTTTTTCTTGCTATATATGTATTTAATTATTATTATTATTATTATTGTTATTATTATTATTATGGAAACTTAATTAATTAAATATGGAGGGCAAAATTTGGGTGTCAACACTCCTAAGTTAAAAAAAGATATGGTGTCTAACCCTAAGCTTTAAGAAGGAATGGTGGTGGATCTTCTTTGTCTACTTGCACTAGGTGTGAATGGAAGCATGATGGTAAATGCCTGGCCGATATGGATATTTTCTTTAATTGTGATAAGAGTGGTCACAAGGTGAGGGATTTTCCATCACTTACTTCTAAGGAAAGAGATGGTAGGCAAACTCCAACTAGTGGTTCAGGTTCAAGTGCTCCAAAGAAAAATCGATTCTATGCACTTCAAACTCAACATGATCAAGAGCATTCTCCCGATGTGGTTACTGGTATATTGAGATTCTTTCATCTTGATGTTTATACTTTGCTTGATCCCGGTGCTAATTTGTCATTTTTGATGCCATATGTGGTTATGAGATTTGATGCTCCTCTGTATGTATTGTTAGACCCTTTTTATATCTCTACTCCTATTGGTGAATCTATTGTGGCTAAGAGATTCTATAGAAATTGTCCCATCTCCTTATCCCATAGAGTCACCTATGTTTATCTTATAGGGCTTGATATGTTGGATTTCGATGTTATTCTTGGTATGAATTGTCTCCACTCTTGGTATGCTTCTATTGATTGTATAACTAGAATGGTTACGTTTCAATTTCCTAATGAGCTCATCATGAGTGGAAAGAGGGAAATTCTATGCCTAAGGGTAAGTTTGTTTCTTGTCTAAAAGCTAAGAAAATGATTTATAAGACTTGTACATATCATATGGCTCGGGTTAGGGGTAAAGATTTTGAAACCCCTATGCTTGAGTCGGTTCCTATTGTAAATGGGTTTTCGGAAGGTTTCCCCGATGATCTACCCAGTGTTCCTCCTGAACCTGAAATAGACTTCAAAATTGACTTTCTCCCAAATACGCAGCCTATCTCTATTCCTCCTTACCGTATGGCTCCAACAAAACTCTAGGAATTAAAGGAGCAATAGAATGATTTGTTGCATAAGGGTTTCATCCGACCAAGTATTTCTCCATGGGGTTCTCTAGTTTTGTTTGTTCATAAGAAGGATGGTTCACTTTGCATGTGTACTGATTGCCAGCAATTGAACAAGGTTACCATTAAGAATAAATATCCTCTTCCAAGGATTGATAATTTCTTTTATCAACTCCAAGGAGTGAGTTACTTCTCTAAGATTAACCTCCATTCAGGTTGTCACCAATTGAGGGTGAAAGAGAGTGACATTTCGAAGATGACTTTTCGAACTCGGTATGGTCATTATGACTTTTTGGTAATGTTGTTTCGTTTGACTAATGCTCCAACCGCAATCATGGATTTAATGAATAGAGTTTTTAGACAATATCTTGATATGTTAGTGATTGTGTTTATTGATGATATTTTAATTTATTCTCAGAGTGAGGATGAACATGCTGATCATTTGAGGATTGTGTTGTAAATTCTTAAGGATCGTGAGTTGTATGCTAAGTTTAATAAGTGTGAGTTTTGGTTGAGGTATGTTGCTTTCCTTGGCATTATTGTCTTTGGTGAAGGTATTCAAGTTGATCCTAAAAAATTGAGGTGGTTAAGAATTGGCCTAGACCTCTATCCCCTTCAGATATCTGACGTTTCTTGGGATTGGCAAGAAATTATAGAAGGTTTGTGGAAGGGTTCTCTTTTATTGCCTCTCCATTGACCTCGTTGACTCAAAAAAGGTGAAATTCCTATGGTCAAAAGCCTGTGAGAAGATTTTCTAAGAGTTAAAGGATAGACTCACTTTGGCTCCTATTTTGACACTACCAAAAGGATCGGATGGTTTTGTGGTTTATTGTGATGCTTCACGAATTGGATTAGGGTGTGTTCTTATGCAAAATGGAAAGTTATTGCTTATTCTTCAAGGCAACTTAAGAATAATGAAAAGAACTATCTTACCCATGATTTGGAATTTGTGGCAGTCGTTTTTGCCTTAAAGATTTGGAGGCATTATTTGTATGGTGTCCATGTTGATGTCTTCACTGACATAAAAGTTTGCAATACTTGTTCAAGAAAAATGACCTAAATCTTCACCAAAGGAGATGTTTTGAGTTGCTAAAAGATTATAACATGAGTGTCTTCTATCATCCCGGTAAGGCAAATGTAGAGGTGGATTCTTTTAGTCGACTACCAATGGATAGTTTTGCTCATGTTGAGGATGATAAGAGGGAGTTAGTTTGTGATGTTCATAGACTGTCCCTATTGGGTGTTCGCTTGGTTGATTCTAATGAAGGTGAAGTAGTCGTTCATAGTGGTTCGGATTCATATTTTGTATTACATGTGAAGGCTAGGCAAGATCTTGATCCAGTATTAGTTGACTTGAAGAAGTCGGTTTCCAAAAAAGCCATAGAGGCTTTCTTCCAGGGGAATATGGTGTCCTTCGATATCAAGGTGGGTTATGTGTTCCAAATGTTGATGACTTGAAAGAGAAAATTTTATCAGGAGCCCATAGTTCTAAGTATTCCATTAACTCGGGAGCCACCAAGATGTACCGCAACTTGCGAGAGGTCTACAGGTGGAATGGGATGACGAAAGATATTGCAAAATTTGTGGCTAAGTGTCCTAAAATTGTGAACAAGTGAAAGTTGAGCACTAAAAGCCGAGAGGTTTGTCCCAAGATATTAGTATTCCTACTTGGAAGTGGGAAGACTTGAATATGGACTTTATTGTTGGTTTACCTCGCACCTGGTGGCAACATGACTCAATTTGGTTTATTGTGGACCATATGATGGAGTCGGATCATTTCATTCCCGTCAAGGTTTCTTATTCGGCAGAAGATTATGCCAAGTTGTATCTAAAGGAAATGGTTAAGTTGCATGGAGCGCCCCTATCCATTATCTCCAATCGTGGTATCCAATTTACTTCTTAATTTTTGAAGTATTTCCAAAAAGGTCTTGGTACCCATGTCAAGCTTAGTACAGCCTTTCTTCCTTAAATCGATGGGCAAGCAGAGTGTACTATCCAAATTTTGGAAGATATGTTAAGAGCTTGTTTGATTGACTTCAAGGGTAATTGGAGTGATCATTTGCCTTTGATTGAGTTTGCGTATAATAATAACTGTCATTCAAGCACTGGTATGGCTCCCTTTGAGGCTCTTTATGGTAGGAGGTGTAGATCTTCTATAGATTTATTTGATGTTGGAGAGGTTGCTTAATAGGTCCCGAATTGGTGTATGAGGCTATGGAGAAAGTTTGGTTTATTAGAGAAAGGTTGAAAATGGGTCAAAGTCGACAAAAGTCCTATGGCGATGTTAGAAGAAGAGATCTTGAGTTTGATGTTGATGATTGAGTTTACTTGAAAATTTCACATATGAAGGGTGTCATGAGGTTTGGTAATAAAGAGAAGCTTAGTCCCTGTTATGTTGGTCCTTATCAAATGTTGAGGCATATTGGCAAGGTTGCTTATGAACTTGAGTTGCCTAATGATTTGGCATCGGTACATCCGGTATTCCACATCTCTTTGTTGAAGAAGTGTGTTGGAGATCCGACATCTATTGTACCGTTAGAGGATCTTGGTATAAAGGAGAATCTATCTTATGAAGAAGTTCTAGTTGAGATTTTAGACCGGCAAGTTCAAAGGTTGAGGAACAAGGAAGTTGCATCCATAAAAGTGTTGTGGAGAAATCAAATGGTTGAGGGTGCTACTTGGGAGATCGAGGTCGATACAATGTCCTGATATCCTTATCTATTTCCCTCCATTCCTGCTCTAGCTTGAGGTATTTAGCTCCTCATGGTTCTTTCTTTCGAATTCATGTGTCTTAGTCATTCTCATGTTTCCATATGCATACATATATGTTTTATGAAATGATGTTTTGAGTATGTTTTAGCTTGGAGTCGATTTTCCTCCTTGGTTATGTGCATTTATGTGATTTCGTTCATGTTGGGTTGGTAGATCTCTTTCCCCTACTCTTTTCATGTTGGGTTGGTAGATCTCTTTCCCCTACACTTTTCCTGCTAGCTTGAGTCCTATTCGAGGACGAATATACCCAAGGGGGAGATATTGTAACACCTCAGATTTTTTGGAAAAGGAAAGGGTTTCATTTTTAGCCACTATTCAGTTCTACGGGTTCAGTCTACGGGCCGTAGAAGCTTCTACAGACCGTAGAAGGCATCCGTAGAGAGTGGGGTTGAGTTTTGGGAAAATCAAGTTTCTGAAGTTGAGTCTACAATTGTAACACCCCGAAAATTTCAAAGTTAAGACTTGAACCATTCTTGAAAATTGTATAAGATTGCACCGAGTGATTCTTAATTGTTCTTGGATTCTAAGGTCAATTCTTTAGTGTGTGAATGGATTTGAATATGAATTAAGGTCACAAGAACCCCTAGCACAAAGTTGAGTCGAAAGCTTTCTTACCGTTTGAGTTTCAACATGAGATTTTACTTGGGTAAATTTCAAATGACTATATCTCTCAGCATAAAAGGAATTAGGTGGCCATGATTTATCAAATCGAAGGTCTTTGAGTTCTCTTTCCAACGCCACCAAGTTTTCCTAATTCTAAACCCGGAGTAAAAAGTTATCCTCGTTTTAGTGAATCTCGGTCGGGCAGAGCATCTTCACGACCCACTTGACGGGCCATAGTGCTCTAGACGACCCGTGAAGCTTGTCTTGAAGGTCACTTCATCAATTTTAAGTGAGGTTTCACCCCTAAGGCTACTATGAAGAACCACGGTCGCCTAAACGGCCCGTGGAGCTTCACACGAGCCGTGAAGTGGCTCGTGAAAGAGGCTTGACAGACTTGGAGTTTTGGGTCAACTTCAATTGACCTTATATTTTATCATTAAAAGAATTATGTGGCCCATGACCTATCAAATTAAAGTTCTTTGAGTCCTCTTTCCAATGCCACCGAGTTTGCTCCATTTGAAGTTTGGAGTAAAAAGTTATGCTCGTTTAGCAGAGCGCTGTCAGGCTGATGAAGCTTCACGGATCGGCTGTACGGGCCGTGAAGCATTAGATGACTCGTGAAGCCTTTCCCGTGAGGCCCTTCGTCAGTTTTTGAGTTAGAGTCAATGTGGTCTTTTCCCAAAGTGTTTGGTACCCCAAACTACATCGTTTTAACCCTATTCTAAGCCTAAACTACGTCGTTTCACACCAAACTAAGGGCTTACAAAGTGTTAATTAATCTCTTTACGTTCATTAACAATTCAAGACATTAGAGAAAGGTTCCAACAGGAGAAAATCTAGGGTTTCAGGCGTTCTTCGAGTTTCATCGATCCCATCAAGAACTTTGTTCTTCCCAGGTATGTAAGGCAACCCATAACGTTGGATTGAGTTCGTCCACGTGCTCTACATCTTCATTGACTCAAGTTGAGTTTGAGTTTCAAATTTCCATGAATTGAGTTCTTGAATTATCTAAAAATTCTATTGAGTTCTTGTGTATAATTACATAGGTGTTGATAATGTCTATGAGTTGAGTATTGGAGGTATACATTCATGTCTTCATTCAAATGAACCCTAATTGAGTTTTTGGCATTGGCTATTTTATGCATTGATGGAGTTTTTAAATCATGATTTGTGAACGTTTTTGAATGAGAATGAGTCGAGTCCGAGTTGAGTCTGAAAGGTTCTTAAACTTCTATTATTTGGAACACGAGTATTTTGAGTATAAATAATTGATTGAGATAGAGTCTTGAGGAGATATGAATGAGTTTGAAAGCATGTTTTAAATGAAAGAATTGATAATTGAGATGAGATTGAGTTTGATGAGAGTCCAATGAGACTAGATGAAATGATTCAATTAAATTGATCTGACTGAGCATATGACCACATTGAGTCTTTTGGGAGTAGTATTGAGCACCGATTTGGGTAAGAGTAAATAACAACTCAAACCCCATAAACTACGTAGCCAGCGTAGGATAACGGTTATGCTTCTCTAGTCCCAAAAAGAAGACTTTGATTGATTGTGGATCCAATGAGGTTGATCGTCCCTTACTCCGGTAAGGTATTGGATGACTGCGGCAACGACAGTGCAAAGCGTTGTATCATCACTAGCTCATAAGTGATGGTTGTCGGTTAGAGAAACTCCCTAAAAATGAATGGTTTGAGTTGGTTAAGGTGCATATCATTGAGTCTATTTTCAAAGCATTGGTTATTTTTAAACTCGCATGCTTATTGAGTTGAGTCGATTTCTGAGTTGAGTCCCTTGAGTCAAGTTGCATGATGTTGAGTATTATTGATCGAATTTCCTTTCAGCTATTTTACATACCGTACATTCCATGTACTAACACCATTCGGCGCTGCATCCTTTATGATGCAGATATAGGTGTTAGAGATCCTCAACAGGCGCTTCATTGAAGATCACTCTATTTCAGCTTTTGGTGAGACCTCCTCGCTTTTGGAGGGACCTTTTTATTCTAGTTGATTTCCTTTATTAGAGTAGTCCTTTAAGGTAGTCGTGGGCTTGTCCCGATACCTTCTTATGATGAGTTTAGAGGCTTTATAGACAATGACAGGGTAGAGTTGATCTTCCCATTTTGAATCTCTTATGATGTTGAGTTGATTTTAACTAAGTATTTAAACTACCCTTTTATTGAGTTGTTGATTGTTAGCCCACTTGAGTGTCTTCTTTGCTTTATCTAAGTCTTCCGATGTGTGATTCAATGAGTGATCTGACCAAGTGGTTCGCTTGGGACCAGCTATGGTCTCCGAGTGCCGGCCACGCCTAAGGTACCCTCTCGGGGCGTGACAACAATTGACCAGGACAGTCTATTAAATGTTTTACAGACATAGGTAGTTCTTGTAGGAATGTCCGAGACTTAGTGGAGTTTTAAGGTCAAAGTTATGTTCTACGATTGGGGTCTACGAACCGTAGAAAGTTCTATGGGCCGTAGACAGAATTCTTCAAAAGTAGATCAAAATTAAGGCTTTTGAACTTTTCTACTGTTGACCAGGACGGCCCGTAGAAAGTCCTACGGACCGTAGGTCCAAACCGTAAAAAGTCCTGGCAGTTAATTTAAGGGGTTTTTGGGTCTTTTACCTATGTGTTTAATACTAAAGTTATGTTGTTTTTACCCTTATTCTAAGCCCTATATAAGTATTTTAAGTCCTAAAACTATCCAATTCTAAATCATTCTCCTAATTTCCAAATTCCCTCTAAGTTCTTCCCCCAAATTGCTCTCTCTAACTAAGGAAGAAGAAGCTAGGGCTTCAAGATCAAGTCTCAATTTCACCATAGCTTTTGAGATTTGAACATCAAGGTATGTTAGTATTCACCTATGGAGTCCTTTCCTCCATAGGGTTCCTAAGATCTTCCAATTTTTCAAGTCAAATTATAAATTCAAGTTAGGGTCTTATTTAATCATCATGGATTCTTCTCAATTATGATTCAATTAATTGTTTTCTATCTTTTAATGCATGTATTGAAGAATTTACATGATATTGAGTTGAATTCATATGAACCCATTCATGATCCATGATTTTTACTATGAATACATGATGAAGTTTATGAACTTTGATCTATGAATTTATAAAGTTATGCGTGATTTTATGAAATTGATGTAAATGATTTGAGGATGCTTTGAGATGAAAGTATCAATATTGTTGTGAAAGGTTTTCTCACATACTACTATGATCATGATTGTGAAAGGATTTCTTACAAAACGATTTGTAACGTTGAAAGGTTTTCTCACCTAAGTTGAATCAAGATTTAAGGAGCTATCCTAAAATAACTTTAGCTTGGATTGGTGACTTAATTGTGCGTTTCCATGGATGATGAAATGCATATGATTAATGACTATTCCATGGGATTTTACTTAGCACCAAGAAGATATTGAGATGGAGGCTCTCCCGTTAGTAGAGGTCGGGTCTCTAGTAGCAATCTCCTTGTCCCTAACTACGTTCACCCGTAGGATGTATAGCTAGTGGATCCACATAAGCTAGAAGTTTAAGGTTGTTACCTTGGAAAGAAAAGACGTCTCTTTTCGGTGTGGGATAGACACCGGATTCCATGTTTTAGCTCACATTGTCTATGTTCATTAATGGTAAAAATCCCACAATAATGAACTAAGGTTACTTTCAAAGTATCTCACAGAGTGTTTTAATATGTTAAGCTTGTATTGACCATGATTTATGACTTGTGTTTTCTAACCTTTTTATCTTATTATTTAACTTGGTCATTGCATGTCATATAAAGTCCTTTTAGCATGATTCCCTACTTTTTATGCATTGCTATCATACTTAGTACATTCCATGTACTAATACATACCTGTGCCTACATTGTTTCACTAATGTAGGGTCTGACACTCCTACCTCGTATACTTGCGGCTAGTTGATCTCGCTGACAATTCGAAGATCAAGAGTTGGTGAGTCCTCATGTTCCGAGGAACATAACACTTTTATTACTTTCTTTACTTCAGTTTAGTACATTTGTACGTGGTGTATGGATTACGTCCCAACCACTTCTTTGTTGTATTAGATGGCTTGTTGAGACTATGTTAGACTTCCGCTTTGTCAAACTCTTTTGATATGAAAATGCTACTTTTGAAATCTTTATTTCTATTATCTTGTATGATGTATGCTAAGTGGCTTGTGCAGGGCTTTTCGGGGTTCTATATGCCATGTTACACCTAGGGTATACTTTGGGTCGTGACAGGCCTCCTTGCTTCCGAAGGACTTCAATTTTTATGAGTTATTAGTAGTAGCATTTTGAGCATGGGTGTTGTCTCAGCACTCATTTTTATACATTAGAGGCTTCATAGATAGAAAGTTTTGGAGAGTCTTTCAGTTTTTCAGATATTTTATTTAAAACTTATGTTTCATACTCAGTATATTTCGAGAATTTTGAGATTGAGTAAACTGTTATTACACGTTTCTTTCAGTTTGATTCTTGTGTATGCTTGAGTTAGTCTTCCGCTTGTAGTTAGCCAGGATGAGGGTTTTCTTGGGAACCATCAATGATTCTCAAGTGCCAACCACGTCCTTGGTGTAGGCTCAGGTCGTGACATATGCTTCCCGGTTGAGTATTTGTCTGGGTAGTATGCTTCCTAGTTGAGTATTATGCATTTTTGGAGCCGATAGGCCTTTGAATTGCTCTGACATTGCTTCGGATGGCTTAGCTCCCTGTAGACTTATGTAGAAGACTTGGGTCTGATAGAATTAAAATTATTTAGGTGGTTACTCAACTCCAATGACCTTCTATCCCTAATTCCCTTTTCTTTAGCCTCGATGATTCACGGTTGAGATTTGGGGCTTTGTTCCATGATTGGGATTGGTTTGAGTTTGATCTTGATGTGTTGTATTGATTACTTTAGAGTGGACGCCATTCCACGATGGCCTTGTGATTACGGTTTGACATAGGGTATTTCATGTCATCCCTTTTAGTCGCAGATTCAAGGGCTGGTCATGCTACCCTATTTGAGTCATAGATTTAAGGTCTTGACATTTGATCTTCAAGCACAAAGCATAATACATGGACACATAAGAAAAAGTAGAGCCCGGATCAAATGTAGCCGAGGCAGGCTGATGGCATAAAAGAATCGTACCGGTGATAATATCATCTTATGCCTCTGCCTCCACCTTTGTTGGTGCTGCATATAGGTGGCCCTATCCACCCCTTCCTTGAGCATCAGTCCTACCGAATGACCTGCCTCCCTGGGTCCTCCCTGTGCTCCCTGATGACTGCCTCCCTGGTCCCGACCTTGGGCACCACTTCTAGCTGGAGGTGCTATTGTTGCAACTGATCTAGCTAGATAGAGAGAGGGTGCAATCATCCCTCACAAAGGATAGTTTCTGGATTAATGATCAGGATCTCCACAGTCATAACAAACCTGTGAAGATTGGCCCACAAAATATCGGGCACCACGACGTGAAGCATCTAACTGTGAACCCCTCAAACTCTGACCCATATCAGCATTACCCTCTAAAGCCTAAAGCGTCACTTAAACAGGTCGGTTAGACTGACCCTACTGAAACCTCTGGCGAGGCCTATCATATGAGTCCCTAAGCCTAGAATGGGACACACTGTAGCTACCCTGATGCGGAGTCCTCTTATTGCTGCCCCTATGGGCCTCGCCACGGAGCTCCTCCATAGTACGGGCATAGTCTACAACATCAAAGAAGGAGAGGCCTGCTGAAACCATAGACTTGGTCTGAATTCGCAATTGAAATAACCCACGTTTAAAACAACGAACCCTTTCCTGCTCTTTAGGCATAATCTTAGCATGATGGTAGAGCTCACGAAACCTCATCTCATTCTCAAACAAAGTCATGAAGCCCTTCTCTAACCTCGAGATCTGGTCACAGAGTCTATCTCTGTAACTCTGTGGAATGAACTTTGCCAAGAAGGCCTCTGAAAACTCATCCCATGAAACCGAAAGGCAACCCAGCTGGTCTAGTCTCTAATAATGAATTCCACCACTGCCTAGCTAGCTCGTCATGCCTATACACGGTGAAGTCATCTCCTCTCGACTCTCCTAGACCCAAGGTGTACAGTTGCTCACGGAAAGTAGTGAGAAACTCATGGGCATCCTCCCCAATCACCCCAAAAAATTTCAGAGGTGACAATCTCAAGAAACCTCAGAGCATCTTCTGCTCCTCTAGCAGCATAGCTCTGGCCGCAATGACTGACTAGGCAATGGTGGGTGCTGGTGGCACCTCAACGTATGGAGCCATTGAAATAGGTTGACCCTACGGTGCTGGTGCGACTATAGTTGGGGCCTGCTGCATACCCTCTAAGACAACAAGTAATTGGGTAATGACCGCCTAAAGCTCGGGAGGAATAGTTGGTCCGGGTGGTGGCTGTGTTGTCCATACCAAGGGTCCTTCTAGACCAAACTCGACATTCCAGAGCTAACGGAACCTTTAGAATTGCATTATTAGGCCGTCTTCCTAAACTTTTGACCGAAGTCAACCGTTCACATTTAAAAGTTCCAAAACACATAAACTTGCACAGAATTCAAATGAACAAACAGGCGACTGAATTGTCAGTCCCAGGAAGTCATAAATAACATGGGGTCACTATAGGAACATTTTAAATGATGAAAAGAAGGAAATAATATAGAAATGACCTGGAGAGTCATTTTATTATATTAGGAGGATTCACCTTTAAACTTTAATCCACTATGGGTTTTGTTCATTTAACTTAATTTATACCGAGAATTTTGTCGTAATAGTGGATTTGGATAGGAAATTAGTTTTTTATTTTTATTAAAAACTCTAATAAAGTGACAAGCTTAAGTAAGCCGATGAAATAATGCTTTATAAATTAAACTATATATTCTTAAGAACGTTGGTTGCAGCCTAATATGACTTGAGCAATGAAGCTCTATTTTGTACTAATTTATCTATCTCTGTCATAGCTACTTTAATGATGAACAAAATTACTCATAGGATTTTAATGGTGCATTCAAGCAACTATTTATTCCTTAGAAATCTATCCTCTTGGTGTTGATCTTTAATGCATTCAAAGATTTTAAATGGTGAATAGTAATATGAATCTAGATGATAGAATCTTCAATTGAGCATCACAATAGTAGCATTTCTCTCGGTTCAATGTTGTGTATTTACTAAACTATGAAGCATGCAAAAAGGTACAATGATGAGACACAATTTTATCAATAAATTGCAGAACATGGAGACTAGGAAAGCGTATGAATTTCTTTTGTATGTGGTATAACTCTCTACTTATAGGAGGAAGCAGGGGCGGATCTAGGAAGGCCCAAGGGGTTTCACGGGACACGACTTCGTCCAAAAAAATTGCTATATATCTATATATATATATATATATATATATATATATATAATTAAAAAGACAGAAAAGAAAATGATATAATATCAGTGTTAATTCTTGACATGAAAGAGTGCACAACTCAGTTGGTTTAGTGTATTAATTTGATGTGTGAGGGTCGTGAGTTTGAACCTGGACAACACCCTTTCTATCTTTTTCTGTTTTTTCTTTTCTTCCTTTGCTTTTTATATTTTATTATTATATAAAATTAAATATGTAGCACTATTATATTTAAAGAGATTATTTTCAAAATGAATATTTATCTAGAAAAAGTTTATTTTTTTATTTTTTTATTTTGGAAAAGATATAAAAGTATACATGAATTATGTTAGATAAAGTGACACGGCTTATAAAAAATTCTGCGTATGCCACTGGGAGGAAGAAGTTCCGCATGTTTTGAAGAAAAAACAGATATTGTACAAAAAAAATTCCGAATATAATTAGCCAACTGTAGCGCTTACCATTAAGGAAATATAGTAGTTTGCCGAGATAACTAATAAAAATGTGACATGCAATCGATGGAATTAATAAGTTGTGTAGGACTAACAAGATCTCCAGGCAGACATGGTTCAACGATATGCATAATATGCAATAGATATGGCTCAACGATTTATTAATCTTCAATGTCCTGCTCTATATTTGAAACAAAAATTTAACAGCCCTACACAATCTCCTGTTTGATTAGATTCTACTTCACTAATTTGTTCCTTCTATTGATGTATAGCTCTTTTATAAGTAAATAATTAATTATTAATCCTTTTCATCGATCTTACATTTATTCTATGTAACACGCTTGATTATTTTCTTGCAATTTATAAATTTTGATTGATTATTTGCATGAGTTATTTCTAGACATAGAAATTATGAAATTTCTTGAAATATTTTCCTAAAAATAAATTATTATAACCATATGATTAAGCAAATTATATTAGCCATGGTAACTTAAATTACATAAAGGTACTTTTTAAGCACATTTTTTATAGCGTACGTCCCACATCACATTTTCATTTTAGCTAAAAGATTTCGAGGGAATCTTTAGATTAAACAAACAGTGTTAGAGGTATATATCACTAACTATATAGTAAGCCAAGTGTATATAACTTCATCTCTGTAACTACTTTCATTGTTCTCTTTAACCTTTTCATTTTCAATTGTTGTGTCATAAGCCATTAAGGTCGAATTATGTTAATGACCTATTTTTTGTTTAATTTGATGTAAAGATAATTGCATCACATTTTAAGGAACTTTTTATAAGTGAAGACACATTTTAAAATAATATTTATATAATTTTTAAAATTTTGCAATCACTAATAAGGAGTACATGTGCAATGCGCGCGTCCAGAAACTAGTATATTAAAAACAGTGGAGTAATGCATGTACTCTGCCTTTGAGTTCAAGCTCTCGTAGGACAAATTCGTCTAGTGCAAATGAGACACAATAATAATAGTCAAATTTGAATATGGGACGAAAATTCAGTCACTCAAATTTTCCCATTGCTCAAATAAGATCATATTGAGACTCTGAAACACCAACAAAACTCTCCTACTCCGCTGACCAACTAATATGAAATTACGGTGCAAGCTACTCAATTTTTTTCGTAGCTCTGAATTATATTTTAGAGCTATGTTTACAAAAGGGTCGTTTCGTAAGGTGTATAAGGTAGAATAATGTTGGTACTAAAATTTTAATAATATGTAGAGGTGTCAAAAATGAACCCGAACATAGGTAACCAGCCCAACCCGCCCATAATTTTAAGGGTTGGGCTCATGATAATTTGAGTTGGGTTCAATCTCAACTCATTCAAGTCTTAACCTATTTTAAGAGAATCCTCAATTGAGCCCAATTCAATCTCCAATTTCAACCCGTTTTAAGACTTTTTATTTGCATTGATGTAACGTATGTTTCTATATTGAAGGTATGAATTATTATCTATTTAATATCTTTTAGGATTTATCTATCCATCTGTAACTTTTTTTTAAAAAAAAATCTTGAGTTAAAATTCAAATTGTGGTTATAAAAGTTAAATATCAATATGTTAAAATTATTGAGATTAAATGGGTCAAATTGGACGGGTCAAGACTCAACCCGCTTTTTAACCCATTTGAACCCAACTCATTTGAGCCGAAAGTAAACTTGGGCGGGTTAGGACCCAACCCGATTTCTATTTCAACCCATTTTAATATCGTCAATTTCAACCCAACCCGCTCATTTGACACCATGCTAATAATATGCTTGGTTGTAAATTTAAGTATGGTACAACAATATCAATATTACTTATACAATTTATTAAGCTGTTCATATTCTAATACACTCAGTTCAGTATTATTTTGAAATCATGCAATGCATGTTATTTAATACAACAAATCAAGCAGTCGAAAAAAAAAATATGAGCATATATAGTTGATCCATTATTACTAATCCACTCTATTAAGCTCAATTCTTATAACATACATAATATTTCACTTCATAGAAAAGAAATTTCAATCCCGGAATATTTTGTTTCACAAGGTAATATATCAATATACTCCTTCCATCTCAAATTATCCGTCGTGTTTCTCTTTTACATGCTTCTTAAGAAAATATTAATCACAGCGGTTTTTTACTATTTTACTCATATTTATGTCTTAATATTTACCCTTTCTTCCTTAAATCTTTACTTTAGTGTACCATCTCTCCATAATTGAGGTGTTTGTAGTTTTCAAAATAATTAATACTAACAATAAAATAAGAAAAAACAATTAATTTTGTCTTGAAATTTTAAAATGAAAAATATTTTTCTCAAATTATTTTTAGAAATCATAACTGATAATTTGTGTCAGAGGGAATAGTACACTTGAAAGCCGAAAAAAACTTGTAGGAATAATTGCGACTAGATTTAAAAAATAAATAAGAACAGTTGGATACACTAAACTCTCTATATACTTGAAATTTAAAAAAAAAGACAATTTATCACAAAAATCTAGCGCAATCTTATTATTTCTAAGCAGGATATAAATGGTTATTTTATTTTTTAGCTGAGTGCAACTCAAATGGAACCCGAAGTCTCCAATGCTACTCAATTTCCATCAAATTCAATGCAAGATTTGATCTTGACAGTTCCTATTTTGACGCCAGAACTCATCACTGAAATTCTCTCGAGACTTCCAGTAAAATCTGTTTCGAAATCTTGATTTTCTTTAATCTCTATTCCTGAATCTATCAAGGCCCACCTCGATTTATCTGCTATAACAAGAATAAGGAAAACACCCACCATGTAGTCTTTTTGGATGTTGGTGGAGAGAAATGGAATTATAAAGAATCTCCTCTTAAATCTTTATTTTATGACTCTGTTACCAAGGGTCTTGAATTAGAATTTCTTATTGAAAACGACAGTCATCAGCTTGGTGTTAAGGGTTCTTGCAATGGAATGGTTTATCTTGCCCATAGTTTCGTAGAATATTCACTTTTATGGAATCCAACAACTAGAAAGCACAAGAATTTGCCTCTTTTTATACCTAGAGTGAAAAAACACAAGCACACATGTGATTTTAGATATGATGATTATGAGGTAGTGATTATTTCTTATAATTATACGTTGTTCAGATGATATTGAGGTCAAAGTAGTGTTTTAAAAGGCGGGGGCGTGAGGCGAGGCGTTTTATGCAGTACGGGGCGAGGCATAAGCCCCGAGACACGGGGCGTAAGTCCCATGTATCTACGGGGCGTAGTCTCTTGTATATTCAATTTTTTAAATTTTATTACTAAGAAAATAAGCAAAAGTAAAACATTTAATGATTTTATAAATAAATTTTAATAAATAATCTATAATATATAGAAAAAATATTATGATTTTTATTTGAGATAGTTATTAATAAAGAAAAAAAGTATTATAACTATTATTTGAGAAATATCATTACACAAATAAAAAAATGTGATTTAAATCAAAAAAAGGTTCAGAAAAAAAAAATTAACGCCCGGGGCATACGTTTTTCGTCCAGGACTTACGTTTTCACGCTCGGGGCTTACGCCCCAAATTCTAGGACTTGCGCCCTATGGATCTACATTTTTAATTTGCGCCCCGGAGCGTTTTTGGTACGCCCCGCCCCGAGACTCGCCCTAGGACTCGCCCCAAAAACGTTTTTGAAAACACTGGGTCAAAGTATAAAGTCTAAAGAGTGATTATTGGACTAGTGTTGATTATTTTGATGAGGACAGAATATTCTTTATCAAAAAAAGTCCTAGTTATTGCAGGGAGATATTAATTGATAATGGCACTTTTGCGGATGGGAAGCTTCATTGGGGTACTTCTATTTCTGATACTGATCCTAATGTGCGTAACGACAGGAACATTATTGCAATTAATTTAGCTAATGAGAAATGGGAAAAGGTAGAGAAGCACTCATATGGAGAAGGAGAGGCTGAATCGCTTGTGGGGAAGTTGGGAAGTAATCTGTCTTTAGTGATTACAAGACAATTCATATAGGTGCTTGTGTTATGAAGGAGTATGGGATTAAAGAATCTTCGACAACATGTTTACCATCAGGTATCCAAATGATCCAGAATGGTATCCAAACATTTTCATGTCAAATAAAGGTGAAATATTGTCGGTTTCTAGAGCAACTTCCATGCTATACAATTCAAAAGATGACTCATTCAGATATTCAGATGTTATATATTAACTTTCATGAAGGTCAATATGGCCAATGCTACTTTGGAAGCCTAGTTATCCCTTTTTCAACCCAAGGGACATAGAACACAGAGAAAGCACATATCAAAATAATCGAGTAACAAATAGCTTGTAACAGTACTTTCTTCTCAACTGCTTTCAAATTTTCTGTTTGTTATTTCAAATATAGAATAAGACGTGCATGTGAAGGATCTCTTTAAACTATATTGCTTCTGGAGTAGTTTTGGTTGTCTATTTGCTGCTAATCGTTAGATGGTGTAATGTAGTAGTCTATTACATGCTTCTTCATACACTTTATCTTACATGAATACAAAAGGTGTAAGGTTCTGGCAGGTTCTGTTTGGCAACTAGTACAAAAAGCTCTGACCGAGCAAAGGGAAAATCCTGCTGCTGCTTTCAGTACCTGTTGGACAAGCTCTTTGTGGTAATTAGTTTGAGTGTGGAGACGCAAAAATAAGTCATGTAGGACAAAATCTATTTTTCATTGTGCTTGAAGAGTGTTTTAGGCTTCAGCCCGAGATAGAAGGGTTGGTTCTGAGATATGCATCCTAGGTTAGAAATGAAAGGAAAAGTTTGAACTTTGAACATGTTATAAGCATTGTGTAATTTCCACTTGACTGTATGGATTTAATCATTACGATGGCATCGGAATGAACGTAAAGAAGTTGTTTGGGCAAGGCCAGTTGCTAAATGTTTGTTCTTTTATTCATTATGAGTCATATGTAAAAGAAGCAAGACTTCAATTTGGATCAGCTAATTTCAAATAGTCCTAGGAGAATGAAAATTTTCACCGAGAATACTCCATTATTTATATGTGAACTTGATAGTAGTAAAAATTTCAAATCTAGTTATTGTGAGCCACATAATTGCAATTGTAAGGAATTCAATCGGCAATAGAATATAGAAAAGCTGGAATCCATTGGAATGCGCACTGAATGTTTTGATGTTAACCATGAGAGTGACTCTTAGAGGTTGTGCTTGAAAATGGATTTCTTATAATTGTATCTACGAGGAGCTTGGATATATTGTTGATTATTTGTTTCTCAGACTTATATAGTTTTTCTTTGCTTATTCCATTTGTGGATGAAGCATTTCTGGGAGTCTAGTTATTTCTTGAGTCGAGTTCATATGACAACAAAAGTGTGAGAACTTGAAATCTATTCGAAATTGGTATGGAAAGATTTGATGTTAACTATTTGTGTCACAACATCACTTTAGTTATGCCTGAAAATGATGTATTATTTTTTGCAAGTGTATGGATTTAAAATTAGTTGAACCCTAAGGTGTGTGGGTAGATTTTTAAGTTTATCTTTCCATTAGGTCGATATCATTTTGCATTGCCTATTTTACTTGTGTATATAATTTTCTTTTTGATGACCGTGGTGTCCGGGAGCTTTCGCACTCATTCCACTTCAAGTGACTTCATTGATCACTAGGTCATACCCTTGGGTACTGTGTATATATTATTTCTGGAGTCGAGTTTATTATGTGTTCTTTGTCAGTGCTCTTCTGTTAGCTTTCTATAACTGTATTCCCTCATTATAGTGAACCATTTCGGCATAATAGATAATCACGCGTACTCAGGAGCTAATTGCAATGTATCATCAAACTGAACAATCTTCCTTAGTTTCTCATTTATTCACAATCATGGGGAGTTTGAAGATATTGTTTCAAGTTAACAAAAGTCTCCATGAAAGTGGCGGCTTGGTAGTGATTCACTTTTCGTGCAGTGAATCAATCAAATTGCATTTCATGAACAAGTGACAATTCTATGTCTCTGCTATAAGCGAGAGAGATTTACGACCCCAAAAAATAAAAGGTGTGCAATTCAGTAGGCCAAAGTGATATTTTAATCTCTTGGCTTATCTCTGCTGGTAGTGAGATAGAGCAATAGTCCATTATTAGAAACTATGTTAATATGCACCGGATTAATATCAATTATAGGTGATTTTGATGCTAGTAGTATCTACTGCTAAACTTTTACTACACAAAAAAGGCTTTGGATACCGTGTGGAAATTCGGTGCTCAATAACTTTCACTAAAGGTCTCTGTTTAAGTTGAGTGTATCAGATGCAATGCATTTACCTTGCTAATTAGTATAAGGAGCGGAAGGGGCTTCTGAATTTAGCGAGGGCTGATACGTACTTAGCTTCATTTACATGTGCCGTCAAATGATTTTTGAGAAACTATTAAGGAATGAGCAGTTTTTTGGGGGGAAAGCACGGTATAAGAATCTGATCAAGAAGCTAAAATATTGTTTGTAAGAAAGAGAATCTCTTTCTTGTTTGATTCTTCCTAAATAGCAATGGAGCGAGGATGGTCATTGGTTTAGTTAATAAAAATGGCATCACCTCACTTGCCAAGAAATTTGTATATTCAACGAATCACAGAAGTTGTCCCTTAGGTCTCCCTTCTTCTTCTAGCCTTGAAAGATGATCCGCCACTTGGTTTTTTTTCGAACCCTCTCCGGTCCTTTACTTCAAAGTCAAATTCTTGCAAACGCAATACCCATATGATCAACCTTGATTTGGCATCTTTCTTTATCATTAAATATCGGAGTGCTCCATGGTCGGTATCACTCTCAGACAAGTGGTAAAGTAGAAGTATCCAACCGGGAGATCAAAGCAATCTTTACAAAGATGGTGAATGCAAGGGTAGAGGACCTTAATGAAATTGATGAATATTGGTTGAGAGCCTATGAGAGTGCAGAGATTTACAAAATACGCATAAAGCACTTCCATGACCAAAAGATCTTGTAAAGAGAGCTCACTCCTGGTGATTGTGTGCTATTGTTCAATTCAAGGCTCCATTTGTTTCCCAGAAAGTTGAAGTCTAAATGGTCGGGATCACTTAAAGTATATCAAGTGTATGGAAATGATGCCATCGATCTAGAGGGAAAAAGTGGACAGATATTAAGGTCAATGGGCTATGAGTCAAGAAATACTTGGGCATAACTGAGAAGGTTCCCTTAATCGAGATGATATATATTGCGGAACCTTTACAATAGAGAAATATCATCGTGCCGCGACGTTAAATCAAACGCTTCTTGGGAGGTAATTCAAGTGTCCTTATGTAACATCTTGCAAATTCTATGCTAAGGATTTGAACCATTCATCGTGAGCAAATCAAATTGTACCGGATGTTATCCTACTTATACATGTGGGTTAAGAACCATTATTAAGTGTAGTAAGTGTATCGGATGTGGTTTAGGGTCGTAAGGTACCTCAAACGCCAATCCAAGTTCAAAGCATTTCTATTGGCTAAGTTTTTGCATGAGTTCATATAAGGGTAAACTTCAAACGACCCTATCTCTCGTATTATGAAGAGTTAGGTGACTCATGACCTATCAAATTAAAGGGATTTAAGTCTAGTTTCCAACGCATCCAACTTCTAAGTAAAAAGTTATGAGCATTTTACTAAACAACTATCCGAGCACGGGCAGTAACGTGGGTGCTCCACGCCAAGACAAATTTCCAGTATGCACGAAGTTTAAGTGTAGTTTCCAATGCATCCAACTTCTCATCAATCCGACTTCTAAGTAAAAAGTTATGAGCATTCTACTAAACAACTATCCGAATAGCCGTGCCCACCGCACGACCAGTAACGTGGGCGCACCACGCCAAGCAAAATTTCCAGTATGCACGAAGTTAAGATGTTATATTTATTAAGTTAAGTTGGAGCTTCGATTGGGCACTCATCTTGAACGACTAAGGACTTATTTTCTCTCAAATTCTCTCCTATCCTTCCTCTCCAACATCAAGGTATGTTCCTCTCATGTATCTCAAATGCTTCTAAACAATCTTAACCTCTAATCACTAATTCTTAACAATATTCTTACATAAAATCTCCCTCCCATATCTAGTGAAAACAAGAAATCATTTCAAGGTTCAAGAAGGGATTTTTTGGGATTTCTCTTCCACATTAGAGTTTTAATATGAGCGATTCAAGGTATGTAAAGCTATCTCCATGTGCGGGAATACTTTGTTCTGCTCCATGATTTACGTTTCCATGTTTTCAAAGTATCTTGTACGGAAAAGTTAGGGTTAGAATGAAATCTTATTTTCTTGAATTATTTCTTGATTCTTTATGAAACCCCAAGAACCCTCCATGAAAGCATTCTATTTCCATGATAATCCTTTACCCCATGAGTTTTTACAAGATTTCTTCCATGAAATTACGAATGATATGAAAGTAATGGTTTCTATCTTGAAAACTAAGTCTAATTGTTTCTTAATGATCTTTAAATAACTTCTTTGTAACACCTCGGATTTGAAAAGAAGAAAGTTGCAGGTTTCCAAAATCTGGTGCGAGTAACGACAGAAGCCACCTACGGACCGTAGGTGGGAACCGTGGTTGGCAAGGTACAAGTTCTCAAAATGTCAAGTTTCAGGATTCTTTCTACGCCCCAACAGGACGGTCCGTCATTGTTTATATGGACGGTAGATAGGTTCCGTAGGTGTCCCCCGAGACTTGGTCAAATTTAAAGCCTTAAGTTGGGAACGACGGCTGGTATGTACGATCTGTAAGTGGACCAACAGACCGTACATGGCAACCGTCGTTGGAAGTCCAAATCTCAGGGTTTTTGAACTTTTCTACGGTTGACCAGGACCGTCCGTGGTTGGACCTACGGACCGTTGGTCCCAACCGTAGGTCTCAATCTGGCAGTTATTTTTAAGGGCTCTTTGATCTTTTCCCTAAATGTTTAATGCCTAATTTAAGTCGGTTACCCTTTAATCCTAAGCACTATATAAGTGTTTGTAGCCTAAATTCTACCCTTCCTAATCACTTTTCAACTATTCCCAAAATCTCTCCAATTCCCCCAAATATTTCTCTCTCTAGAAGTGAAGAAGAAGAAGGCTAGGGTTTGAAGGACAAGTCCCCTAAATCCTCCATTGATTTCAAGCTTTTGGCATTGAGGTATGATAGCTTTCACCTATGGAGTCCTTTCCTCCATAGGGTTCTTAAATTCCCCAATTTTCAAAGTAAGAATTCTCAATTGAAATAGGATTTTCTTCTATCTTGTTGGTTTTTTCAAATTATGATTTGATTGGTTAAATTATGTTTAATTATGCATGAATTGAGTTAAATTGCATGTTTCAAGTTGAATCCCCATGAACCCATGTGAAATCTATGATTTCTAGATTGTGACTCATGATGAAGCTTTGATTTATGAAAAGATGAATTTTATGGAAATGTGCATGTTTAATTATGAAATTGGTGATGATTTAAGGATGCTTTGAGATTGAAGTATCAATGTTGTTATTGTTGATTTGTGAAAGGTTTTTCTCACATAAAGGATTCATAAAGGGTTGAAAGGTTTTCTCAACTAAACTTGAATCAAAGTTAAGGAGCTATTCTAATGAATGAAGGGGCAAGAGGCGATTACCCATGTTCCCTAATGTTAGACAAGAGGCAATTACCCATGTCTACTAATGATAAGATAATGAATTATGATTTATGACTAATCAGTGGGAATTATGCTTAGCACTGAGTGGACAAGTGGCGATTACCCATGTCCCATAAGCTATGTGCCACCATAGGTTGTCTAGATAGACATTAGCTAGTGGATCCACTTAAGCTAGAAGACTATGGTTCTTACCTTGGCAAGTAAGGACACCTCTTTTCGGTGTGGGGTAGACACTGGATTCCATGATAATAGCTCACATGGTCTTAAATGTCAGTTGAAGGTAATTTCCCACAACAATAAATGAAAGTGACTTTCAAGGTATCTCACAAGTGTTTTAAGCATGTTTAGCTTGCATTGACCACGATTTTATGACTTATGCTTCTAACCTCTTTTATCTCATGTTTTAGCTTTGTCTTTGCATGTCATGTAAATGTTCCCTTTTAGCATGATCTTATGATTTTATGCATAGTTATCATACTTGGTAAATGTTTGTACTAACACATACTCTTGCCTACATTGATTTATTGATGTAGGGCATGATGACTCCTCCCCATCTGCTCGTGGCTAGAGCTTGTGTTAGAAGAACTTGAAGACTTGGTGAGTCCTCACATTTCGAGGACAAGACCACGTTTATCTTTCATGTCATTTACTTTCTTTGAACTTTGTATGGGTTACGTTCCAACTTTTATTCTATGAGTTTAGATGGCTTTGAGAATATGTATAGACTTTCGCTACTTTTGATAAAACTCTTTGATTATGAAGTTGTCTTTTAAACTCTTTAATTTCTATGATCTTGTATTATGCATGCTAAGTGGCTTGTATGACGCCTTTCGGGATCTTGTATGCCATGTCACGTCATGGGGGTACGTTAGGTCATGACATTCTTAATGGTTTCTTGATGTTATCTTGGTGAATTCTTGAAAATTATCATTTTATAAACCCTAGATTTATGCACTATGATTTCCCGAAATGTAAATCTTATGATGCTATCATATGTTGCCTTGAATAAACTATTATGATATGATATATGTCTTTTATGTATACAAAGATATGATACATGAACTATAACCTCATGACGTGATGATATGAATGAAGTTTATGACCCATGGTCTTGAATGTTATGAATATGAGCCTTCGAGCTAATCCATGATCATATGAGCTTCAGGGAGCTAAATGGTTAACCGGAAGGCATAACTCTAAATGATGAACGCATGAAACTACGTTTGTCGACGTAGGTTAAGGATTATATCGTTGGTTTGGGCGACTCTTTCTTTTATGCCCCTGGTAAAGGCTAGTTATGGATTCATATGATATGTAAATATATGTCTCATACCCGTCAAGGTATGAGATGACTTAGCTGATCAAGCCCAGATCAGACTCCATGCGCTCACATGGTGGTTTATGTCAGTTATACTATTAGAATACCATAATGAACTAAAGTATGATGAAAGACGTATCTTTAAGGCAGTCAAAACAACTTCATCTCTTAATCTTCATATGTTATGATTATTCACTTATTTGATTGATTTGATATGTACATTATGTTTCATTCGGCCATTTTAGATAAAATACTATTCCATATGTACTTACGTCCTTCAGTTGGGGGTGCTGCATCTTTTACTGATGCAGGCTCAGGTACACAGACACTTGATCAAGCCATTCATTAGGTTTCATATCTTCTGCTATTGGTGATCCCCTCTCTGTTTCATGGGGCATAATCTACATCTTTCTAGTGGTTTATGTTTATGTGTTTAAGGTATACTGAGAGCCTTGTCCCGGTAGGTATTATTCAGTTATGTTTAGAGGTTTCATAGATAGATGAATAGTTATGCGACGTTTGGACCTTCATGTTCTTTGACAATGGTTTTAAATTTCTATGACTTACATTATGAAAATTGTTTTCTTACAAAATTTGTCTCTTCAAATGCTTTCAAATGTATTCTTCCGCTCATATTAAGGTGTATGCTCATGTTCAATGGCATGCTATGGGTGCTCTTGGGCAGCAATGGCATCTAGTGCCAGCCACTTCCAAGATGTAGGCTCGGGCCATGACACCTTAAATTTATTTCTTTTCTTCCCCTTGTGGTTTTGGTTTGTTAGCAAAATAGTGAGGCTCTGCTTTAGGAAATATGTTGTGGCCGATCGAGTGTCCACCTGCATCCGCCGGTTCTCTATTGTGCAACACCTATCAGTAGTCCTCTATGTAATAATAGTCTGGTAAAAAAATTAAGTGGCCGGTGTTTACCCAGCGAATCGCCAGATCAAAATTCACTCGCCAGTTCTAACACCGGTTTGGTACAGATTCATCAGGACACGGCGTCAATTTATGGAAAATTTGGCATTGGATCGACGTAACGCCTATCCCAGCCTGTACAATGCCAATTAAATAGCTGGTTATACACATATCAGTAAATGTTTTAGAATTTTTCATCAACTAATGTTCAATCTGTGAACCGCTAATCCCTCACTGTCCAGCGCCTTTGTACCGTCGGTCTTCAGCAGTCTCTATAGCCTATTCATCATGTTTTTCCATGTTTGGAGATCAATTGGCGCCCTCTTGGATGAGATGTCGAAGGAATACATTCGGTGATATCCAAGGCTGGTCTCAAAGATTGATATTTTGACCATTAACAATTTTCCAAAGTCTACCTGATTGACAGGATTGCCATCCGAGAAGAAGATGTTTCCAAGTCAATGAGCGAGGTATCTTTGGTCCCCCCTCCCCCCTCCCCCCCCCGAACAAAGGCAGATTTTTTTGTAACAGAAGAGATGCCCAAAGAGTATTGGGATTATGGAATAAATGCCAAGCAGTGCTTGCAAGAAGAGCACAGTTTTTTTGACAAAGTTTCTGAATACCAAGACCTCCTTGTGAGAGAGGATTAGTCACTTGATTCCAATTTATCAGATGAATTTTGCGTTTGGTAAAAGTAGATCCCCAAAGAAAGTTATGTTGATATCGCTCTAAATGATGGATGATATTCATAGGAATCTTCATGATTTGCATTATGTGGTTAGGGATGGTATTTAAAGTAGATCGAATTAGAGTAGATCTCCCTGCGAGGTTTAGAAAATTTGTTTTCTAGCCTGCCAGTTTATTCTTAAAATTTTCCAAGACGAACTGAAAGACATGTCTTGTAGGATTAGAAGTGAAAATGGAAAATCCAATTTATTCCCCAAACTTATGTCCTTCAGAGATATGGAAAGAGTTGAGGACGAAAAGCTTTTCAATGTTAGGGCAATATTTATGGAAGAAAGCTTTTGACTTTTGGAAATTATTTTTTTGTCCAGAAGCAGCCATGAAACGATTTAAAAGATGGATAATATAATGACAACTTTCAGTGGTTAATCTAGACACTATAATGATGTCGTCGGCAAAGAATAAATGAGAGATAGGAGGAGTTCTTTTTCTAATTTTAATAGGCTTCCAAGAAAGATTTTCAACCGCAGAATTAACGCTCCAAGAGAGCATTTCCATACATAAAATAAATATATAGGGGGACAGAAGATCACCTTGACGAATCCCTCTACTAGGTTAAATAACATTTGAAGGTTCCCCATTTATCAAAATTCGGGTACAAACAGTAGAATTGCAGCTCATAATAAGGTTTATCATATTTTGCGGAAAGTTAAAGTAAGTAAGAGTTTGTTTGATAAAAGCCCATTCCAATCGGTCAAAAGCTTTTTCTAAATCAACTTTTAATATAAAATTGGAACATTTGGTTTTCCAAGTTCTGAAATAATTAAGAATTTCTTGAACCACCAATGTGTTGTCAGAAGCACGTCTGTTTTAAACGAAAGCTGACTGAGAAGGGTGTATGAATTTAGGTAGAAGAAATTTTAGACGATTAGCAATAACCTTGGTAATAAGTTTATAAACAGTGTTACACAAACTGATAGGTCGATATTAGTATAAACAGTGTTACACAAACTGATAGGTCGATATTAGTAAGGTCAGGACTGGAGAGCCACATGGTTTCGAATCTAAAAAGCGAGTTATGAGTGTGGCGAAAAGGGTGAAGAGCTAGAAGTAAAGGACAATGGTCTGAATGAGTGCGTGGCAAATGATGAACTTGAGATCGAATTATAATTAATAATTAATTTGTTGATTGCAGAAATAAATAACAAAACTAAAAACAAAGTGAAGAACAAAAGAATGATAAAATGCACACATATTTATCTTGTACTTTATTTTTACAATAAAAAAAGATGTAGGCATATTGATACTTAATGTACTTCTTATTTTATACTGTAAGTACGTTATCTAAGAGGCTTAATGATAATGAAATTAAAGAGCACGTTATTTAGCATTTGAAAAGGCTTTAACATATGGATAAAGAAGAACTCAATAAATAGTTGTCATTTACACTTTTATAATGTTTTCGACTCATCTAAATATCTACAATTTCTTCTTTTCCTACCAAATCAAGTTCTAATTATATTTTATTGCAAATCACTCTTTGTATGAAAGTTAACATGTTAAATTTTATTAATTACAAATTTGGTTATTGATAATTTATTTTGGTTAAAACATATTCATGTATATTTAGGTGATGAACGAAAAGTAAAACAATTACCAATTTTTCAATATTTTATAATATTAAAAAATTCTTAAAAGAGCTATAGTAGTAAAAAAAAGTTTTTGTTTTTTTAATTAATAACAAATTTATAAAACGATCATTCATTTCGCACGAAGCGCGGACAAATTCACTAGTTTCCTCTATAAATTGGATAGAAAATGTTAGCCCACTACATTTTGTGTTTCACCATCTTATAAATAGTTCTTATGTAATTTTTATTTATTAATATATTACTTTGTTTAACTTTTTTCATTTTGTATGATATGATGACACGTGTATTTTTATTATTTTTCGCGTCAACTGATTTGATATTACAAATATTTTCTCTTTAACTTTCATTCTTTATTTCAATTTTTATAATTTTTCTTTTCATAAGTTTTGAAAGTTTGTGTGATTCTGATAAATAATAGAACATGCAATGTTGGATATCAATTCTTATTGCACTATCCAATTATTCAAGTATATGCTTCATCATTAGTTTGTTATTTCATTAATTCAAATATGTTATTTAACTCCTTAGACATAGTAAAGTAGCAAGTTTAGCATACTTGTAACACCCCGAAATTTTTAAATTAAGACCCGAATCATTCTTCAATTGCGTATAAGGTCGTACCGAGTGATTCGTAATTGTTCTTAGATTATAAGGTCAATTCATTAGTGTGAAAATGGTTTTTGGGTATCAATTTGAGTCACTAGAACCCCCTAGCAAAAAGTTGAGTTAGAAGCTTCCCTGCCGAGTGAGTTTTGAGTTAAGATTCTACTTAGGTCAATTTCAAATGATCATATCTTTCAGCACATAATGCGTTAGGTGGCCCATCAGCTATCAAATCAAAGGTCTTTGAGTCCTCTTTCCAGCGCCACCAAGTTTGCTCCATTCGAAGCTAGGATGGAAAAGTTATGCCCGTTTGAGTGAAGCCTCTCTAGTTAAGGCTTTTCATCCGTTGAAGGAAAGGGTAGTTTGGTCTTTTCCTTACCCCAATAGGCCTACCCACGTTTTTCCTCACCCAATTAAGGGTCTAATCAGATGCTAAACCACTCTTGGTCATTCCCAAACCCTTAGGAAAATAAGAGAAGAGTTCAAGAGGAGAAAGAGCAAGGTGTTTGAGCGTTGGTCAAGACCCCGTCAATTCTCGATAGAACATCATTCTTTCCAGGTATGTGAGGTTTTCCATTGTGATGGACTTGTTCGTCCTCACACCAATCATGTAATTCTTTCGTTAATTCACCCATAAAATCATTTATGTAAATGTTCTTGAGTTTTAAGCTTCATTCTTTGTCAATGGAGGTTTTGAGTTCTTGAGTTGAGGGTTTTGCGAATAAGTGGTAATTCTTGATAGAATTTGAGTGGGATTTCGATAGTTTTGTGTTGGATTTGTGAATCAAAGAGACTTTGGAAGAAACTAATCGATTCTAGATGAGTTAGGACATGGAATTGAGCAAGAAAATTAGTCAAAAATTATGGGCAGGGGGTGAAGTAGGGAGCCACCATAGAGCCAAAGAGTTTCTTCTGAAGTTTGGGGCCTGGCGCCCCACACCAGCAGTGCACCAGGGGTCACCAGGGCCCATTTCTACTCCGTTCTTTTGGGTTTGTTCCTTTAAGTTGTGGCTATGTTTTCCCACTCTATATTAACTCCTATAAGCTCCATTTATCATTGAAAATTCATTCGTTATCTTACTCACATGTCTTAATTTACATTCCAAACTAAAGTAAGTTTAGGAGGGAAGTTCAAGAGGTGTTTTTGAGTCATTTTGAGAATTATTTTGTAATTATCAATGGTTTTGAACTAAGTCTTGCGAAAGTAAATATGAGAATGAGAAGATTTGTATTCACGATTGAAAAAGAGTATAAGGGAACTAAGTATTCCCAAATGTAACACTTTTACATTTAAAAGAGAGAAGCATTGATCTTTAAATGAGTTTATGAGTTCAGAGATGTTTCAGAGTATTACCTCTATTAAGAGGATCATTTGAGTAATTACCTCAAATTGAGAAAGAGTTATGTTTTATACATTTGAGCATGAGTATATATTGTTGGGAGTAGTATTGAGCACCAATATGGGGGAGTTCAGACAATTCAAAGTCCTCATAAACCATATACGCCTACATGGGTAAAGGATTCATACTTTTTAGATGATTTCCTTAGTGCCTTCGGGCAGAGCTTAGTGGATCCACTTAGTTGAGAGGTTCTATACCCCGGCAAGGTAAAGGAAAGCTCTGGCAGCATGGTCGAGACGATGTATCATCACGTAGCTCATAGTGATGGTTGTCGGTTAGAGAAACTCCCAAATAGAGTAAAGAGTACTTTCATTATAGTTTCACATATAATTTTCTTTGAGTTATTATATTATACTTTGTGGAGCTTAAAATTATATTGTCTCTATTTATGTTTTACGTCGAGTTGAGTTGAGTTGAGTCAAATTGAGTTGAGCTGAGTCGAGTCGAGTTGAGTTGAGTTGAGTTTAGTTGAGTGTAGTATTTATTTCAGCCTGGTCAGTTCAGTATATGCTTTTATTGCATCCTTTTCGGTAAGAGTTTAAATGAGTTTTTCCATCATAATCTATATTATACTTCAGTTGAGTTGCTGCCAGAGTTTCAGTTCAGTTATTTTGATATTCAACTATATTACATACTAGTACATTCAATATAATGACGTCATTCGATCTGCATCTTTTAATGATGCAGATACAGGTACTTAGGATCATCAACAGGAGTTCCGTTGAGATCACTTCATCCGCTTGTCAGCTTTTTAGTAAGACCTCCTTGGTTCCGGAGGACTCCAGTTATATAGGTTGTCAGTAGTAGCTCTTTGAGGTGTCGTGGGTCTTGTCCCGATATCCTTCCTTAATTGTAGAGGCTTCATAGATAGACAGAGTCAAGGTGTTCCTCAGCATTTACTTTCTTTTGCGTTGTTTTATAAACTATAAGTATTGCTATTAAGTATTTTCCAGACTTTATGAGTTGAGTATTTGAGTTCAATGGATTTCATTCAGTTTTAATCTTATTATTGGTTGAGTTAGTTTTTCGCTTATTGTCAGCCAGGATGAGGGTTCGCTTTGGGACTAGCAATGGTTCTTGAGTGCCGGCCATGTCCAAGGTGTAGGCTCGAGTCGTGACAAACTTGGTATCAGAGCACAGAGTTCAAGTGTCCTAGGTTGTCTATGAAGCCTTGTCAGTAGGATCCTATTTATGGTTGTCATGGCCCCACTTCTATAAATGAGGGACTACTGACATTTAAGAAAAGTTTCCCTTCTTTCGTACTCTAAATCATGCACTAGAACTGTGTCATAAGGAACTTATTCATACTCGTGCGTTTCTCAAATCTATTTGACTACCCCTCAAACTCAAGGTAGTTGAAAAGCAAAGTCCCAAATCCTTATCGATGAGCTACTCTCAGCAAAAGTCTTGAGAAAGTCATGAGACTACAGAGGGGCTTGAGACAAGCCAATGTGTGAGCTTAAGTGTTTGAAGTTAAAAGAATGCACTCTTATTCATATGAATCATGCGTTCAAGATAAAAGCGAGATGTACTCCCAGACTCTCTTCTCTAAGTCTTGTTTCAGATGATACCCTTTAAGAGGAGAGTAAGTTCTAAAGCTTGGGTTGTATCTTCACCCAAAAATATAGTATGAGTGATGATGTTATAAACAGTAGTAGTAAAAGTGCCCAGAATTAGAAGAATGCATGCAGAGGTATAGTAATCTAATAAAGGAAGATAGTGATGAGGCAAATCCTGATGTTGCAATCATGCACCCAGTAAGTTATTAATGAAAAGTTTTTCCTTATGGATAGACTAAGAAGTGATGAGTTAGTGTAGATTTTATGATAGAAGGTAAAGTACGAGTTACTAGACCAGAGAGAAGTTTATATGACGTATTAATGCATTAGTATAGACCAAGTATAAGTGTTGAATAGAAGAGCCGAGTATTTGTGATGCAATAGATTTAAGCTAGGCCTATGATTTTTAAAAGAAGAGACCCATGATATTCAGAGGGACATAGAACTAATTAGGCAATGATGTATAGTGAATGAGTAATTGGCACTTAAGTGGTGAAATGGAAGTGAAGTAGTAATCTGTAAATAGGTAGACTGAGAGATAAAGATTGACTACTTGTCATGAGATCTTGGTGGGTGAGTATTTCTTAAGTTTATCTAGTAGTTGTAAGTTAGTATAGTAAGCAAGAAATAATATTGATATATGTGTTTAGTAATAAACACTAAGCTTGTTTTTGAGATTTGTGTCGTGATCAAAAGGATGGCAACATAAGGGAAATGATATTAGTTCAAGATCTAATCTAGTAGGTTTGACATTAATTAGGTGAAAAATTAAGGTGTTACTTTGATAAGTGTGAGTGGTACAAGTGAGGTATTATGACTCTTAAATGAGAGCAAGGGAGTGTGGCTAAGTCATTAGATTAGCAAGAGCAATAAGAGGTGTACCTGAGATCTTGTGTAGTCAGACGAGGCTCCAATTAAGTTTATGATTTTCTATGTGTGCCTAGATAGTATATTTGAATTATCAATGTGGAGTAGGCTGATGTAAGCGTTATTTATTACCCTTAAGAGTTGGTCGGAGAGATCATATATAGCCAATGATGAGCCTCATAAATATAGTTCAAATTTTGTCTAGTTGGGTAGGTATGAACTTTGAAAGGCCGTATTATTAGACTAAGAAGGAGAAGTGAGACTATTAAGAGTTAGCCTAAGCGACTCTATAAGATAATGAGAAGAGGTTAAGAGAAGCATCTCAAAAAGAGGTCTTAGAAAGAATCTTAGTACCTGCACTTGGAGGGTTCAAAAGCCATGAGATAAGCCTTTCCTAAGTATTAGAGTAAAGCGAATGTAAATCAATTTAGAGATGATGGAATAGATCCATAGCCTTAGAGTATCAGCTTCAGACCTAAGGGGGAGATGATAATATGAGAAACCAAGTCAAGTGTTGAGAATCAGATAGAAGGTGTTCAGAAAGAGTTAAAGTGATTTATCGATCCACTCATACTCTACCGTATTCCTCAAAGTTCAGTCGTTACATCATCTTGTTAATGTTTCTAATATTAGAATTGTGTTCATGACCTATGCTCATACACTTCAGACAGATTCACATCTATGTTCAGTTCCCAGAATGAGAGGCAAGGAATTTAGCCCATCGGTCTCAATCTTTTTCCATAAATTTATGGATATCAGCCTCATAATATGAACCTATTCAGATAAGCACTCATGTCTCATAGTATGCTCAGTATCGCAAATTCATGAGCTACTCTCAATGGCTAGCAACATAATGTTATGTCGTGCATATTCTTTTATAAGAATTCTCGAATGAATCGTGCTTATGATCTTTCGCCCTAAAGCTCTTTTAGTGATCCTTTTAGTTTGAGAGTGATGTTGTTGATAGTAGTTGAGTGATGATAGAACGAGAAGGTTGATGTTTCTTATGTGGGTAGCAGTAGTTTTCTTATTCCATCTAATATTATAAAAGTGGAGGAAGGATGAATGAAATTTTTCTATGAGTAATAGTTAGGTGAGAGTAGTTAGTTAGTTCCTAATAGTAATGCATAAAATTTCAATTGGTAGAGATGATGAGAGAATGAGAAATCCTTAGAAGGATTGGTTAGCAGGAGTCCATGGAGTGGTTATAGTATTAGGCTTGAATGTGATGTTAACATGTGGACAAATGCATGATGCATTAGGTGTTTCTTGATATGGGCTCAAGGTTGGTTAAATGAGGTTATAAGAAGAAGTATTCTTAGGATGAGATTCCCTATAGAGGTATATAACCTGAATCTTGTGGTTTAGATAAGTATAATCATCTCATGTTTAGCACCTTGTGACTTAGAGATTAGGCTTGAACAATAAGAGCAAGCGATTTGATTTAGATATTTGTAGAGTAGTCATCTACTATAGTGGGAGCTATGAGTTGCATCTTATAATGTGTTGTAATCAGAAAGGAGAGTATAGTTGAGAAGTGTTGTTAAACTTAGAAGCTACCGGTTATATCACTCGACGCATAGTAGTCATATTCTTACTTCGTGCCCGGATATCCTTGTTTCACGTCAAATAATTTCAAATAGAGAGTGACTATGTTCAAACTCATATCGTTCATGACTTATGTGCTCGAGTCCAGTTTCAAAACTCTCAGTATGAATCATTTCCGCCTATGTTAGTAGGAAAGTTCAGCAGTCAGGAGGGATAGTGATAGTAACTCATTTACCTTTCATGCTCAATTAACCATCATTCGAGGATGAATGATCCCAAGGGGGAGATATTGTAACACCCCGAAAAATTTTAAGTTAAGACCATAATCATTCTTGAATTGCGTATAAGGTCGTACGGAGTGATTCTTAATTGTTCTTAGATTATAAGGTCAAGCATTAGCGTGGAAATGGTTTTGGGTATCAATTTGGGTCACTAGAAACCCCTAGCACAAAGTTGAGTTGGAAGGTTCCCTACCGAGTGAGTTTTGAGTTAAGATTCTACTTAGGTCAACTTCAAACGATCATATCTTTCAGCACATAATGAGTTAGGTGGCCCAAGAGCTATTGAATCGAAAGTCTTTGAGTCCTCGTTCCAACGCCACCAACTTTTCTCCATTTGAAGCTAGGAGTAAAACGTTATGCCCGTTTGAGTGAAGCCTCTCTACTTAAGGCTTTTCATCCGTTTAAGGAAAGGGTAGTTTGGTCTTTTCCCTACCCCAATAAGCCTACCCACATTTTTACTCACCCAATTAAGAGTCTAATCAGATGCTAAACCACTCTTGGTCATTCCCAAACCCTTAGAAAAATAAGAGAAGAGTTCAAGAGGAGAAAGAGCTAGGTGTTTGAGCCTTCGTCAAGATCCCGTTGATTCTCAACAAGAACATCGTTCTTTCCAGGTATGTGAGGCTTCCCATAGTGATGGACTTGTACGTCCTCATGTCAATCATGTAATTCTTTCGTTAATTCACCCATAAAATCAATTATGTAAATGTTCTTAAGTTTTAAGCTTCATTCTTTATCAATGGAGGTTTTGAGTTCTTAAGGTGACGGTTTTGCGAATGAGTGGTGTTTCTTGATAGAATTTGAGTGGGATTTTGATAGTTTTGTGTTGGGTTTCTAAATCAAAGAGAGTTTGGAAGAAACTAACTGATTCTAGATGAGTTAGGACATGGAATTGAGCAAGAAAATTCATCAAAAATTCTAAGCGCGGGTGAGGTAGGGCACCACCATAGCGCCAGAGAGTTTCTTATGAAGTTTGGGGCCTGGCGCCCCGCACCAACAGTGCGCCAAGGGTCGCCAGGGCCCATTTCTTCGCTGTTCTTTTGGGTGTGTTCATTTAAGTTGTGGCAATGTTTTCCCACTCTATATTAACTCATATAAGCTCCATTTATCATTGAAAATTCATGCGTTATCCTACTCACATGTCTTAATTTACATTCCAAACTAAAGTAAGTTTAGGAGGAAAGTTCAAGAGGTGTTTTTGAGTCTTTTTGAGAATTCTTTTGTAATTATCAATGGTTTTGAACTAAGTCTTGAGAAAGTATATATGAGAATGAGAAGAGTTGTATTCATGATTGAAAAAAGAGTATAAGGGAACTAAGTATTCTCAAATGTAACACTTTTACATTTAAAAGAGAGAAGCATTGATCTTTAAATGAGTTTATGAGTTCAAAGATGTTTCAGAGTATTACCTCAATTAAGAGGATCATTTGAGTAATTACCTCAAATTGAGAACAAGTTATATTTTATACATTTGAGAATGAGTATATATTGTTGGGAGTAATATTGAGCACCGATATGGGGGAGTTCAGACAACTCAAAGTCCTCATAAACCATGTATGCCAACATGGGTAAAGGATTCATACTTTTTAGATTATTTCCTTAGTGCCTTCGGGCAGAGCTTAGTGGATCCACTTAGTTGAGAGGTTCTATACCCCGGCAAGGTATAGGACAGTTCTGGCAGCGTGGGCGAGACGTTGTATCATCAAGTAGCTCATAGTGATGGTCGTCAGTTAGAGAAACTCCCAAATAGAGTAAAGAGTACTTTCATTATATTTTCACATATAATTTTCTTTGAGTTATTATATTATACTTTGTGGAGCTTAAAATGATATTATCTCTATTTATGTTTTACGTCGAGTTGATTTGAGTTGTGTTGAGTCGAGTTGAGTTGAGCTGAGTCGAGTCTAGTTGGGTTGAGTTGAGTTTAGTTGAGTGTAGTATTTCTTTCAGCCTGGTCAGTTCAGTATATGCTTTTATTGCATCCTTTTCGGTAAGAGTTTAAATGAGTTTTTCCATCATGATCTATATTATATTTCTGTTAAGTTGCTGCCAGAGTTTCAGTTCTGTTATTTTGTTATTCAGCTATATTACTTACTCGTACATTCAATGTACTGACGTCATTCGACCTGCATCTTTTAATGATGCAGATACAGGTACTTAGGATCATCAACAGGAGTTCCATTGAGATCACTTCATCCGCTTGTCAGCTTTTTAGTAAGACCTCCTTGGTTCCGGAGGACTCCAGTTATATAGGTTGTCAGTAGTAGCTCTTTGAGGTGTCGTGGGTCTTGTCCCGATATCCTTCCTTAATTGTAGAGGCTTCATAGATAGACAGAGTCAAGGTGTTCCTCAGCATTTACTTTCTTTTGCGTTGTTTTATAAACTATAAGTATTGCTATTAAGTATTTTCCAGACTTTATGAGTTGAGTATTTGAGTTCAATGGATTTCATTCGGTTTTAAGCTTATTATTGCTTGAATTAGTTTTCCGCTTGAAGTCAGCCAGGATGAGGATTCGCTTTGGGGCCAGCAATGGTTCTCAAGTGCCGGCCATGTCCAGGGTATAGGCTCGGGTCGTGACAATACCATATGATGTTATTATTGTTTTCAAGCAGAGACTTTTTGAATTTCTTACTATAATTATTCAATGTTGTTTGAAGATTTCAGAGTAATTTCTTTAAAAATCTTATCAGCCACATTAAAAAATTTTAAAATTTAAACTTTTTGGTAAACAAAAATGGTAGAACCTCTATAAATGCTATTTTATTATACAGGATCCTCTTAATTTATGTCTATATCTCATATCTATACTATCTTATGAAGAACCTTTAATGCTAAAAATTGAATTATCAAAAGGTCAATGAAAAATCGAACGGCTTCTTTACTTTTCAAACTTAAAGTAATAAATTGAAAGATTGCAATGCATTTAAGTAATTTAAATAAAAATAATTACAAATTAGTAATTAGCTCTTTAAACAAAATAAAATAGTTAGAATGTCAAATAGACATAATTGGATCAACTAAAAGTTTGTTAATGCTTGAAGAGTTCCATAAAATTTCATCGTACAAAAACGTAAAAATCACTCGCAATAAATAGATAATAACCCTTTAAATACATACTAAAAATTGGTAATACTAGAAGTTTCAAGAGTGACTTTTCAAATTTCTGGGTCAATTTTAAATTTAATTTGTTGGCTATAAATACTACTCCCATTAAGTCAATTTATTCTTCAAACTAAACAATAATCATGTAACGAATAATCCATTAAGTATAAAGGAAATATTACTTCATATATTAATATATTATATATTAGAATGTTATCTTAAAATACTTAACTACATTATATTAGCCTTTAATTGTAAATAATTTATTGTAGTAACGTTTTCAAATAAATAGCTTTTTAAATTATCATGCATTAATCTTTCCATCTTCTAAAGCTTACATTTATAGTACTTCATTACTCATTAATATTATTTTTTTTCTTTTTGTTTTTCACATTTAAAATAAGCGTGTAATGACACTTCCCACTTATAAGTAGAGTTTTTCTAAACCTATTTAATACACTATAATTTATTCTTGCCAAATTTCTCAAGTTACACGGATTCTAGGGACAAACTTGGTAGGACACGGTAAAATAAAAGTACTGTCTTATTATCAATAAGAGTTAGGTCTATATAAATTTTATACAAAAATAGGGGCCAAACGTGCAATGCACGTTCCCAAAACTAGTTAGACTCAAATTCATGAATTATTGCTATGTTTTAATGTTAATTGAAGGGGTTTTTAGGCTCTAGTTTTCTTATATGCAGGCATTCCTTGGAAAATTTAAGTTTGATATATTTGGAGCTTAAAATCACTTAAGCACACTGGCGAAGGAACCGGCGTCCCGCAGGAGCTAGTTGGCGTCTCACCGGCTAAACGTCGGCTTGACTAGAGGAAGACTACTTACGCACCAGCGAATCAGTGGCGCTATACAATTCCTGATTGGCGTTTTGTCGATCACATAGTACCTTACTACCTTGCCTAATTTACATATTAGAAAAGATAAATAAATTTCCTCCTATTTAGAGTGTTGATCCAAAGATCTTCCGAGACAACAAAAAAAAAGGACCTAAATGCACTCAGACCACACCAAGACAACCAAACATCTAATCAGAAAGTAGAAACCATGGGGTTTCAACGTACTTGGGTTTTTTCTTAACTCTTCTTCTTAATGAAGGTGCTTGCAGCATTTACATTCTCAATGAACCCCTTTCCTATAATTGGCAGATCCCTCTTGTGGTTCGACCCCGACCTTTAAAGTTGAGTATTGTTTTACATACAAACCACCTATACCCTGAAAAATGGAACATAGTTGAGTGTTTATCACGTAGTACCTTGCCTAATTTTACATATTAGAAAAGAAAAATAAATTTCCTCCTATTAGAGTGTTCATCCAAAGATTTTCCAAGACAACAAAAAAAGAGGACCTAAGTGCACTCAGACCACACCAAGACAACCAAACATCTAATGAGAAAGTAGAAATCATAGGGTTTCGAAGTACAAACTTGTGTTTTTTTCAACTCTTCTTCTGAATGAAGGTAGTTGAAGCTTGCTTATTCTCAATGAACTTCTTTTCTAAAATTGGCAGATCCCTCTTATTTAGAAAAGGAAGAAAAATTGTGGGTTCCTAGATAAGTGTAGCATGTTTAGCTAATACATTTGAGATTTCATTTTCTTCCTATAACAATGTTTAACAGTTACGTTTCATTGGACAATCTTAGACCTGATCTCTTCAATAGTTCTTTGGATTCTCAATGGTGGCTTAATAATTCCATTGATCATTTCTACCACTTAAAGAGAGTTCAATTCAACTTCCAAGGCTTCAAATTGCTGATGAAGGCACCATAATATTCCAATTAAGCCTGCTTTGGCTTCACTGTAGTTGTTAGTATGAATTAAGTAGGATACTAGAATGTCATAATCATGTTCTCAATTCCGTTTCTAATAATACCTCCTGCTCGAACTTTGTTTGGATTTCTCATGTATGTCCCATCTGTATTAAGTGAGGTATTAGAATGTCAAAATCATGTTCCTAATTCCTTTTTCTAACAATACTATAACACCCCGAAAAAATTCTAAGTTAAGATTGAACCATTCTTGAATTGCGTATAAGGTCATACCTAGGGATTCTTAATTGTTCTTAGATTCGAAGGTCAATTCATTAGTGTGGAAATGATTTGGAGATGAATTAAGGTCATAAGAATCCCCTAGCACAAGGTTTAGTTGAAAGTTTCCTTACCGATTAAGTTTTAATATAAGATTTTACTAGGGTCAAATTCAAACAACCATATCTCTTAGAATATGAAGAATTACATGGCCCATAACTACCACATTAAAGGTATTTGAGTCTTCTTTCCAACGCCACCAAGTTTGCGCCATTTGGAGTTCGGAGTAAAACGTTATGCCCATTTTACTGGACACTATCTTTCCAAGCGCCGGCCGCGCGGCCGAGGCATTTTCTGCGCGGGCGCGTGGTGAGGCAGTAGCTACAGCCTTCCTGCGTAGTTGGCTGCGCGCCTCAGGCATATTCCGCGTGGGTACGCGGGCGTCTAGGTCTTTTAAAAACTCCCAAATATGTAGTTCACCTCCCTAGTTCATAAATTTACCCTAGAAAGAAAAGTTTTCAAGAAACTAACTTCCTCCAAGGTTCATCCATCATCCAAGGTATGATTTGACCATAGAACTTCATAATTCTTTCATCTTAATGCGAATTAAACTCCTACTCATGAAATTCATAGATTTTTCAAGAACTCATCTCTAAGGTTCAAGAAACAAATTCTTGCCATCTTTTCATCCAAAGATCTCATCTTTCTCAAGAATTTGGGTCGTATAAGGTATGTAAGGATATTCATAGTGTTGGACTACTTTGTCCTCACGCCCTACATCTCAATTCAGACAGTAGCAAGTTGAACCTAGTGTTCTTCCCTCAGTTTTATGAAATTCTTGATATGAGTTATGTTCTTATTCCGAGTTCTGAATCCCTACATTATGAGATTTGAAATATTTTATGCTTTGAGATTCTTGAATTATTGTTAATGCTTGTAGTTCCACATGAACCCTATATATATTGCATTTCTTTCTAAGAGTATTTTCGAGCCAGTATTCCTTTACACTGCTTTTGAGGATTAAGGTGAGTCCAAGAGATAGTTTTAAAACATTATTTTCAAAAAGGTTAAGGGAACAAAAATGGTTCCAAAAGTATTATTTTCACATTGAGAAAAGAACTACGATTTATGATTAGTATGATAGTCGAGTATGTCATCAATGTTTAAGCAGTATGGCATCTAGATATGCCATCAATGATTATGCAGTATGACTTCTCGAGTCATCAATGATCATAACATAATATGATTTCAGATATAGTTTTCATGATAACAACCCAAATACAGATTATTTCAAGAGTTTTAAGGGAACTTTAATGGTTCTAAATGTATCATTTTTACATTGAAAAAGATAGTACTATTTTCAAAAAAATGTAAAGAGTTTTCAAAAAGATTTGGTACAGCTTCAGCTACCTTATAAAGAGGTCTCTTGAGAAATTATCTCAATCCAGAGAGTACTTTTACATGAGCATACAGTTATATTTTTGGAGTAGTATTGAGTATCGATTTAGGATAAGAGTTAAGATAACTCAAACTCCATAAACTACGTAGCCAGCGTAGATAGGATTGTACGGCAAGACGGGTGACTCCTTACCTACCTCAAGAAGGCTTTTCAGTGGATCCATCAGTTCAGTTACGTTATATACTCTGGCAAGGTATAGGGCAGCTCTGGCAACATGGGTAAGACGTTGTATCATCACGAGGCTCATAGTGATGGTTGTCGGTTAGAGAAACTCCTTAGTAAAGTAAAGTATATATTTATAGATACATTTCAGTTCAGTATTTACCATTATTGCATTCCTACAGTAAGAGCTTAAATGATTTTTATCATGATTTATACTACATTTCAGTTGAGTTACTTTCAGTTCAGTTATTTGTTTTATTCAGCCCTATTCCATACTCATACATTCAATGTATTGATGTCATTCGACCTACATCGTTTCATAGTGCAGATTCAGGTACTTAGGATCATCAACATGAGTTCCGTTGAGATCACATCATCCGCTCGTTAACTTTTGGTGAGGCCTCCTTGCTTTCAGAGAACTCTAGTTTTATGATTTGTTAATAGTAGTGCTTTTAGGTGTCGTGGGTCTTGTCCCGACACCTATCTTTATACAGTAGAGGCTTCATAGATAGACAGTCTTGGTCAGTCTCAGTTTAAGATATTTAATTTAAAACTTTTTGTTTAATACTTAGTATTCTCAGATAACTTTAAGATTTAATAAGTTGTTTTTAAATAATTCTCCGGTTTTGATGCTTGTGTATGCTTGAGTTAGTCTTTCGCTTGTAGTCAACCAGGATGAGGGTTCGCTTGGGGACCAGCACTGGTTCTCAAGTGCCGACCACGTCCAAGGTGTAGGCTCAGGTCATGACAAACTTGGTATTAGAGCCCAGAGTTCAAGTGTCCTTGGGTATCTATGAAGCCGTGTCAATGGGATCTTATTTATGGTTGTGAGGGCCCCACTTCTATAAATAAGGGACTATAGACATTTAAGAAAAGTTTTCCTTCTTTCATACTCTATATCGTGCGATAGAACTGTGTCATAAGGAACTTATTCAGACTCATGAATTTCTCAATTCCATTTGACTACCCCTCATACTCAGAGTGGTTGAAACAGCAAAGCTCAGATCCTTATCGATGAGTTATTATAAGATAAAGTCTTTAGAAAATAAAAGAGATTGCACTGGGCTTGAGAGAAGCCCGTTAGTGTGCATTAAGTGAGTTGATTCAAAATAATGCACCCTCATTCATATGAATCGTGCATTTAATCCAAAGCGAGATGTTGTCTCAAATTTTCTTTTTAAAAACCTTGTTTTAGGTGATACCCTTTAAGAGAGAAGTATGTTATAGAGCGCTTGGGTAGTATTATCACCCGAACGATAATATGAGTTGCGATATTATGAGCCAGTAGTAGGAGAAGTGCTCAAAGTTAGAAGTATGCATCTAAGAAGTGTAGTAACCTAAGAAATGGGGATAGTTATAGAGTAAAGTATGTAGTTGCACTCATGCACCTATTAAGTTATTAATGAGGAATTTTCCCTTATCGATAGGCTAAGAAGTGATGATTTTGTGTAGATTTCATGATAGAAGGTAGATGAATAGTTACTAGTCACGATGAGTTAGATTGTACTTTAACCAGAAAGGAGTTTATGATGAGGTGTCAATGTATTTGTACCGACCAAGTATAGGTGTTGCAAAAAAGAGCTGAGTATTCGTGATGTAATAGTTTTAAGCTAGACTTATAATTTTTGAAAAGAGAGCCCCATGGTATTTAGATGATTGTAGAACTAATTAAGTAATGATGTATAGTAAATGGGTAAATAGTATTTAAGTTAAGAAAGGAAATGTGACAGTAATTTGTAAATAGGTAGGCTGTGAGATAAAGATTGACTACTTGTCATAAGGTCTTAGTGGCTGAGTGTTTCTTAATTTTATTTGTTAGTCGTAAGTAGTATATGATGTGAGCAATTATGTTGATGTCTTGTTTAGTACTATAGACACTAAGCTTGAATTTGAGATGAGTGTCGTGATAAAAAGGATGACAACATAAGGGTGATGATATTAGCTTTGAGATCTGATCTGGTAGATTTGACATAAAGTAGGTGAGGAATTGACATGTTAGTTCCAATGAATGTGAGTGGTACAAATGTACAATTCTGACTTTTAGATGAGAGCAATAAAGTGCGGGTAAGTCATTAGAGTAACAAGAGCATTAATAGGTGTACCCGAGATCGTATATAGCCAGACGAGGTTCCAATTAAGTTTATGATTTTCTATGTGTGCCTAGATAATATATTTGAATTATCAATGTGGAGTAGGCTGATGTAAGCATTATTTACCCTTAGGAGTTGGTCAGAGAGATCATATATAGTCAATGATGTGCCTCTTAAATATAGTTCAAGTTTTCTCTAGTTGGGTAGATATGAACTTAGAAAGGTGGTATTAACATACTAAGATGGAGAAGTCAGACTATTAAGAGTTAAACTAAGCAGCTTTATAAACCATTGAGAAGAGGTTAAAAGAAACATCTCAAAAAAAGAAGTCTTAGAAGGAATCTTAGTAACTGAACATGGAGAGTTCAGTAGCCATAAGATTAGCCTTTCCCGAGTATTAGAGTAAATAGAATATAGACTAGTTTAGAAAAGATGGAATATATTCATAGCCTTAGAGTATCAGCTTCAGACCTAAGGGGGAGATGATAAGATGAGAAACCAAGTCAAGTGTTGAGAGTCAAATAGTAATATGTTCAGAAAGAGTTAAAGTGATATATCGATCCATTCATACTCTAGCGTATTCCTCAAAGTTCAGTCGTTACAACATCCTATTGATTCCTTTAATATCATAATTATGTTCATGACCTATGCTCATACTCCTCAGACAAATTCACATCTATGCTCAGTTCCCAGAATGAGGGGCAAAGACTTTAGCCCATTGATCTCAATCTTACTCCATAAAGTTATGGATATCAGCCTCATGATATGAACCTATTCATATAAGCACTCATGTCTCATAGTATGCTCAGTCTCGCAAATTCGTGAATTACTCTCAATGGCTAACAACATAATGTTATGTCATGCATATTCATATATCAAAGTTCTCAAATGAATTGTGCTTATGATCTTTCGCCCTTAAGCTCTTTTAGTGATCCTTTTTAGTTAGAGAGTGATGTTGTCGATTGTAATTTAGTAATGATAGAAGGAGAGGGTTGATGTTTCTTATTATGATAGTGGTAGTGTACTTATTCCATCTAAGGTTATAATGTAGAGGAGGAATAGGATGGAGTTGTACTAAGAGTAATAGTTAAATGAGAGAAAGTAGTGGTTCCTAGTAGTAATGCGTGAAATTTCAGTTGGTAGAGATGATGAGAGAATGAGAAATTCTTAGAGAGATTGGTTAGTAGGAGTTCATGGAGTGGTTATAGTACTAAGCTTGAATGTGGTGTTGTTAACATATGGACAAGTGCATGAAGCATTAGGTGTTTCTTGATTTGGGCTCAAGGTTGGTTGAATGCGGTTATAAGAAGAAGTGTTCTTGGGATGAGATTCTCTGTAGAGGTATAGAACCTGAATCCTGTAGTTTAGATAAGTATAACCATCTCATGTTTAGCACCTTGTGAATTAGATATTAGGCTTGAACACAGTAAGAGCAAGCGATTTGACTTAGACGTTTGTAAGAGTAATCATATACTCTAGTGGAAGCTATGAGTTGCAGCTAACGAAGTGTAGTAATCAGAAAGGGGAGCATAGTTGAGAAGTATTGCTAAGCTAAAATGCTATCGGTCATATCACTCAAGGCATAGTAGTCACATTCTTACATCGTGCCCGGATACCTTGTTTCATGTCATGGCTTGTAATCTTGAAATCTTATGTGAGCTTTGTGCCAAGCATGCTCTAGTCTAGTTTCAAAACTCTCAGTATGAATCAGTTCTACCTATATTAGTAGACAAGTTCAGAAGTCAAAAGATAGTAAGAGTAACTCTTTTCCTTTCCATGCTCAGTTTAACCATCATTCGAGGACGAATGATTCCAAGGGGAGATATTGTAACACCCCAAAAAATTTCTAAGTTAAGACTGAACCATTCTTGAATTACGTATAAGGTCGTACCTAGTGATTCTTAATTGTTCTTAGATTCTAAGGTCAATTAATTAGTGTGGGAATGATTTGGAGATGAATTAAGGTCATAAGAATCCCCTAGCATAAGGTTAAGTTGAAAGTTTTCTTACTGATCAAGTTTTAATATAAGATTCTACTTGGGTCAACTTCAAACAACCATATCTATTAGAATATGAAGAGTTACGTGGCCTATAACCTACCAAATTAAAGGTATTTGAGTCTTCTTTCAAACGCCACCAAGTTGTCACCAATTGGAGTTCGGAAAAAAATGTTATGCTCATTTTACTAGACACTATCTTGCCACGTGCCGGCCGCGTGGCCGAGGCATTTTCCACCTGGGCACGCAGCAAGGCAGCAACTACAACCTTCCTGCGTGGTTGCCTGAGGCGTATTCCACGCGGGCGCACGGGCGTCTAGGTCTTTTAAAAACTCCCAAATACATTATTCACCTCCCTAGATCTTGAATTTACCCTAGAAAGAAAAGTTTTCAAGAAACTAACTTCCTCCAAGGTTGATCCATCATCCAAGGTAAGATTTGACCATAGAACTTCATAATTCTTTCATCTTAACGCTAATTAATAACTCATACTCATGAAATTCATAGATTTTTCAAGAAAGCTCTTCAAAAACGCATCTCTAAGGTTCAAGAAACAAATTCTTGCCATCTTTTCATCCAAAGATCTCATCTTTCTCAAGAATTTGGAGCGTATAAGGCATGTAAGGCTATTCACAGTGTTGGACTAGTTCATCCTCATGCCCTACATCTCAATTCAGGCAGTAGCAAGTTGAATTTAGGGTTCTTCCCTCAGTTTTATGAAATTCTTGATATGAGTTATGTTCTTGTTCCGAGTTCTGAATCCTTACATTATGAGATTTGAAATATTTTATGCTTTGAGATTCTTGAATTGTTGTTCATGCTTGTAGTTCCACATGAACCCTATGTATATTGCATTTCTTTCTAAGAGTATTTTCGAGCCAGTATTCCCTTACACTGCTTTTGAGGATTAAAGTGAGTCCAAGAGATAGTTTTAAAACATTATTTTCAGAAATTTTAAGGGAACAAAAATGGTTCCAAAAGTATTATTTTCACATTGAGAAAAGAACTATGATTTATGATTAGTATGACAGTCGAGTATGCCATCAATGTTTAAGGAGTATGGCATCTAGATATATCATCAATGTTTATGCAGTATGACTTCCCAAGTCATCAATGATCATATCATAATATGATTACAGATATAGTTTTCATGATCACAACCCAAATATAGATTATTTCAAGAGTTTTAAGGGAACTTTAATGGTTCCAAATGTATCATTTTTACATTGAAAAAAATAGCACTATTTTCAGAAAAATGTAAAGAGTTTTCAGAAAGATTTAGTACAGCTTCAGCTACCTTATAAAGATTTCTCTTGAGAAATTATCTCAATCCAGAAAGTACTTTTACATGAGCATACAACTATATTTTGGGAGTAGTATTGAGTACTGATTTGGGGTAACAGTTAAGATAACTCAAACTCCATAAACTACGTAGCCAACGTAGATAGGATCATACCGCAAGACGGGCGACTCCTCACCTGCCTCGAGAAGGCTTTTCAGTGAATCCATCAGTTCAGTTGCGTTCTATACTCCGGTAAGGTATAGGGCGGCTCTGGCAACGTGTTTAAGACGTTGTATCATCACGAGGCTCATAGTGATGGTTGTCGGTTAGAGAAAGTCCCCAGTAAAGTAAAGTACAAAGATAATGAATAAACATAGGTAGGACTTTGTGGCGCGTATGATTCCACAACTAGCAACATCGAAGAATTTCCTTAAAAGTCTTTCCTACTTTGTTCATTTCAAAAGTCCCCTCAGCATCTTGATGAAGTTTCTATACATTATGATATAATGGTAATAAAGCACTGATTTACATAACAAGTTTCTACATAGTACATCCCCTACGTCTTAAGCACTTATGGATAACACATCGTATCTACAGTTTCCCTTTAGGGAATCTGTCTATTAACATTCCGGTCTCATGTTAAAAACCTTCTTAACCAATCTAGTTAAGAAGCAATGTTAGGTACCTCCATATATATGACTGGCATACTGTTCCTTGTTTTAACTTAGTCAATCCACAAATTATTATAATCGATCCCCACTACTACAACTTTTTTCTCCTTTAAGTAATATTGATCTTTAGTGTCTTTATTCCAATTTAAAATGGTCAATAGCCATTCAAATGCCTTTCTAATTAAATTAAAAAATTAGCTGAAATGTTTGTTAAGAATTCATCACCAACTTAATTATTTACTTAAGATAAGTCAAGAAAAATCTAGAATATTCCGGAGTTGTAGAGAATTGAAGTAAGATCTCTAGAATGAGTATTCTAGAGAGAAAAGTCTAGAAATGTTCAAGAAAGGGTAATTCTAGAATTAAGTAGTTGGAGGAATATGGTAATTCTAGAATTAAGTAGTTGGAGGAATATTCTAGAATAGAGTAGAAAATATGATTAGCTAGATTGTTCCATCACCTCCTATAAATAGAGGTGGTTCATTTGAGTTGTAACCAACTAAGTAAGAAATCAAGTAAGCAAGAGACCAAACAAGAGTGAGTGACTAAGTAAAGAGCGTTGTTGAAGCAAGCAACAAGCGTGATCAAGATTATAAGACCGCAGCGGGTCCTTACTTTGATATAATAAAATTCAAGTTGTGAGAAATTGATAGTGCACATCTCCAAACAATTAATATTGGTATCAGAGCCTGGTGGATAAGAGCGAGGCAGGAACTCAAAAAAGATCCTACAAGCTATTGTCAGAGGCTACAAGTCTCGAGGCACTTATCAATGGCGGATTTCACGCGTGCTCTCAATAGCGTTGAGAAGCTCAACGCAAGCAACTACGGATCATGGAGCACGAGAATGCAATATTACTTTCTTGGTCAGGAATTATGGGATATCATTGGTGGATCAGACATCACACCTCCAACAGATGCTAAAGCAGCAAAAAGGGGGAAGGTCAAAGCTGGAAAAGCCATGTTTGTTCTCACTGTAACAATTAAGGATGAGTTCTTGCATCGAATTAAGAATGCCAAGACACCCAAAGAAGCTTGGGACATACTGGCGACGATTTTCACAAAGAAGAATGATGTGAGATTACAAAGGCTTGAAAACGAGCTTTTGTCAATCTCACAACAAAATATGGCAATCAGTGAATACTTCTGAAAGGTAAAATCTCTATCTGATGAGATATCAAAATTAGATCCAGAGAATGTTATCACGGAAACAAGAATAAGAAGAATCATTGTTCATGGTCTAAGGCCGAAGTATAAAGGCATAATTATAGCCACATGAGGGTGGGCCATAGAACCAACTCTATATGAGTTGGAAAATTTGTTGACAAATGAAGAAGACTTGGAGAAGCCATTATCAAGTATTCTTAAAGATGAAGATAAGGCCCTCTTCAGCAAAAGGCAAGACTATTAGAAAAGAGATTAGGAGAGAAGCTCACGGCTAGGGGGAGACCAACAGAATCAACATCAAAGAAGTCAATGTCAAAACAATCAGGCAAAAGGCTTCAACAACCAGCAAATGGAGAAGTGCTACAATTGCGGAAAGAAAGGACACTACGCCAGAGACTGCTGGTACAAGAAAGCTGAAGGTAACGTAGCTACTTCTTCTCAAAATCAAAAAGATTAAGAATAAGAATGGGACTTTGAGTCCTTTTATATAGTTGAAGAAAGCAATCAACAGGAGGAGCTAGTCCCATGTTACTCTAACAAAGAAGAGGAGATTGCACTTACAACTCTAAGTGAGAAACTAGTCGATTATGAACAAGATTGGATCGTTGATTCGGGATGTTCCAATCACATGATTGGTGATGAGAAAAAAACTATCAACATGAGCGAATTTAAAGGCAATTGAGCAGTGGTGATGACAAATGATGCAAGAATGCCAATAACTCATATTGGCAAGACGGTGTTCATGCAAAATCATAGATTAAGAGAAGTGGAAGTTCAGAATGTCTGTCACATTTCAAGTATGAAGAAAAACTTATTATCTGTGTCACAACTAATAGCTTCAGGAAACTATGTTGTGTTTGGGCCGGATGACGTAAAGGTATATCAAAGCTTAAAAGTTACAAGTTTGTCAATCATGGAGGAAAGAAGATTAGATTCAATCTATGTCATGCCAGCCGAAACAAATTATGTGGCAGTTGATGAAGCACCAACATGGTGGTTCAAAGAAGTTGCCCTACCAGAGTCAAAAGAATTGGAGCAACATCTACAACATAAACATAAAGAAAAAGTACAAGGAAGTAAGTCAAAATCAGAACTAGAGGTATGTGAAAAACACAAATCACATACAGAAGAGAGATCTTCCAAAGGAGAACATAAGAGCTCATGGAAAACTGGAGCTTGTGAAACACTAGACGAGTTGCAAGAAGAAGTCCAAGAAGTGCCACAATCGCAGCTAAGGAGGTCTACACGACTGAAGCATCCAAACACTAAGTATATAGATGCAACATTAACCGAGGTGGTTAACATCAAAGAGGCTACTACCTTTGAAGAAGCTTCAAAGAGTAGGGATAGAAATAATCTGACAAAGGCAGAGATCCTCAAAGAGCATGGACGTCATGATGCTTGCAGAGTTTCAGGAATCGCTCACAACGGACACAAAGAAAAAATTAAGTTGGTGTTGAAGGGGAGTGTTAAGAATTCATCACCAACTTAATTATTTACTTAAGATAAGTCAAGAAAAATCTAGAATATTCCGGAGTTGTAGAGAATTGAAGGAAGATCTCTAGAATGAGTATTCTAGAGAGAAAAGTCTAGAAATGTTCAAGAAAGGGTAATTCTAGAATTAAGTAGTGGAGGAATATTCTAGAGTAGAGTAGAAAATATGCTTAGCTAGATTGTTCCATCACCTCCTATAAATAGAGGTGGTCCATTTGAGTTGTAACCAACTAAGAGAAAAATCAAGTAAGCAAGATAGGAAATAAGAGTGAGTGACTAAGTAAAGAGTGTTGCTGAAGCAAGCAACAAGTGTGATCAAGATTGTAAGACCGAAGCGGGTCCTTACTTTGATATAATAAAATTCAAGTTGTGAGAAATCGATAGTGCCCAACTCCAAACAATTAATATTCAACAATGTTAACAATCTAAATCTGTATAGTGCTAACAACATTTTCATGTATAATTCTAAGAATACAAGTATAGATTTGACATGAAAAATCACAACATTGCAAGAAAATAATATCTTTTCACAAAATATAGCATAACCATTTCAAACGGAATGAGCTAATGACAAATGTATAATAACTTTAACAAAACATAATGAAAGTTGTTAACTGCTTCACAACAATCTAAGTATCGGAGACAATAAGAGTCTCATCATTAATCACAAAAAAATCTATAATAAAATACAACAAAACACAGTTTAATAATAAAATTTTCTAGCTCCATGAAATTTTCAAGGAAGCTAAACTTTAGACAAACTTCTAGTCCCACGAAATTCTCAAGAAAGCTAAACTTCCAATGAACAAGATGGATACATCTGTAGTAGGTGAAATTTGATTCAAGGTAAACACATTCTCTTTTGTTTTCTGCACGTCATATTCAAGAAAACCACCATCCATTTTTCTCCACAAGATATTCTCATTTTCATTCAAGTATATTATATCATCTAGGTATCAATTGTGATTCCAAAGGCCAATGAATGAGCCTAGTGTAGAAATTTTCATGACATTAGTCCATGTCCACCATTCTCCATCTTTCTTCCACGAACACACCAAGAAATCGATCTCAACAAATGTAGAAAGATAGAGACGATTAGCTAAATTAGACATCTTCATATGACTCCCACAATAATGCGATTAGACGGGTGTTACAACAAATTTCTCATCAGCCATGATCAAAGAAATGATGGCCAACTTATTAAATTCACTACTACCATTTCCCTCAACCGATCTAGTTGCCAACATGCTAACCGTACCATCTAATGAAACTAGATTTTTGTCAAACAAGTGATAACCAGTAGGAATAGTTTCAATCTTTTTCCAAAACTCATTCTTCACAGAGTATATTCAACCAATGTTACGACTATCCTTGGCATTAATCACAAATGTAGCGATTATCTTATAATAATCACTAACCGAATCATACACAAAACAATATAGTCTTGATTCATAATATTTAACACGTTTCAACATATAAGGATTAGGCTTTTTAACAATTTTATATTTTTGAATAGCTGGATTTCATATAAATAATAAGGATTAGGCCATGCCAGGTTAGCTTGGGATCTCTCGTGGCTCTAAGCACCATGTCGCGTCTAGGGATAGTCTCGAGGCGTGACAACAAGAGAATTCCCTCGTTTGAAGAATCTTTTAATTCTTAAATGTGTGCCCATGTGAATTGCCAATTAGTTTTTATTCTATATTAGAACTAGAATGATCCAACCGGTCATGCCAAATCATCCAATCATCAGAACCAACAATTATTTTTGTTTACCACGACATGTGATTCAATCACGCCTACACTTGTGAGGTACAATCTACAATATAATATGAGTTATATTTCTCATACACACTTTATTACCGCTTTTCTTAAAGTAATAAAAAGGTATTCAACATTTCCTTCGTTGACGGTCTCAACATGGTAGCCATTTTAACAAATAGATTTTAAACTCATCAAGTTTCTTTGAGACTTACTATAATACAATGCATATTAACAAACAATTTTGCTCCTCCATTTAGTAATAAGGTTGCTTTTCAGTCCTTGATTAATTTAGTACTACCATATATTGTATTAACATAGGCTTTTTTCCTAACCAAAAAAGAGAAATTTTTTTTCTTAATAAAGTGTAAGTTGTAGCACTCTATAAAAGAGATATATCTCCATTAGTCATCTTAGATCCAACTAATGATTGAGGACATTTATTTATCTGGAGAAGGTGAAACTTGATATTTGTTCATAAAATTGGAGTTTCACGTTGATAACATGTACGAAAATAAGCTCAAAATAACAATATTAAAGATGAAAACAAGATAGACAAAATAGGATAAATTTCTTCTTTCTTTTCAAGTGTGCCATGCATCACCTCTCATGATTGTGGTTATATTATTACTTAGTGGGTGGTTACAAAATTGTCTTAAACATGACATTAACTATTGAGATCATGGAGAAGGTTATCAACATGTAGGGTATCATGGATGATGTTATGGAGATGTAGGAGTTACTCTACAATGTCCAGAAGTGGAACTCTAAAAGTTCAACTCCCTTGTTAAAAGCTAACACAGAATGTTTGATGAGCATCCACTATGTTTGAATCATTTTCTCTAAGTCCAAAAACTACTTATTTGTGGAATCCAGCCAGCCAGAGAAGAAACCCACAAAACTTGACTCTCTTGGTTGTGAACTCTCTGGCTCTCTTCTTTGTAGAACTCTTAAGAACTCATCTGAACTTAAAGTCCCATCACAATCTAAATCAAACATGAAAAATATCAAATCCACCACGTTATCACTAAGGGATATGCTGCAAACCTGGTAAGAGACATATGACTCATAATTAGCAAATTTGTAGTGAGAAAGAGAAGAGAAGAGCTTCTATAGACTTATCATACTTGGTTAGCAGCTCTTTTCAACTCTTGTTTAGACAAAAGTCCATTTTTCGCATAGCTTAATATGGACTGTGAAAATGACGGTAGTTCTTTGCGTAGCTCAGCAAGGTTCATGAATTCCTTGAATGTAATGCGTACATCTCTAAGTTGTTTTTCATCATCTAGATCTTCGACTCGGTCAAGAAACTTATTGATGTGACTTATATCAGCAGATGCAACCATTGATAAAGCAAAATCTTTGGCAGAAATGCTTCCTTGTGACTTGTAGTCATAATGGGCAAATTCCAATCGCGATATCTGAAATTCATTAAGGGAATTTGAATCAAATCTAACATTTAAAAGAAATTATATTGTATCTCTTGGTGATCAAAAACCATACTTCATTATGTAAATCTCTTAAGAATTGAAAAAAAATTTCTTGCTCAAGTCTCCCTTTGCCATCTTTACCAAAGAAGTACTCCAAGAGACCTCCTTCATCTACTGAACCAGTGACTTTTAATCCAAATCGCATTCCATTTCTATGTTGGGCACCTTGTCTATTGGCAGTTCGCATCAGTTCCATCATTCTCTTAAATTCTTCCTTGTCAACTCCTCTGTTAATGAAACTAATCAGAACACCTACAAGACGCGTGAAGCTTGTTTTTTCTTTAAAAATATTGTCATTGAGCCTTGCAAGAGCATATTGCTATGCATTCTCTAATTAAATACGCTTACGGAATTAAAAAAATGACATACCCATCATTGTCAAGGTCAAACATTTGAAATGCTTGTGAAAAGCTTGGTTCTGGGATGCTCAATAGTGTGACGAAAAATATGTACCTGATCGAAGTGAAATTTGACTACTTATTGATATGCAAGAGCATGATAGTAACTAGGAAAATTTCAAATTACTCACTCTGGAAATGATATAAGTCCATCATTATCTGTATCGAAGAGCATGAAAAATTGTGAAGGAGCACAATGTAGCTCGCTTGAAGCGAATTCTCCTTTCAGATTACCTCCTCTAATACCAGTTGTTTGAGATGGTGGAAACACCGGAACAACTGCTCGCATTAAGTCCCCTGGAGTCATATACACTTCCCCACCTGGTGTTCGGTAAGATGCAAAGTACTCAAACACCTAGAATCAACATAAAAACACAATAAAACAATGCATAATACATGTACAATTTTTAATGCAAATCGCATAGAACATAATCCATTTTGAAATAACATTGTTAACACATCATGTCTTGCTTCATGGACAAGTTTCGAATCAGAATCCTTCTGATGCAAAACTTGAAAATATGGCTAACAATATTCCTTACCTTTTCAGGAGGACTTTGCAATCTCAATCGTTTCTCATACTTGAAGAAAACTTTTTTCCGGTACGAATCTGAAAATTGAGAAAAAACCAAATTAAGACTGTAAATGTTGAAGAAATCTTTTAGGAAAATGAAAAAAAAATAAAAATATATATATATATATACCTCCAAATAAAAAGCTGGACTTCTTGCCGAGGTCTTGTCCTGAATCGGCATAAGAAATATGATGAGAAGACGATGAAATATAATAGAGAGCTATGGTTGAGGCAGCAATAATGAGGCCCGAACCCAAAAGTGTTGGATTTTCATTCACAGTATTTGATTTGGTGAAGATGGAACGAATAAATAATGGATTTTGAGCGGCGGCAAGGACTCGGATTGCAGGCTTAGATATTCTGAAAAATGCCCAAGAATGCATAGTAGTAATGTAATTACAAGGAAGAAAGTTTTGAGAGAGTAAGTTGTAAAACAAAACAGAAAAAGGGGTGATCCTTGGAAAGGGGAAATGAGAATAGTACCGGGATAATATTAATATATATATATATATATATATATATATATATATATATATATATATATATAATTGACCAAGAAAGAGAGATGTAAGAGAGTTATGTTTTTGGTTCTGATTTTTTCATAACGGTCTCCAAGGTAGCTGCTCATCAGTTATTTATTGTACTTAATTGTTTTTATGTTATATTTGAATAAGTAAATTTTATTTTGAAATATATGACTTTACTGAAAAAGTACATAAAAATTATTGTTCATAAGTTAAATAAAGATATAAAAAAGATTTTAGTCCCCACATTTAATAATTAATAAGTTCTTTTGAGATTTTTAGTATGGTACATAAATAAAAAAGAAATAGACAAAAGTGCTTTTCAGAAAAAGAAAGAAAAGATAATTATAAAATTTTAAAAATAAATAAGTAAATTTTGCTGCGCAACAACTTTTCTTGCACATCAGAAAGATGGGTATAATTTTTCACTTATATTTAACAAATTAAGAGGCGTGATATGTGTCTTATCAGTCATTATGGCGTGAATTTATTTGCTCTTTTTCGCAACTTTGTTAAGCCTTTTATGAAGGTCATGTAAACCCTCTTTTAAAAAAAAAATATAGTAATTCTATTAAATATTTAACATTTTTCGTTTGAAAGACTAATACTATACATTTCAATTAATTGTGGATATAATATGTTCGTTCAAATAATATAAAGACTAAACATGAAATAATGCATAACATAAGATAAAATAATCGTTATTTACCCATTAGTGAATTTAAAAATATACATAAAATCTAATTAAATTTCATCTATATACACATAAAATCTAATTTAATTTTATAAATTGATGAAACCACAAATATAAAAGTTATTACAAAATTATATGTAGCTTAAGAAGAATTGCCTTTCTTATCATATTTTTCTTTAATTGAGGAAAGGAAAGAGTTTACCTGAAAATTATTAGTAAATATATGACCCGTTCCATATGGTGCTTAACTATCAAATTTCCAAAAAAAAACTACATGATCTATTGCATATAACTATTGTTTAGTACTTTACTTTCTGCTAAAAATAATTTTTTCTAGTGTATGTACAAATTGACTTTGTTGTTAAAATTAATAACTATTTTTCTGTGTTTTCATATAAACCAAAAGATATGAAACAACTGATAATTTGTGATTACTTTATCATAGAAGATTTAATTGAAATTGAAAAAAAATAGTACAACAAAAAAATATCATGAACCCACAATAGAACTCATTAGAAATTACGAGCATGTTTGGCATTACTGCTAAAAACTGCTTATTTCTAGAAGTGTTTTTTTAAAATAATTTTTTTGAAAAGTGTTTTTAAAAAAAAAACCAATTTGTGTTTGGCAAATTCATTTGAAAAGTATTTTTGATAATCAATCTGTGTTTGACTAATTTTTTTAAAAAGTGTTTTTGAGAGTCAAATTACGAAAAAGGACAAGTATCAATGTATTTTAGCTATTATCTTTTGTATGTTATAATACCCTCAAGTTAAAAAAAAAAAAATCAAATCAGAAAAAATAATATGTAAACTATGAAAAAAAATAATTATTTGTTACCTTTCTAGGGGAATTAAAATCTTTAATTATTATTATATTTTTATTTTTAAAAATTTTACAAAAGTATTGTTGAAAAATATTGAGAAGAATAATTTTTTTGTTATTTGTTACCTTTTTGTAGATTCAATCTTTAGCTATTATCTTTTTTTTTCATAATCCTCTAAATTTAAAAATAAAAAATAAAAAAATAATACGTAAATTAAGAATTTTTTTTTAATTATTTGTTACTTTTTTGTGAGGGCTGAAATCTTTATCTATTACTTTTTTAAAAATTCCTGCAAAAATTTTGTTGTTACCTATTTCTAATAATACGTAAAATAATGTATAAAATATTAAAATATAAACAATAATATATAAGCATAAAATAAAATAAAAAGTTTATCATATAAAAATAAAAAATAAAATTCTTGAATGAAACTTAAACAAACTTATGAGATATGCTAATTAATTAATAAGAGATATATTGGTAAATATGTATATATATAAGGGATATTTTAGTCTTTAAGAAAATAATTTTCTGCTTCTGCTTCTGCTTTTTCTAAGAAGCAGAAATTTTTAGTTTCTTCTCAACAGCAGAAAAACTGCTTCTGCTTCAATTTAAAAGCACTTTTAAGAGTTTGTCAAACACATGATTTTTTTTCTCAAAAAAAAAAGAAGAAGCATTTTTTGCCTCCCAACAGCACTGCCAAACAGTGGGAAATACATGGAAATAAATGTCTATATCCTCTAATGTCTATCTCCATATCAGAGGGAAATAAAGGGAAATACATGTAAATAAATAAAAATGACCTGTTAAAAAAAGTATCAAGGCAGAAATGGAAAAAATAGCATACTTGTTAATTTACTTAGGAACTTCATAGTCTCTCTGCAAATTTTGAGTGAAATAGATACAATAACCTCACTTGATCGGCATATTTGGTTCCTCCATATACACAACTTCTGATTTTCCTATTCAAGAAATCATTTTCATAACTCATTATATAATTCGTTTCTTACTTTCAATTATGTTGATAACTAAAGAGATGTTTAATGTTTAGGAAGACGTGCCAAAGCAATTCCCAACCTTTGGGCTTCTTCATTAATAAAATATTTATTTGTAATAAGTTAAGTACTTCACTTTTATAATAAAATAATGAGAAAAATTGTGTATTATAGCAGACTATTAATTCAAAATAAATGTTATAACTATAGTTTCATTTAATTCTAATTCGTAGCAAACACTTTGCCATATGATGAATCTCGCTCGCCACTCTGGATCTCGCTCGCCCCCTCTCTTGCTCGCCTGTCTCACTTTATACAAACACAAATGTATAAATTGTGTTTCTGTTTGTATACAGCGAGAGAAAACTGTAAATACAAATACAAATACATATTTTTTCGTTCTATACACTTATAAATATACAATTACAGATCTTCCCCTGCCCAGCTCTCTTTTGACTTTCTCTCTTTCTCGCTTTATACAAATACAAATTATACAAATTACAATGTATAATTTGTGTTGTATAAGGCGAGCAACAGAGAGAGATTTGATATACAAATGCTTTAATTCGATTCAATTGTATACAAATTCAAATTTTATGCAGATATACAAACACAATCATTGATACATATACGTAGTAGTTACATATATACAATTATCTAACCGATATAAATATACAATCGCTGTGCTTTTATACAAAACGAGAGCCTGCCAGCAATTTTATACAAACGGAGAGCCTGCTAGCGATTTATACAACTAAAAGTTTGCTATGGAGCACAATTATGCAAACTATAGCTATAGCATACAAATATGATTTTTATGTTTGCTAAACCTAAAATTTGCTCTAAAATAATTAATTTAAATAAGAAAAAAAAGAGAAAAAAGATAATTGCAAATAAAAGTCATAGAAAAAGTCACATGCAAGAAAAGACAAAGAAATTTCTTCTTTTAACTTTCTTTTACAATAAATTCTGGATACATATTTATATTTATATTTTTCACGTAATTAAATACTCATATTTATGCAATTTATTTATGGAACATCTCCATCTTACTTTTTTCTATAGCATCATCTGCTTTTCTTGTAACGTCCAAATTTAAAATCATAAATCTCTGCTTATAAAACTTAAAAAACAACAAAATATATGTTAGCATATTTTTGTAAATTTTTTACAAATAAAAGAGTAAACAAATAAAGGATGAAAAAGTTACAGAAGGAAAAATATAATGAGTAAGGAAAATGACTTAAAGGAAGGGAGAGGAGGAAAGTAAAACAAAAATAAAGTAAAATGGAAGCTTTCAGTGGTAGTTTTTATGGATTTGAAATTAAAATAAATGTGTAATTAAAAGGTAAGAGATTAATTAGAACTAGGTAAACTGTCCCCGCTTCGCGTGGGGTGAACTACCTTGATTAGCTTACAAGTTATTGATTTTGTTGTCTAGTTGATTATGTTATAAATTCAAAAGCACAAGTTTTCCAACATGTGCACATGTAAGTCAATTTGATTTAATAGTTTCGAGAAGAGAGATATATTTTATAACTTCACTTTATTCTAACTTGCAACATAGGCCTGTTTAAAAATATGTCTGCAAAGTTATCCAACTACAAGTTTGCCTTGGCGCTGTCTGTCTAAGTGGAGACATAAGAGACTTGCCATTCCATTTTCCTTCAGGTGTATGTCATGTCTTTATCTATTTACACACAAATCTATTTCATTATCATTTTAAAAATATTCTCATCAGAGTCATACCTATCAAAGTTGCATGCCTTTAATTATAATATGCCACTCTAGTAAGCCAAAGGAATAGTGTCATATTACATTCACTTGGAATTCAAATAATAAAGATAACCAACAAATGTTGTCTTAGTAGATGGATTCCACAGTAAGTCCACACAATCTATCACAAGAATAGGAAACTAAATAATTATTTGAATAGTTATTTATATATTTTCACATATATGTCAACTTATGAGCTAACCCATTCGTTTTGAAAGAGAGGATTTCATTTTACTACTAAGTTTTCATAGAGTAACAACTCAGTACATTTTGAAGTAATGACAGTGTTGTTAATGAATGCATCCTTTAAACATTATCATACTACGATTGCTAGCTTTGGGGCTACAAAGATCCATGTTTGTTACCCAAGAAATTCATTCATAAACACATTCTAGCACCAGATTTAAGAGGTATAAGAGTTCCCGTCTTGGTGTCCAAGAATACTCTGGTTTGTACATGGGTAGCTCCTAGTCGAAAAATTTCATAAATCTGCTAGTATAGACAGCCATACAAAGATGCGATATTACTAATTTCACAAAGGCTACATAAAAGCCTTACAGTGGTCAAGCTGATAAACTCAATTTTCTTCTCATTAAAAACCTCTAATCAAGAGACTACTTGTACTGGATGCCTTTTTTACGTAACGACCTTAGGAACTATTAGTAGGAAGTTCCATTTGAGTATGCACTTGATTGTTCCAGCCAATGAATTCCACTTGCTCTGATGTAAGCTCTGCAATGCAAAAAGGTTATTTTAAATGTGACAAAGAGTCAGATGAAGGAAAGAAACAGGGCAACATTAAACCTTTCCCCTTCAGTTATGATTCAGTATTCACTGACAAAGCGTACCAAATTGCTTGAGAATGGATAAGTTTTATACCTGGCAGAGTGACACCAATTTTGCCTCAGATCTGTTTAGTGTGTTCTTGGCTTTTCAAATCTTATCATGTTCATCTCTTGCTATTACTTGGGGTACTTCCAATGTGGCTCTGCATTTTAAATTTGTGGTTGCACATAGTTCAGCGCTTCTAGTTCCTCATATATCTCAGTTCATATGACAACCACTATTTCCTCGCCTTTCATTTGTTTTCTTGTTATCTTCCTTGTCCTTGTCCAATTTTTTCCGACCTCGACTCTCCCACGTTTATAGAGTACACCAATCCTGAACAAAGTCACGCGAAGAAATCAATCTGATCTAGTTATTTCATATATAATTGCCACCAGGCAATAACTGATACTACATAAGCGACAAAGGATACCTAATATAGCTTGATGCACATCGTTAACATCCCTTCTAATGAAGTAAAAGACAATTAGGACCAGTCAAGGTAACATTATATCAACAGTCTATGTACATGGGAAGGCATATGGGTTATAAAAAAGCCCCACTATTTCAGGTGCTCATTAACTTGTTTTGTAGTTGCAATAGAGGACCTCTACTAATTTCTTTCAATACCTCACTGGCGGATAGTTAAATTGCCAACAACCTTTTTGTGATTTCTACTCCCCTTCCACCAATAAATCAAACTTACAAGTTCAATCGAGTGAACACCATAGACTCGGAAGCCACCAGAATATAACTCTGTTCGAACCATGACACTCACATTGTATTGAACTATACCTCTGTTACCATGTTCCTTGAGATTGCCGTGCTACTAATATGGGCCTTTGTTTGCCTTTATGACATGTCCTTTCAACTTCCTGTGCATTAGTATTTGGCCAAGAAAGTTGCACTTACAGTCAGTAACCCCACGCCTAACACATCAGGAAGCCAACTTTAATATATCATACGGTGAATACTACTCAGTTGCCTATTGCATTCTTACCGTCACCTATTGCAAGAGGCACAACTTCTTGTATCGTGTAACATGTGGTTGAATACCTGCAACATTAAATGATATGAAAGCATATTTTAGTGCACTCTTGAGCGGAATTTGAAGTGCAACTTTTAGATTTTTTATCTATCCCTGTTAAAAGTATATGTAATCAATCAAATGTACTGAAATTTACCAACTTTGGAATGATTATAATGGAATTTTGCTATGGCCGTCTATTGGTGGAAGGAGTAGTGATATGAAGCTGCATATATTGTACCTTTAGAAAAATTTCATACAAAACTTTATACTCTCTACATTATCTAATATGAACCTCAACTTTTACAGTTCAATTATTTCCTATTAAAACATACAAGATATAATATCACATGAAACAATATTCACAAGGATACATGGAATATAGTGTGTTAATAACTTAAGTTCTACTTAAACACAAGATATATTTGTATATAATCCCTTTTAAATAAATCATCCGTTAATTAGAAAAGTTTCACAAAAGAATAAAGAAGTACATGAAATATATTACTGAAATCCATGAGTAGAGAAGACATGTTTTACAAGTGTAAATGAAGAAATACATGAACTTCTCAATACTGAACTCCATGAGTGGAAAAAGAGGAAAACTCTAATTTTTTTGGCTTAGTTTGTTAATTATCCATATGAAAAGAGCCAAAGTATTTATTTTCCTTACATAGATTGAAAAATGAACCTGATTTTTATAGACATTTAGGAGAAGATGAAGGGGGAGAAGATTATGATACCTCATCTTTCTTGTTGTACAGTAAAGCCGGATGAAATCTCTCTCCATTTCTCGACGACACCAACTTAACATGTGTCTAATTGACTGTCATTGAAGGAGATTCTTTGGTTTATTCAGAACAAAGAAATTAGTTACAACTTTTTTAACCCAAAAGAAATTAGGAGCCGACCCTCCACGATAATAAATGATAGTCTTTATAGAGAAGCCATCAAAGAAGAATTTTATTGAAATGTGATTAGACAGAAACTAAAACAAATCTCTTTAGGATTTTGTAGAGTAATAAAATGAGCATGAGGAATAAGACAACAAACATTAATATAAAGTATAAACACAAATAGAAAATGTTACGTTGGAAAAATAAAATTTATCTAAGCAAAATATGAGAATTCACCATTACGACAACTTAATCAAGCTTCAATTCACAATCAGAAAATACAAATGGATATGAGAAGGGTGGATGAGAACCTGTAGAATGAAATTGGTTGTAACAAAATAAACTTTGGTGGTGGATATATGTCTCAACAACATCAAAGTGCCGCTGCGATTCAGATCGAGACAGTGACCTAAAGAGATTATTTTCGTTCACTTCAAGAACATTCAAATTATTTTCAAACCCTCTTTATCGTGATGACGGTGTGTGATCATTATGTGTATCTTTTTTCTGCTTTGTGCTTGGTGGCTGCATACCTAGGTGAAGAAGAAAAAGATCATTACATGTATCCTTTTTCTACTTTTCTTTGTGGATATCTTGTGCTGCAATGTGAATAACTATATATCTGGGGAGGTGTCTCTTAGAATGCCGAAACGACTGGTATAAAGGCTATTCTTTATAGCGGGACATAGAGCAACAATTCAGGGAAACGATGCAAACTTTCGAGGCCCGTAGTATATGTTGCTCAGATTCTTAAAAATGTTAATGGTTGTTTGTTGGATTCTTCAAAAGTAGTGTATTTTTGAAGAATTCGACATCAAAAATGAAAAATTCGTGCAACATAGCACTGAAGCATACAAATCAAAGTGTATTCCAGAAAATTTAAAATCTATTTTGTCCTTAAATATGCATACCGGAAAGAACATAAAATGGAAATACTAAAAGAAAGTTAGATGATAAATAGTAATTAATGATGACACAATTCTAGTCACAACATGTAAAATTGAAATAGGAGAGTTTTGTTGCGTACTTTTTTCAATTTTACAATTGTAGTCACAACATGTAAAATTGAAATAGGAGAGTTTAGCTGGGTATTTTTTTTTTCTTCAATTTTAACCTTTGTCAATTGGTAGAAATCAATGTCAATACACAGAAAGGAGAAGAAACCTAAGAGAGAAACAAAATACAAAATCAGTAAATAGGAGAATTTAGTTGCGTACTTTTATTCAATTTGAACCTTTTGTCAATTAGTAGAAATCAATGTCAATACCCAGAATGGAGAAGAAACCTGAGAGAGAAACAAAATACAAAATCAATAAAATGCAAGCAGAGACTTATAATATGGAAAAGAGTAAATGGAAGGATTACAGGTATGACAGTGGGATGAAGGATGAAGAAGAAACGTTATTTAAAAATGTGTTGGAGCAATCACCGCCGTCGGAATATAATCAATGATCGGATCTGGTGCTGGGGCAGGCCTGAGAGAATCGAGTTGTATGACAGTTTCAGTCTCGTCTGCCCATTGGAAAACAGGGACCGCTTTTCCTTCAGAATTGTTGAACAAATTAGGGCCTAGAATCAAATGTAGTGAAGTCAAAGACTTGTCTATGATTCGCCTAGTCTATTTCGTAAAGGAAGTGACAAAAACAATGGTGACAGACGATCTCAGATGGATTTTCCGGTGACACCCGGATGGTGCTATGGCCGTGACAGCACCAGCAACGTTGGAAGTTTTTGTTCCATTCTCCTCCCTTTTACTCCTGTGAAAAGGAAAAAGGGCAAAGGAGCCGTTACAAAGGTTTAACATCGTTTCAGGGTTTATTTAATCTTATTTGTTTTTATAAATAAATTGGAATTGGTGAGCCTTGTGAAGAGTTACGTTGTTATAGGAAGGGGAACGACTGAATCTAGCGTTTATGGAGAGGAGGGGAAGGCTAATTTTGTAAATTAAAAAATTAAAAGGGAATTCTGGCTTGTGGTGGTGCCACGTCACCGGGACGAGGGTTCTCCTATATATATATATATATATATGACTTTTAATATGGCCACGTTTTAGCAGACGTTTTAAAACGGCACTAACATTTATCTTTCGTATTGAATATTTTTTCTTGAAAAGTTTTTAATAAAAATGGAGAAAAAATGTTACTTCCTCCGTCCACTTTTAATTGTCATGGTTTCCTTTTTTAGAGTCAAACTATAAGAACTTTGACTAACATTTTATGATATATTTTTTCATCATATTGATATGCAAAAAATTACAATTTATAGTACTTTTCGTATAGTTTTTGAATATATAAATTTTTGTTTAAAATATCAAAGTAATGTAATATAATTTAACTTTAAAAATTAGCCAAATTGACTTTCGAAAAGCGCAACATGACAATTAAAAGTAGAAGGAGGAAGTAAGAAAATAAAAAAATATGAGAAAATAGATAAATCTATTTCCTTGGATAAATTTATGTGGACCCTTACACGATCACATGAATTGGGGTGGACCCTTACATGATCACATGACTTGTTTACACTAGTTTCGTTGGATAAATTTCAAAAATATAATTTATTATTAATTAATTATTCTCTTTTTAAAATTCTACTAGTTATGATCTATATATAAGTATCATATTCTAGTAGGTGCAGTATCGATCATTTTTTAACTTAGATATAAGCCCGAATATACCTTACTAATGTTGGAGTGTAGATCTCATTGGTCAAACATACACCACACACATGGAATGTATCGATAGTATAAAGGGTTTATATATTTTGACAACTAGTAAATATTTAGATATTCAAGTTTTACAACGGTAACAAAAGTTCAAATTGCTACTTTTTCAATGATAACATCTGATTTTTTGACAATTCTTCAAGGGGTTGTTTGGTAGAATGTATATTCAAGTAATTCTAGTGTTAGTTATATTTGGATTAGTTATACTTAGATTATTTCTTATGCATTGTTTGATTTGGTGCATTAAAAATAGCATGCATGATACCCTTCAAAATTTTAGTAGAAAAAATTACAAATTTTTTTTGAGGGAAATTGGGTCTTTAATCATTCTAATGCATGCATTAAAATCATTGCATTACTAATCCAATAAATTTCCATTTATTAATAATACACACCTTAATAGACAATGAGTGAAGTCGATAATAAAGTATAATAAAGAGTGTACACAATTTATGTCATCTTTTGATTGATTGATATTAGGTAATGAGTATAATCGATAACAATTGACATTAAATTGACCAAAATGCAGGGGTTCAAAATAAACATTAGTTTGGGGATCTCCAATATCTTGATTACAAAAAAAGTTAGTCAAGCTTATCTAAGATTTGTGGTTGTTCATACATGTTATACCCCATTTTAACCGGGTCAAAATAGTGTACAACATTTAGTGATTCCTAAAGTAATTACCTAGTCAAGAAGTTGCCACCTAATTATTACGGTGAATTAGGGCACCTAAAATTAATTAAAGTCATTGTCTAAAGTTAAACTTCATTTTAAGGTCTACGAAGCATGAACTTCTAGGCAAGGGTTCAATTAATCTAAAGGGAAGGGGTTAGGCATCCTTTAAGATCCATCAACAATGGTTAACCAGCCGAACTTAAATAATTAATTAGGCTATGTGAAAGAGGTAAGAATTATTTACAAAAGCTATGTATTAGAAAACTTTAGAGTTGATAATTTTTGAGGAGATATTTATTTTGAAAAATGTATATTGTTGAAAACGTAGTGAAATTCATGAAATGGTCTTATATTTTTTTTAAAAAAAAATCTTTACTTGTTAAAATGAATAAAACCTTAATTTTGTTAGGAAAACTAATTGCATTACTTATGTCTAGGTGTTTTATCTTATGTGATAAAAATAAAATAAACTATTGTTAACTAAAGCAAAAGTTATCAGCAACCAAATCACATAATTAAAATAAAATGTCAGTCACACTAATAATCAAGCAATATAAGAAAGAAAAAAATAGGATAAGCCAAAATCATATTCAACTCGGTAAAGGAATAAAGCTATGGGATTTTCTGTTTTGGCACATCCCTCTTCATTTCTGTTTGGATGTCTTTCGACGGAGCAAGAGCTACAAACAAAGATGAAGATGCACGTTTCAGATCTCACGGTGACGTCGATTCTCAAAGTAAGACTCTTCGACTACGGTGTTCATGTTAAAAAAAGAAAAGAAAAGTAGTTAGCGAAGGTAATCTGAGAACTTGTATTTGAAAGAAAAGAATATAGCAAATCACAGTCCAGAAATAACCAACAAAGCAGAGTATTATGACTAATGATAGTTGGATGTTGTCTACGAGAATACAAGCATATATTTGCATACAAAAAATAATAGTCTTAAATTCATATTCTTAGTGCAGATGGTTATATTTGAGGCCAAGTAGTACCTTACCCATACTTTATTCTTGTAGCTTATAACTTAGCATGATTACGCTAATACTAATTTTTTAGTGATGTAAACAAAAACTTTTATGAAGCAACGCTATACATGAAATAAACTGGCAACACAACATTCCTCTGAGGAAAATTTAAATCATAACTTGAAGCAAAACAGAATGAATAACTCATTAGTTACCAGTAATCACATTCCGATTAGAACAAAAAACATACAGTAAACAATTAAACTTGAAAAGAACCACCATTTTATGAGATTGATCTATACATAATTCTTAACAACAAAGAACTCGTAGACAGTGAATATATTAGAATAGGTTCAGATTTTTATTTTTTACCTTTGTGGAGCAGTGAAGCTGGGTCATTGGCAGCCTCAAATCTACTCTTTCACAAACTAAATCGGATTCTTAGTGCTAGGAACAGAGTAGTTTTGGAGTTGCCTGATAATGTATTTTCTGTAGTGTAAACAATGGGAAATCTTGAATGTGCAAAAGGTGCTTTTGACTAAGAATTTGAAATGTATTTATAGGCCAAAATTAGAGTTAAGTTCTCGTTTTTGAAATTCAAAATTACATAGAGGAGGGAAAAGTCATGGGTCCAGATTTTGGCTTCAAAGAGCCATTCAAAACTCAGACCAAATCTCTGAAAAAAGTTGATTTTTTAAATTAGGTAGGTCAAATCGCAGAAGTCTTTTTTGTCATTATACTTGACTGAATCTGCCACAGAGAGAGATATGAGAATAGTTAATGGAGTTACCAAGATTTGCACGAAAATGGAGAAGCAAAATCTGCCCACGGTGAAAAGAGAGCTTTGAATTTGCTCGAAAATAGAAGATGAAGACATGGACGTGTAGGGCTGGTTTAAGATGGGAATTTTGGCTGAAACGTATGGGCCTATTCACAGTAAATTGGACTATATTTTGGGGTTGGGCTGTTCATTTGGGCCAAGTAAGAAACTTGAAATAAAGTAACGATAATCTATTACAAAAGTAGACGATAATAAAGTAATAGTAGTAATATTGATAATAAAAAATATAATTTAAAATAGCGAACATGATAATAAAAAGATGATAATCATAAAAAATAATAAAAGTTAAAATAATAGTAATAATATTATCTAATAGATAATTACGGTAACAATAGTAATAAATGGAAAATAGTAGTGAATTATAAAGTATTCAACTTATTAACAATTTAGAAGCTGAACGAAATACATTAGAAGAAAGGAGGGACAAAATTGGTGTCAACAATACATGTGGTTCTCTTGTGTCAGGATCTCTTGCAAATTGAACATTGTTTCTTCTCTTGCTCTTGAAATTCTCACCGATGCCCTTGACATGTTTTCTTTTCTTCCTTCCAAACTTGGTATCGACAAGGAGTGGGAGAATCTTCACGTTTAGCAATTCCTAGAGCACACACCATTTCGACTCGAGAAGGACAACATTAATAGATTCCAAGTATGCAAGGAGGTATGCTTCAACTTTATACAAAGGCGAAGAGTACTCATAGATGCTTATACCATACTTATTGCCATGCTTCGATCGCAAAACGGTCATTGCGTGAGCACATGATATCTTGATCAAGTCATATTTCCTATAAAAACATGACTTTTTCCGGTAGGTTCAAGTTGACAGTAACACCTGTGCCGAACACGGTAAATTGGTTGCCGTCCCCGATTACGTTCTCCACATACAAGGAGTCGCCCTCGATCATTTTTTTTCTTGCCATCCTTTCGGCAGTCGGCACTATTTTATTACCCTTTGATTTGAGGACATATGCATGCCTCTCCCGGAACAATTCTCCAAACCTCTTAGCAATCAAATTAAATATAGATGCCACGAGGTACTCTCTTTCATCAATCAACATATCATCGAGTGAGTTGACAATATTTGTGGTCATCACATCGTATCTATTGCCAGGGAAATGTGTCCTACTCCACTTCTCAAAACCAACTTCATGCTCAAGAATGGCGGCTGCCTCGGGGCATTTGTTCTTGAATTCTACAAAATGATTGTTAAACTCCTCCAAAGAATAAGCCTTTGCCGCATTGTAGTATAGATAGAGGGAATCTCCACAATGATGATTTACCAGGAGATTTTCACCAAGGTGCCTCATACAATATTCGTGGTGAGAATGATTGTAAACCTTCGCAATATCGTTGGCGATGCTCTTATGTCTATCGCAGATAAAACACAAATTTGATTCATCGACCACAATCTCCTTCAACTAAGAAGAATTTTCAAGATGCATCATTCTCTTTCTTCATGACACAAACGGCAATTGCGTAAACATGATTCTCCATATCTTGCGCAACAACACGCCTTCATATTTTCCATGTAAATGAGTGCAATCGACCGCACCTACCTTTCTCATGAGGGCAAATTCCCTAATGCAAGCACCGAAGGCTAAGAAATAATACATGAGCCTATGACTATCCCCGTTTACCATGATACAATAGTTAAAAGCAACATTAAGAGTTTTGATCATGTAGGAAAAAGCCGATAAGCATGAATATTCATTCTCCGTTGTCCCTCAGACCATTTTCTTGGCAACCACACCTCCCTTCCAACATTTCCAATAGCTTGGACTACTATGAAAAGAACTAAACATAGCCCTCTGAATCTCCTTAATTAAAATTTGGACCCTTTCTATCACAATACATATTTACAGAAAAGTGAAGAAATGACTTTGATCGAGATTTTTCTATGGCTACTGATTGCATGTTAACACTGCAATTGTGCTCGCCAATGTACTTGTAGATACGAAATATGTCCGAACACTCATATTTCCTCGCCCACAACATCCACGCACAGTTGTGAGATACACATTTCACCTTTAAGTATTTACTATAACTCTTCACTGTAGCAAAATCAAAAAACTTCTTCACCGCCGCTTCGGCTAATAACAATTGCAACTTATTCTTGCTACTGAAAGTTTGATTTATGCATAAATTAGTTTCATTGGAGAAGGAATGGTTGGATTATGATCCCAATTCATGTTCTCTCTGCATTTCTTCAACACTTTCGGAATCTTCGACATCTACTGGCTAATTTTCCATATCCATTGGATGATCATGTATATATATTCATTGAATGATCACCCAAGATCTCATTTGAATAATCTCCCAAGCTCTCCTTTGAATGATCAGCCAAGCTCTCATTTCCAATCAAATTATCATCGACATTAAATGAATTTGTTGGTTCAATCGGAGGCCTCGCATTGACATTTATCCTCTATATATGCCTAGAGCCAGCAATAGCAATATCTAGCATGTACAAGCCCACATACCTATCATTCTTTATGAATGTGGGATGCATTTTTCCCCTTCCATTCGTTTAATAGCTAATCACAAAGTCACATGGCTCGTAGGCTAACTCATCGGCCTCAATTGCGCTTGCAATCATATTGACATATGAACCATTGCGATGCAACACAATAGGCACTGTCATCTTACTAAAAGATTTCTAATTCCAGCTTTTGGGAGTCTCCTCTCATACTCCCATATAATCACCACCAGCAACAATAAATTCACCTACTGTCATTATAGACTATACTACTAGATACTAGATTACATTATCAGTCTTTAACGATCGAGAATAGATACGGAATTTGTACAAAAATGTAAATAAACAAAATCGGGTTCAAAGTCGATCTGCTGCAATGGAGAAACGTATTTTAAATACTTCTAAACTACTGAAATGTATCTACTAACGAGTTATCAAGTAATTTTGGAAGACTTCTCAAGCTTCTAAAATAGCAGGAAAAATAAATTTTTGTAGATATATTTGAAAGAAAATGGGGTAAAATGAAAACAATGAGTAGGATGATGATGATTTCACCTGTGAAAAGGATAATATCGCTAGAAAATTCGTTGGAATCGGCAGCAAAAACGAAGCTCTTTGGATTTCTTGTTGGAGAGTTTCTTCTTTTAAATTTATAGTTTTAATAAATGAAAATGAAGATATTCCATATTTGTTGGAAGAAAGGGGGGGGGGGGACCAAAAGTGTATATATTAAGACTTGAGAGTTGATTTTGTATGTTGGAAAAAGTCAAATGGATGATGTCATTAATAGTGTCTATACTGCTAATTTTCAACACTTGTGGCTAAATGCCCAATTAAGTCTTGAAAATGACTATTTTGCCAACTCGCCCTAGAATCCAATGTACTGACAACAAAGTTAAGAGAACATGTGTAATTGATCTTTGCCACTACATATTTATAACTACTAAGGCCTCATTTATTTTCATTATGATTAAGACGTCTAAACTGAATGCACATCAGGATATTAAGATGTGCGTTGAGATTTGGAGGTCTTAATCTAAATACACATCAGAATATTAAGATGTTGCATTAAGATTTGAATACTAAATAGTTAAGACTGTTTGTTTTCTCAAAAACTGAATGTATTAATTTGTCACTATTTAAAAAATAATAAATATAAAATTCAAATAAAATACTAAATCAATCTAATATTATATGACGATTGATGACGGTAATGACTAACGATGGGGATGGTGTGTGTCAATTTGAGATGGTGGTTGTGGGCAGTGTCTTATGGTATAATGGGTGGTAGTAGTAATTGATCATGTTTGTTGTTGGTGGCGGCTGATAATTCGTAGTGGAGTGATACTAACAACTAATAGCAGTGGTGAATAATGATGGCAGTTAGCGATATATAATATTAATTAATGGTGATAGTTAGCGATAATGATTAGCGGATGTAATAATGGTTGATGGTGATGATTGCAAATGATAGTTAATGGTGATGACGATTGATTTAAGTGATTGGCGGTTGTGGTTGGGCTAAGGATGGTTGTTGTGAATGGTAGGTGGTGATGGTTATGGCTTAAATAGTGGTTGTGCGTGGTGGGTGAAAGTTGATGGAATAACGGTGAACCGTCATGTTTGTTGAAATTCTTAAATAGACATCTTAATAATATTAAGGCCTCATTTGTTTCTATTACGATTAAGACGTCTTAATCTAAATAAGCATTTGAATGTTAAGATGTGGTCTCTTGATATGAACAATAAATGATTAAAACTGTTTATTTTCAATATTGAATGTGCATATGATCAAAAGTATCCATAAATTAGTGGCCTTAAATAAAATTTTAATAAAAGATCGCAAGTATATACATAGTTGTATATTTTACATAGTTGCTTTTAATCTTGGCCGTTATGTTTTCACTTAGAAACCTTAAGTTCTTGATAAACATCATTACACCAAAATAAATTATGGCGACAAGAGTTCTTTACAAGCATCAATACACCCCAAAATGTTGTTAATATAAAAAAACTTAACAAAATACTTATAAAGATTATGAGAACTTACCGGTTTAAGAGATTTTTTTTATATTTAATTGAGAAAAGAGAGGGAGAGACGTTTGTAGAAAGAGGGGGCGAAAGTTGTGCATTATTTTATTTTTTGGAATAGAGCGTACTAAATGAGTCTGAATGTTGTTAAGACTTCTACAAATTTGATTCATTTAGATTTTTTCAGATCCATTAAGAGACTTTTTAAAAAAAGAAACAAATCAACTTAATGGATTTAATTTGAATGATTAAGATTCAAACCTTCATTACGTGCAATCAAATGATGCCTAAGACTGTTGTAGATTTTAATGAATTAAACCTATTCAGACCCATTATGTGGTTATAAAATAAGACAAACAAGCACACTTTTTTTAAAATCGGTAAGTTTCAAACGAACACACTTAATGATTAAGATCTAAATGGTTAAGATTCAGACCTTGAAAAACAAACATACTTGATGATTGAAATCTGAATGATTAAGATTAAGACCTTCAATTAAATGCAAGCAAATGAGGCCTAAATGATCCACCAGAATTTTATGTTATAGTTAGAGGGTGTTTGGATTAAGTGTTTTTGACTTTTAAGCTCATTTTCTAATTTTTGTGATGTTTAAGAAAGATAAAAAGTGCTTTTAAGCAGTTACTTCTAGGTTAAAAAAAGAGTACAAAAATAAGCTAAAAGCTAAAAGTTGGGTATGAACAACTTATGACTTTTAGCATTTAGCTTATACGCTATTTTAAATAAGTCAATCCAAACACCCTCTTAGGCTTTTCACTAGATAAATTACTAGAGCTGCAATGTGTACGACCTTCTTTCTTACATCAGTTAGGAGCTCGTGGACAACCGAGTAAAGTAAACATGTACAACTGATGAGTCGGTAGTTTTGACTCATTTAGAGCTTTATTTATACTAAATTAGTGTCCCTAATGCCTAGTTTGCACTCATAACTAATGTTAAATTGTTTATGTGCAGCAAGGAGACTTGAGAACGAGGCAAGGGCAAGATAATGCGAAAAGAAGCTAAAAAGTTCTAAAATTTAAGGAAAAAGAAGGTTGAAGCTCGCAAAAGACAACTCGGCGACGCGCCGAGTGGATCTGAGTTCGCCTAAAGTTCCAGTAGTTGAGAAAAAGATTCAAGTCAATTCGGCGAGCCTGGGAGCTAATCGGCGACTCGTCGATCAGAATGGCGAGCCCGAGTTTGATCGCCTAAAGTTCCAGAAGGAGTTAGTACCGAAGTCAAGAATTAAAAGGCGAGAACGAGCAACTCGGCGTATAGCCGAGTGGATGGGCGAGCCCGACTTATACTGCCGAGTGGTCCCGCGTTTCATAATGTGGAAAATTTTTGTGAGAGTATAAATAGAGTTTTTGAAAAGAGAGTTGAGTATCAGTTAGGAACCAGTCAAGTGAGACTAAGAAGTACTCTTGCACTTTGAATATTTTTGATTGCTTTTGAACTATTCTTGTGAGTTTTTGGATCTAAGACTTTGGGTGTAATTCTAATTGGTAGCATTTTGCTTTTTGAAGACCTTGTGAATCAATAGCTGACATCTTTGGTAACAATTTCTTCACTTTTGCTATGATTGGCTAAAACTCCAATGCCTTAGGGGTGTGATTATGTGTTCAATTGCTTAATTAGCTTATGGGTATTATGAATTGCTGAATTTAATGTTAGATTGAAATGAGTTCAGTTGTTAATTCATGTTTTCATTTATGAATTGAAGTTGCAAATTCAATTCTAGTCTATATCTCTTTGTATGCTTGTCAAAGGTGCATTTGAGTGGAATTAACAGTTGATGATTTTATGGGCTGTTGCTTTTAATACCTAGCTACTTAAAGTGGGTTGAACTAAGGTATATGATTGTTTTCTAGTTTAATGCCGGTTGGGGTTTGATGGAACTCAATTGAATGCATGATAACTGATTGTAGAATAACTATTGTACTCATGATCTTGCCTACCCATTGAGATTCAGCATATTTAAGCAATTCGTAATTACCCATTTAGTGAAATTAGTAGTTGAACGCTCACACACCCCTAACAAGGTCCTTTCTTCCCTTGATTAAAGTCGTTGTTAATTGTGGTGTTATATTCGGTTACTAAATCTTCACTCATATTTGATAATCAAATTTATATGATTTAATTCATGTTTTGCATCAACTTCTTAATTAAACTCTACAAGAGATTAGAACACTAATTTACTTCGTAGTCGAATTCTGTGCTAGATCACTCCTCGTGGGATCGACCCAACTCTTTGTTGGGTTTATACTTGCTAGCGACCGCCTACACCTTGAATCGTTATAGGTGTAGTTGAGCGTTATCAACAACCACTAAAGGATCTGCCAGAACTTTGATGCTGGAGTTAGACTGTCACTTGCAAAAACTAGTAGAGCTGCTAGCTCGTCCTCCTCCCATCAATTAGGGAAAACATAATAAAATTAAACCACCCTGCACCTGTTTCTCTTCTTTTGGACTTGTCAAAGGAAAATAAACAATTGGGTAGTAAAGATAAGTTTATCTTTTGTATTGATTTTCATCCGTCTATGAAATCATGTATTCTTTTGAGTGCACTTTTTTAGTTCTTCTACGTTTTGTGTAAGTGTATTCATTGCTACAAATTATGATAATCTGAAATGTAAATGAATTCCCATTCCACAATAGTTACAATTGGAAGTTTAGTTACTTGGCAGAAATTTACGTACTGCCAATTATATTCATGTTAATCCAAAAGAGACGAAGATCAGTTAGGAGAAAACTAGTGGATGGTGAAATGAGAATTATTACGTTTGGGAGGGTAGTGGGGAAAAGAGAGACAGAAAAACTAGCCCTTTCTTATTAATGAATTTAGTTGTAACGACTGGTTATTATGTATTTTAATGATAGAATTGTTGGAAAACTTTGCACAGCGGAAGCATACCAGAATCATACTGCTTACATGAATAATAGACAACACACACGTTTATGCTAGAACACATAAAATCATGCTAGAGCACATAAACTTTCTGAAATTTAATTCAAGAATTATCTCTTGAAGCGTGAGCAGATACCTTCAAGCGAGTCCACAAGATAGTCCACAAACTGGATGGCAGTTCTGCGGTTTTCTACGGTGATCCCAAGTTCACATCTGAACTTTCTCAATACTTGGGTGGGCAAGTATCGTATAGAAAACTTATCTCCTTTCATGGGTTAGAAGAATCCCTATTTATAAAGATTTCTTCCTTGTCCAAGGAGGAGAGGAAATACACTGTCTTTCCTTAGAATAGAAAAAGAAATGTACTTCTCCTTTTCTTTAGAATAGAGAAAGACACATACTCCTCTCTTTCCTTATAATAGAGAAAGACACATACTTCTCCCTTTTTTCCTTAGAATAGAATTCTAAGTTCTAGTTAAATATGGGCACGGTAGGGACCACATAATTAATTATTGTGGCTTCCTATTATGGAAATAATTCATTTGAATTATTCTTACCATAATAAATTACAAATCATTCCACTAAAATTCATAATTGCACTCCTCTATTTGTATTTCAAAATTCCCCATTAAACACTTATGTAATTTTTCATGTTAAGATTACAGATATTAATCAATAAACTAAATTACTAACGAGTTTAATTCAATGATTAATTTCCTTTAGAGCATTGCTTAACTTATTTCATGTGCCGGATTCATAAATCCACTTGCAAGGTTTGACACAATGAAAACTTATAAGCTTCTCAAAAAAGCATATCATCAATCTCTATATCGAGACATGAATTCCATCAACTAACTTATTATTTCACCAATATATATTATCATCATCCAATCTACCAGACATATTGATCCATCTCAGAATTTCACCTTTTAATAAATTAAAACGGTAAGTAATATATACATATCATAATAGTTATATCAGGATTAAGAATATAAGTACATTTAACAATTTAGAGAATATGTTTTTGTCAGTCAGTCTAAAGCAACTATCTCTACTCGGTCCCGTTCAATACATACAAAATGCACCAGCACAAGAAGTTGGAATTATACCGTACCCATAATCAAGATAAATTATATATAATCTTGTGCTACAATCGTACCTATGACATGTCCAATTTCCATCCTATATTGTGAACAAAAAACTTTATACTTATAAGAACCGATGATTTAATCCTCTGTGTATAAGCTAAAACTCTATACACTAAATCATCTACTATATAAGTAAATAGACACCATAAACGAATATATGATCTATTAAAACTTTTATCAAAACTGAACAAATAATTATTCTATTATAAATACTATATCTAAGCACATGGTTAATATTATATATCCCAACAAGGATATCCCTTCGCTAGTATTGAACTAAAATTCATCTTAAACATCTGGAGAAAAAATTGGTCGCTTAAGACCATTTTTCTTGTTGTGAAAGATGTCTTTGTCGCAGAATTGAATTGTTTAGTTTGTAGTATGATTTTGTGATTGAAAGAGTTGTGGCCTGCAAAATGTATGAACAGTTAAGAGAGTTATGTTATCTGTCTGTAAGAATTGTGATTTTTTTAAGGATATGCTCCTACTCCCCCCATTGATCTTGATTTGCACAAATGATTTAACATCTCAAACCTATGAACTACTAAAGCACTTGCCTTGTCTTATCTAAGCCATGAGAATTCACTTGGAAGATGAAATGGTTTGTGGACATCCTCAGCAAGTTACCCATGCAGTCTCTTCTTCGATTTAAATGTATTTCAAAATTTTGGAAGACATTAATCTCTGAGCCTTACTTTAAGATGAAGCATCAAAGTCATGCGATGAATTTCAAAAAGCTTCTTGTTGGCCAATGGTGCTACAATACAAGTAGTATATTTAGGTTCTATTGTTCTCCTTTATCATCGGCTCAACTAGTTGAGGATGTAGAAGAAATTGTTTGTCCTACAAACTATGAACCATCAAGGTACACATTGTGTTGTTCTTACAATGGGTTGGTTCTTCTCTCAAGTGGCGAACACCTTTTCCTTCAGAACTCTTCCACAAGAGAATCAATAGAACTTCCCTATTCAAAAACTATACCAGGGTTGCGTGCTTTTAAATTGGGATATGACACAACTAGTGATGACTACAAGATCCTTAAGTTTCACCATGCTTACATGGAAATTCTAGTGCTAAAAGTGGTTGTTGGAGAAAAATATTATATAATAGAATTGACTCATTACCCATGATTAATCATCCTGATCTTGATCCTTTTGCATTTATACATGGAGCTTTCATTGGATTGGTTTCCACAATAGACTTTCTTTAGTTTCACTTAGTATTTCAGATGAGGTGTGCGGACAGATACCATTTGCTAGATATCTAAGGTCTATGATGATCATCCACTTAGGACAACCAAAGGACCATTTGGATTAGGCAAGCAATTACTTATTCAGAAAGTATGATCTCTCCAAAATTACTTATTTAGTGTTAGGTTATGTATAATCAAGACACTTTTTACTTTTTTTGTTTTTGGTTAGTAACAGACTAATTTTTATTTTTCAAAACTATCACGTTTCTTATTTTATGTTATGAGAGAATTGACTCTTTTAACATCTATACTTATATTGTATGAGACTCTAAATAACAATAAGTTGTTCGATGACAAATATAGAACCTGTATATATCACACTCATCTTGAACTGAAATATTTACTTTTCTACTGCTTTCTTTTAATACACTTACAAAATCTTTTATATTCCGTTGCTTTGTATTCTTCAAACAGCTTCTTTTCCTATTCCAAAAATAAAAATAAAAATAAAAACAATAAGAAATAAAATATTTTTAAACAAAAAGTATTAAACCGATAGAAGTCCATGGCAACATTTAAAAAAGTAACATGGTATAATGGACTTTAGATTCTTTTTGTCCTTCGACTAGATTACAGATAATAGTAGTAGTAGTATAACAATATCATTATATCAACACTAACCAATTCCAAATAAATTGAAAACGTTTTTGATTTATAGGCTCCGGACTCATGAAAATCGGACATTAATTGATAAAAGCATAGTCGAATTTTATAAATCGTCCAACATTCTTCATAAGCTTCTTCACTATTTTTCCTCTCGAAGATACTATTTTTTTTCTTCGGCCACTAAAAGAAGAAGATGACGAAAAGAAAAGAAAAGAAAATTGGCCGAGTTAGGTTAAACAGGTGGGTTTCTAATCAAATATTCAAAATTGAGGGGTCATTTGATTCTAAGTTTGCCACAAGTCTCTCCGTTAAATTTAAGTATAATTTGTACGAAAGTATAAAATTGGAGAGCATACTAAAACTATAATAACCTGTTTTAGTCGTTATGGGTAGGCCAACGGTGAAAGAATTGGGTTAGAAATTTTTTTGGGCAGTGACTTAGAAATTTTAAGCTACGCCAGTCTCAAACGGAATCTGAGCAAGGTGAGGTCTAGGGCAATCCGAGAATGGATTGGGATAATGTCTAAGCTTGGCTTATTTTTTCTAGTAGCTAAGACATTAAGGAGTCCATAAGGTCTTTCGAAATCGAATTCGGGTGAGTTAAACTCCTGAAATCAAACTTTGCGTGAAAGGGTTAGTATGAGACATCAAGGGCCGAAGGTATGTTGCGAATGAGAGCTTTTGGAGAGGTTTTCGAGTCTCTGATTCCGCGCTGGCCGCTATAGAGGACGCCCTGCCGCTAGAGTAGGACGTCTGTGCAGGCACAATATCAGTTGTGCAGGTGATATAGTGGGAGAAGCTGCTATTGCGACGCAGCTATAACACGGTAAGTCAGGATTTAATGTAGAAAAGTCCCAAAACCTGTATTTTATAAGTGGATATTAGCTTTAATTGTGATGATATCCAGGTCATTTCTATTCTTATGCCTCCTGTTTGTTATTTAGAGTGTTCCTACAGTGACCCCAAGTCATTTATGACTTACTGGGACTGACAGTTCGGTCAGCAGGTTGTTCGTTTGGTTTTTATGCGTGTTTTAGTGTTTTGGAGCTTTTGAACCTTGAATGGTAAATTTTGATAAAAGGTTTAAGAAGATGACCTCAGAATCCAATTCTGACGATTCCATCAGCTCTAGAATTTTAGGCTAGTAACATAGTTGGCATGACTCCAGAGGCTTTCAATGTGAGTCTTGCGATTAGACATTTTAACCTTCAAGTTAAGGCCTAAGTTTTAATTTAGTCAACATTCTGAGTAAATGAGCTCGGATGAGAATTTCATTCATGCGGTCAACTTCGAAATGTTGAGTTTGGTCTAGAACGACCCTTCGTTTGGATCCCGAGGCTTCCGAACTAATTCTGAGCCCCTTGTAGATTTTGGCTTAAAATGGAGTTTCTGAGTGGTATCCACTTTTTGCCGAGATGACCTAGTACGAGAATTTTGACTGCTCCGTTGAATCCAGAATATCGAATTTGGTAGGGTTGCATATCTCGTTTGCGTGCACGAAATTCTAAACGAATTTGGAATGCCCCGTCGGAGATTTGGACTTGCCAAAAAACCAGTTGATATGCATCAGCTGGTGCAAGACAAAATGGACATCATATTGGCCGGCCCTTGGCAGTGTTCGCAGAGGTCAAGTGACCTAAGAGCCTCGTTCATGGGCTCGGGCCATGATCGTGGGGTTTGTATTCGCGGGATTCCCTATCGCGATCGTGGTGATCCTGTTTCCTCTTGGCCGCAATCACGAGGCCCTCGCGGCGTTTGCGAGGTCCACATTAGCGGGGGACCCTTCCCATTTGCGAAGAGGAGAGTGGAGCGATCTTATTTAAAATCAGTCGCGATGGAAGCTTAGAGCTCAAAGATCAAATTGTGATATCTTCCTCATTTTAGCTCGGGTTTGGGTTATTCGAAGTCCCACGCATATGGAATTATCGATCCTAAGCTGTGATGTGATCAGAAAGTGTTGGTGAACTTCTATTTGAGGTGAATTTGGGTTCAAAGCTGCAATTCCAAGCTTTCTTCTAGCTTAATTGTTGATTCTTTGTATGTTGTTGTTGTTCGCTGATTCGAGCCTCGAATTGTGTTCAATTTTGGAACACAAGTTCAGATCATGGGCTAGGACATCTTGATGGAGTCAATTTTAGAAATTCCGGCATGGATCCCACAATTCCCGTTTGACTCCGAAATTGGTCCATTTTTGTTTTATGTATTTTTGGTGTCTAAACGACCATACTGATATTGTGATCCTATTTTTGATAGTGTGGTAGCGTTCGTACGCTGTTCGGAAAGGAAAAGCTTTAGCCTTGTTATTTGGAGCGGGCGCGATCGACCTAGAGGTTGGCTACGATTTCCTTTCTAATTAGATTGAGCTTGAATGTGTAAATACATTTTGATTAGAGTTAATTGGGGGCGGTCACCTACTTATTCTTACTTTTCTTCTTAGATACTATGTTTTAGGATTGATTGGCATTGTTTCAGGTGTAGTACCATGCGAGCTGGGGTTTATGTGTGTTGTTGTATGATGTTGTGATCCACTTGTGTTGATTACTTGTTACCTGAAGCATGTTCAGTCTTAGTCTAGGATAGACTAGTGTTGCCTTAGACTCGTGAGCCTTGTAGTCTTGTTTTCATCTTCGACGTCATTCGAAGAGACAAGAGCCTTGTAGACTGGAATAGTAGACTTGAGTCTGATAGTATGAGCCATAGCTTAAGCGTTTTCGCAGCTTTGTAGGCTTTCTGTCTTCTCTTCCTATTTCTACGGTCCCGATGCGTTACCGGAGGTTGTGTGCTTTCTCGGGATTGGAGTGTTTTAGGCTTGGGGCCTTTTGTGATTCTTTGTGAGTGGACGTCGATTCACGGTGGCTTGGAGCCTACTTGAGATCCTCTTCAGAGTCGACACGCCCCTGGGTCACTCTTTCTAGTTGGGCGTCCTTGATATCTGAGATCCTCTTCGGAGTCGACATGCCCCCGGATCATTCTTGCAAGCTGGGCTAGGAGTGGACTGGCTGGATGGGCGGCCTAGATTGATTGTCAGTCTTGCTAGCTCGGCTGGGAGTTGACTGGATATGATGGTTACTTCGGCTGGGAGCCCGGCTTTTGGTTTGTGGTACTCTTCTATCTTGTAGACTTAGCTATTTTATGTACCTATCGGGCTTATGGGGGTTCGTTCGGGTTTTATTTAAACTTACGCATGAGTGTACCTTCTGGGCTTATAGGGGTCCAGTTAGGTTTAGTTTAGCTGTACTTAGATTTCCTTTGGTATGCTCGTGTGCTTTCTTTCATATCCGCTTTGACCTCTGTCTGTGTCTAGATTCTATCTTTTCATAGTGTTTTTACCTTTCTTGATCAGTCGGCTTTTGATGCCTACTGAGTACTTTTGGTTTGGTACTCATGCTACACTCTGCATCTTTTTTGTGATGCAGGTCCTAGTACCAGCTACCAACAGTTATCGTTAGTGCCATCTTTTGCACCATTTGGGGATCAGAGACAAGGGTGATCACTTGGCGCCCTGGATCAACCTGTCTCCATCTGTATATATGTTTAGCTAATCTTTTGCCTTTGAGACGACTTGTTGTGGTCCACTTTTGGGACTTGTATTTTCATGTTAGACGGCTTTATACTCGTGACTTCCAGTTTTGGGAGGGATTCTACTGTATATAGATTTTTAGTTTGTTTCCATTTATGTCTTATCTTATTATTAGTATTATTTATGTTTAGTTCGACTCTCATACTCATTACTTGACGTTATGGGAACGGGTTGACTTACCTACTAGTGGGTTATAGTAGGTGTCATCATGACTCGAAAAATTGGATCGTGACATTAACGACTGGTTATTATATATTTTATAAATCGGTTTCTGGACGAGGGCACATCACATTCTTGATCACAGAAAAGTAGAGATTAAAGTCTGCTTTTGTATAGAAGTTTGCTTCGATCCACTTCTCATCAATTAGCTACACTAGTGGGCACACTATCCTGGTTGTCCTGCGCCCATGCTCTTCAATGACAGGATGAATTTATATGCAGTATATACAGAATTGAGCTTCCAAGTGGCTTATTTTTTATCCCCCGCATAACATTGGCAAAAGTATTAATTTTTTTACACAAAATGGCAAAACTTCATTAAAGTATAAAATGAATCCAGTTACATTACACTGCGATGTTCCAAGTTAAATGGAGCCGAAACATTAGCTAGCCTCTTTCCAACCCCACGGAAAGTTTAGAAAATTGCCTAAACCTTGATGGCGTGTTTCAAGGAAAAGTGATCATACCTCATACTTGGTAACTTCTTCCTGTGATGCAAACATTTTAGCAAAATCTCCACCATTCACTTGCTTACGGGCTGGAAGATCTGACCTTCTGCTTGGGAATATGCTGAGATTTCTTCTCCAGTGTTGAACCAGATCCAATATTATAATTCCAGCTGATTGGAAATGCTCCTTACTACTCCATGATTTATTATAGTTTACTCGGTTGTCTGTTTCATACCTAGTAGCTAGCCTTTCGTTTCATCCTTGTAAGAAACATGGTATGGTATGCAAATATACGGTGGAGGAAGTTTCACTTTATAACTCGGGTGAGGATGGATTTTTTCCAGTGATCTCTAGAACTGGTGGAGGAAATGAACATATTAAGATATCGAACGATGGTGAGAAAGTAATAGCACATGTAGGAATTATAATACTGGATCTGGTTCAACAATGAAGAAGAAGTCTTAGTGCATTCCCAAGCTGAAGGTCATATCTTCCATCCATAAGCAAGTGAATGATGGAGATTTTGCTAAAATGTTTGCATCAAAGGAAGCACGAGAAGAAGTTAACTACTATGAGGTATGATCACCTTTTCTTTGTAACACGTCATGGAAAGAGGCTGAAAGAAAGGAGACGTGGAATTATAGATCAAAGAATATGAGAGCTGCTCCAACCTGCACAGAATGAAATCATTAGTAAGCCATGAACACAAATATTGTTGAACAAATCTGTATTTTAGAACAGTTTTACGCTACGGAATTGGCTCAAAATGAGCTGGATTGATCCCAAGAAAGGTAAACGGAGAGAAGAAACAACTGGACACTCGTACAGTAGTAGATGCAGGAAACAATTTGTCACAGGCCTGCCTCCAATCTGATGATTCATCTCAAGGGTGGATAACAGAAATGTTTTGGATTAAAAAACATACACCACAATAATCCGGAGTTCAAATTTCTTCTTTTACTCATTTTTTCTTTCCATTGAATTCATATTCCCATGGTAGCGGTACAATAGTTTATCGAAGTTTAATCTTTCTTTTTTTTAAATGACTGTGTAGACATTGAAAATTTGTGGGACTCGGCAAATTGCAAGACGTGTTAAGGCCTTCCATGGCTTTGTCATCGTCTCCCCAGCCTATGGCTCAGGGAGATCCAACACTAAAACCTACATATGCTGCACAATTCATATCTAAAACGCCTGCAAAATCTGTGCCAAAAACACAACTGAAATCGATCAAATATGTACATGGAGAGCCAACCCTACAATTCACATTTATGGAGTTAGACGAGTTTGCTACTGAAGAGGGACTTCACCAAGCCATTGTGATGAAGTTCTCGTATGGTGCACCAGAAATCCCAGAGTTGCGAAGCATTATTCCAAAAAAATTTGCTATCAAAGGTCAATGTTTAATTGGGTTACTTGCTACAAGACATATTTTAATTCGTTGTGACCAATATGAGGATTTTATATCAGTTTTATCGCATCAATCAGGTTATATTAATTTTAATGGTGAGCACTATGGTTATAGAACTTTTCCATGGACTCTTTCTTTCAATCCGAAGGAAGAAACTTCAAGAGCATTAGCTTGGTTATCCCTGCCAGGTTTGCCTACCAGTTTGTTTGCTAGGAAATCTCTTTTATCAATTGCATTGGCAGCGGGGCGCCCAATTGCAATCGATAAAGCAACTCAAGTTTGATCAAGACCTAGCACAGCAAGAGTAAAAGTTAAACTTGATCTTATGGACAAGCACCCTAAACGAATTAAACTCCAGTATTTGGACGAGGAATCTAGTAAGATTTTTTTAACACTTTCAGGAGATTGTTTATGATAATCTTCCTCTGTACTATACTAATTGCAAGCATCAAGGTCATGCCGAAACAAATTGTCGCCTAATCTTGAGAAAGAACATAATCCATGATCAAGAAGTAGGTGTAAGAGAAGAAGAAACTGCGCGTGATGTCGAAAAATATAAGGGTGATGCAAGGGAAATTTTAAATGAGAAGAGGGGAATGGAAGAAGGTAGTTAAAGAGACTATGATAAAAATCCCAGTACGTACACTACAAACAATGTATTGGTGATAACTGAATCATCAAAAGCTGACGATGCAGTGCACAATAATTACAGTCCTATTTTGGGTAAAAAAAAAAATCCTCAAGCTCAAGCTCAAACTCAAGCAGACTTGAATTATGATTTGTTGACAGAACAAACATCTGATAAAGATGCACAAGGTGTTGTTGAGGTCCAAAATAATCTAGTTAATATCAAAACAACTATTGGAAATCAAATTGTTCCTATAAACAATGTTCAACTAGGTATTGCTACTATTGGATTTGATCCTAATGGCAAGGAGATATCTTCAGTAGCTATAGGTATTGAACATGAATCTGATAAGGCTTTTGGGGGTGCTGGGGTGTGCTTTGAAAAACATGGGCATGTCTCAACTTTGGCAACTGTTGAAACATCACAATCGGTTGTCGTTAAGGATAATCAAAATAGGAAAAAAAATTGATTCTTCAACATCTACAACTGCTATATTGAATGTACATCATGGTGTATCTCAAAGTTTGGAGAATATAAATTCAAGAGTTGTGATTAATACATCACCAGTTGATTCTCGCCAGCAGCTAGGTGATGTTAATGCGCATGAATCAGATGAAAATCATAGGCAGCATTTAGCTGTTGGACAGGGTAAACATACTATAGAGACTGAACAAGAGGCAACACAATGAGTTGAAAAATCTAGTGGTGAGGTCTCTGCTCAACATGGCAGTAAGGACTGGAATGTGGTGGCACCAAAAAAAGCAGTAGCTATTTCGACAAATAGTTTGATGACTACTAGTGAGCAAAAATGTGTTACAAGTGAGAGTCAATGGGCGAATATGGTAGAAGAAGAGGATGAGCATGTCACACCTCATAGCAAATTGAGCCCCGTAGCACCAGCCTTTGTGCCTAAGGGAAGTAGCATTGCCTGTGTTCATCTCAGTTACATCCAGGGCAACAATTGATTTTAACAGGTTCTAATGTTCAAAAAAATTTGTTAGTGACTAGGAGCTTATTGATGCATTGGGAAGTTCTAATGTCAAAAAGTTGATTTCTCTTGCACCTATTAACACTAACAAACAATTACAAGTTGGTGGTAATAGTACTTTCTCCCCAAATCAGTTTGCTAACCTACAAGATAAGGAAGATGACAAAGAGGATTGGTTGGATCACTGTTTTGCGAATGCAGCTAGGGATGCAGATATTTCTCCTAGGCAGCAACGCAATAGCAAAAAGTTGCATGGAAGAAAGAATAGTTGGGATGGCAAGGTGACTGGGGAGTTTGTTCCAAGGCACCTACCGATGCGATTGGCAAAGCAGAATCATATGACAGTGTCAACAAATTCAACAAGATCCAATAATTCCAAGAAGAAGTGATGAGCTATCAAGTGTTGTTGGACATATTTGAAGAAGAAGACAGAAGGAAAATACTTCAAGTTACTTTAGATGGGCAATCATATCTTTTAAATTCATGCATCTTTAAGAGGAAGTTTGAGGTCGATAGCTCAACCTTCTCTTGGTTGTTATTCTTTTGCACTATTTAAGCATCCTCATTTGTAATATCATCATAGAGTATATTACAAACTCTGTGGTGATCACATAATACCTAGTTCTCTCTAGCTCTTACTTTCTTCATGCTTGTTAGATAATAGAGGTTTGTTACCTCATTAGGATTGGTAAGGTAAGACCTAGCCCTCCTTACTTGTACTTATCCCTATTGAGATTTTTTTATTTCTAATAAAAGTCCTCTAGACACTCTGTCTAGTGATAAATTTGCCCAAAAAATAAAAAATGACGTGTTCAATTCTAGTTGGAATTCTATAAGGTGTATTCGATTCCAGTTAGGATTCTTGGAGGCTACTCAACCCTAAATCTTTGTTCATGCCTATATAAAGGGTACTATATTTCCTTAAAGAGGCATATCGAAAATTCACCACAAATTCATGGAATATTCATAAAGAGATCAAAATCTTGAATATCTGTAAGTTTTTAATAAGCAAATGACAGATAACACAATGAAGACAATGTTTAGTCTACAACATAAAAGAAAACAGGAGAATAGAAGGAACTAAAAGTGAAGAAGATGACTTAGAGAAAAGCTTATGCAGAGAGTTAAATTAATTCTGTAGAAAAACAGATACATAAAAATACAGGAAAGAAACTGAAATAGATCATGGTCCTACTTTTAAGTCATGGTGCTAACCATGGTAACTACCTCCTAAAATAACAAAAAAAAAAAGAAATACAGGAAACTTAGAAATAGACACTGCAGTCCTAAAGCAACTAAATAATACTCCTCCTTGCATTAGGAGCTGCAAATTCCAAGTTGTTGCCTTAGGAACTCGAACTTGCTGAAGATTTGCAATAAACAAGAATTACTTCTCCTTTTTTCTGAACATCCCTCAAGAAAAAAGGCTTGATGTTGAAGTGTTTAGTCTTTCCAAAGAACACCGAATTATGCGAAATAGCTATTGCAACCTGATTATCAACATGAACCTCAGTATTAACTTTTTGCTCCATATGCAAATCAGAAAATATTTTTCTCAGCCATAAGGTCTGATTTACTGCAACAGTTGCTGCAATGAATTCAGCCTCTGCCGTGGATTGTGCCATAATTTCCTGCTTTTTAGAACACCAAGAGAAAATCCTTGATCCCAGACTGAAGCAATATCCTGATTTACTTTCATGTCGTCAATGGATCCAGCCCAATCACTGTCTGAGAATCCATACAACTTGAAATTCTCACACTTCTTGAACTTGACACCATATTCAACAGTACCTTTAATGTATCTTATAATTCCTTTTGCTGCTCGCAAATGCATTTCAAGAGCACAATGCATGAATCTAGATAAAAGAGTTACAACAAATAGAATATCCGACCTTGTAGCAGTGAGATACATCAAACATCCAATCAAGCTTCTGAAATTTCCTTCATCAATTTTATCAGTGCCATCCTCTTTGCTTAACTTCTCCTTTCGATTCATTGGTGTGCTTGTTGCCTTGAAATTTTTCATATGAAATTTCTTAAGTATCTCTCCTGCATACTTCTTTTGGCAGATAAAAATTTCATCATGACCTTGCTTGATTTCCATTCCCAGAAAGTATGTCATTTGCCCCAAGTTTGTCATCTCAAAGACTTGCATCATTTCCTTCTTGATCTCTTCAACCAGCCACACATTGTTTCCTGTCACCAAGAGATCATCAACATAAAGGGAAACAATGAGAAGATCAGTTCCTTTATGTTTGACATATGTAACTTCAGATACACTTCGCACAAACCCCAAACTCAACAAGTGATCATCAATCCTGCTATATCAAGCTCTTGGAGCTTGTTTTAAGCCACAAAGAGCCTTTTTAAGCGGACACACTTTTTCTTCTTTTCCTTGCTCAAAGAAACCCTCGGGTTGCTCTACATAGATTTCTTCCAGTAGTACACCATTTAAAAAGGCAGATTTCACATCTAGCTGAAACACTTTTCAGCCTTGTTGTGCTGCTATTGCTAGCAACAATCTGATGGTATCCAATCGGGCAACTGGAGCAAAGGTGTCCGAGTAATCAACACCAAATATTTGGGCATATCCCTTGACAACAAGCCTAGCCTTGTATTTATTAATAGAACCATCAGAATTGAGCTTGGTTCTAAACACCCATTTTACTCCAATGACCTTCCTATCTTTCGGTCGGTCAACTAACTCCCAAGTTTTGTTTTTCTTGATCATTAGCCTCTCCTGCTCCATGGCTTTTCTCCAAATTTTATCTTGAAGTGCTTCCTCGTGCCCTGCAGGCTCACAACCTGCCATATTACTTTGTTGATAGATGTCAGAGAGTAGTCTTGTACCTCTAATTGGAAGATCATCCACTAACTCATTTTGCGAGTGATCAGATGCCTGCTCCTCTGAAGCTTGGACTGAAAGTTGATTGTCCTTCCAGTCCCATTTCTCTTCCTCAGAAAATTGCACATCTCTACTGACAATCATCTTCCTTGTTTGTGGATTATAAACTTTGTAGGCTTTGGAGGATGAGCTATAACCCACAAATATTCCAAGAAGTGCCTTCTTGTCAACTTTGTCTCTTCTAACCTGTGGCACATGAAAGAAACAAACACAACCAAATACTTTAATGAAGTTTAATGATGGTTTGAACTCATTCCAAGCCTCGAATGGAGTTTTATCCAGCAAGTAGGAAGCTGATTTTGGAGAAATACAGCCGTATTAGCTGCCTCAGCCCAAAAACTTTTCGGCAACTCTTTTTCATGCAACATGCACCGCGTCATCTCTATTATATATCTATTCCTCCTTCCACTAACTCCATTTTGTTGCGGAGTATATGGAGCAGTAAGCTGATGAGTAATACCCGCTTCCTCACAAAATTTGTTAAATTCTTCAGAATTATACTCTTTTCCATTGTCAGACCGTAGGGATTGAATTCTGCAACCACTTTGATTTTCCACCATCTTCTTGAACTTCGAGAAAATTCTAGCCACTTCTGATTTATATTTCATAAAAAAAATCCTGCAAAATCTTGTATAATCGTCAATGAATATAACATAGTATAGACTATCATTAAGAGACGGTGTTCTTTGTGGTCCTGCAACATCTGTATGAATCAGTTGCAACCTTTAAGAAGTCCGCCATGTTGCTTTAGGAAATGACTTCCTATTCTTCTTACCATATTGACAAGCTTGACAACTTGGTAAGTGATCAAATAGAGTTGGTAGTCCTCTTGTCATATCTTCCTTTTTCAGCAACAATAGTTCTTGTAGATGACAATGGCAAAGTCTCTTGTGCCAGGTTTCTATTACACTTGCCTTCATGGAATAAGCTAGTTGCTCTTTCTCTGTTGGATCAAAGGAAAAACTCATTCCTCTCATTTTCACCCTGAAAATTTCATTTCCAATAGTGTCACTAATTTGACAGTGATGATCTACGAAGAAAACTCTGAATCCTTTTTCCATTAGATGTCCTATGCTTAGCAAATTCTGATCAATTTCAGGAACATAAAGAACCTCTGAAATTTTCTTTGTGCCAGTTCTTGTCTTGATAGCTATGGTTCCAATTCCTCTGACAGGAAGGTGATCTCTATTTCCTATTCAACCTTGGAAATTTCAGTGCGCTTCAACTCCTTGAATAGACTCTCGTCATGAGTCATGTGGTTAGTGCAACCACTATCAATTAACCAAGAATCTGTTGAGCTCTTACTTGAAAAGCATGTTGCAACAAACAGATGACCCTCTTCTTCTTGATCAGCAACTTGAGCATCTGCTTCCTGCTGCGGGGCCTTATTCTTGCAAATCAGTGCCTCGTGTCCAAGCTGATTGCATTTCTTGCATTTAGCATCAGGTCTCCTCCAACACTTAATGGTGGATGGCCTTTTCTTCCACAGTGGTGACAAGGAGGATAACTTTTCTTCGCGCTTCCTCCCTTACTTTTGCCATTGGCTGATGTTTCTCCTTCACACAATGCTTGATTCTTTTTCTTCTACTGAATTTTGTTAACCTGATGCTTACTGACAAGAGCCCCTTCTGTTGTAACCTCAGTCTCATGAGTCTTCTTTGTTCTTGAGCTTTCAGGGAATTGAGCAACTCTGTCAAACTAATTTTTGACAAATCCTTAGTATTTTCTAAGGTTGTAATTGTTGCTTCATACATTTCAGGAACTGTTACAAGAATCTTCTCAATAATTCTTGAGTTTGCAAGTGTAGAGCCGAGTAGCCTCACCTTATTTGCAATATGTAAAAGTCTATCTGAATACTCCTTCATTGTTTCAGATTCCTTCATTTTTTGCAATTCAAACTCCGTAATTAAGTTTAAAACTTGCATACCTTTTGTTCTCTCATCTCCACAATACTCTTCCTTGCATAACTGTTGACGATACAACATCAAATAAACATGCCTTGGCCTTCGATTTCTTTGTCTTATTTTCCTTGTGTGCTTTAATCCTCTTACACAGCTTCCCAGAGATCCAAAGCATCCAAGTACATTTCCATTCATAATGCCCAGATCTTATAATTATCTCCATCAAAGACCTGCAAAGCAATTGGTGAGAAACTTGCTTCAGCATCCATGGCTTCTCCAACTCAATCACAGATCCCTTAAGATGAAAGCTCTAATACCAACTGTAACTTTTTAATAAGCAAATGGCAGATAACACAATGAAGACAATGTTTAGTCTGCAACAGAAAAGAAAACAAGAGAATAGAAGGAACTAAAAGTGAAGAAGATGACTTAGAGAAAAGCTTATGCCGAGTTAAATTAATTTTGTAGAAAAACAGATACATAAAAATACAGGAAAGAAACTGAAATAGATCATGGTCCTACTTTTAAGTCATGGTGCTAACCATGGTAACTACCTCCTAAAATAAAAAAAAAGAAATACAGGAAACTTAGAAATAGACACTGCAGTCCTAAAGCAACTAAGTAATAATATCCCATAAAATCTTGGAATATTCACAAAAAGATCAACCTAAATCATCCTAGTTTGAGAAATATGCCACTAATGGCCCTCAAATTATGGAGATCAAGTCCAAATCATCCTAGTTCGAGAATATGCCACTAATGGTCCTCAAATCATAGAGAAACCTTATGAGAGAAGAATCAAGGGAATAAACAGATTTGTATCCATACTGATTTATCAATAAAATATCCCTGTTTATTCATATTTTTATTTATGGTTGATTTATTTTTCACATATTTAAAATTTGTTGTAAACAAATTAGCACACCCAGTGGGACCAAATCTACCCTTCATCTCCTCTCTCACAAATCATATGCAAATCTGAAGCCACAAAATCGCAAAGGTGGAATGATTAGTACTTCAAGTCTTGTCTTTGAGTTTCATGATGTTTACACTTCGACAAGCCTTGAAGTAGGGGGCATTTGTAGACATTGAAATCTTGTGGGACTCTGCAAGCTGCAAGACATGTTCAATTTTGTCCCTTTGGGCGTGCTAGAATTTGTAGACAATAAAATTTGATTCAAGAAAATAATAATCAATATAGGAAAATAATGCAATAATCATATTTATTGATTTCAAAGTGTGATTGTTATAATCTCTATTATTCCTCTGATCCGCCTTTTCAGATATAAATTCAAGGGCTCTTGAGCTTGATCTTGAATTTTGAATTTGTTCTTGAACTTTATCTTGGATTCAAGGGCCTTCGGAGCTTGTTCTTGAATCTTTGATCAATTTGAACTTGAACTTGAACTTGATCTTGATCTTGACTTTGTACCTGAATTTAAGGGCTTTGAACTTGTTCTTGAATCCAGTGGTCTTGATCTTGATTCGTGGATTTGAAGAACTTGATGATCTTGACCTTGAATTCAAGGGCTTTGGATCTAGTTCTTGAATCTTCGATGAACTTGAACTTATCTTGATCTTAACTTTTACTGGAATTCAAGGGCTTTGAGCTTGTTCTTGAATCTGGTGGTCTTGATCTTTATCATTCTTGAACTTGAATGCTTGAATTCTTGAACTTGTAGATTTTAGAGAAATCTACGGCTTTTGATCCACGATCTTTCTCTGGCTTCTTCTTAGAATTCTGGTCTCTTTTATGAATTATGAGGACCTCTATTTATAGTTGTGGAATAGAGGAGCTATTATAGGAACATGTTTTCTTTCGGACAATTAGATTTAAGTGACATGACATATGAGCTTTACGAAGTGCGCTTGTCATTTAGAAACATGGCATGATGTTATTGGCTTCTTTATTTGACTTGGCATGTCACGTCATTTGACACGTGGCTCCAAACTGGGGCTCTAAGATGAGATGACATTGAGCTTAGCAGATTGGGCTTATCTATTGTAGCCAAATAATTAATTAATTTAAACTTTAATTAAATCTATATTTATTGGACTCAAATAATTAATCCAATTATATTAATCCATAATATTTATTTGGATTAATATATTGATTAATTCAATATAATCCAAATCATTTTATAAATTTATATTTAATGAATTTTAAATGATTGCAAATGCCCCCTGCTTCAAGTCTTGTTGAGATGTTTTATTTTTTAAAGACTAGGCTTGAAGCATTAATTTGATATTATAATTGTAATTTTATTCAAAACAATAAGCAATAAAATATCACGGCCCAAAATATGTTACACCCAATGAGAAACATTTTGGACTTTGAATTTACATCCTTTTATTATTTGTTTCTCACGTCATTTTTTAAGGAAAAAAAAGGGAAGTTAACATTGAGCATTAAATGCTTGAATTTCTTCCTTTTCCTTTCCTTAATTTTTAAGCACTTGGTGTGGCCTCCTCAAATCACAATATCTTCTTATTCAATTCAAATTGTGATACAGCTAGTCGCCTAACTGATCACAACTTCCCTTGTTCTATTCCAATTGAAATACAATCACTGCCTTACAATCGTGTAACTCGTGGAAGGTTATCACAAATCTTCTCCAAATTTATCAAGAATTTATCAATATTTCAACATCAATTGCAACATTCTAACAGTAGCTTCGAGTTTTGCAAGGTATTTTTTTTTCTTTGCTTCTTTTCTCCTTTTTTTGGTGTTGTTTTTTATAGATCAATGGAGGCAATATTTATGTTTTGTGGAAGCTACATAACGGATAGTTTTATCACAACACAAGAATTTGGTCTTGAGGTGTGAAGGGATGGATATGCATTCCCATCTTAAGAAAAGTAATTTAGAGGTAATCTCATGGCATAAAGAGGATGGATATGCATCCCCGCCTTAAGAAAGACAATTAGAGGTAACCTTTTGGCGCAAAGTGGATGAATATGCATCCCTAACTTCAGAAAGGTAATTTAGAGGTAATTTTTTGGCGTAAAGAAGATGGATACGCATCCCCACCTTTATATCATTTCACTAGATGGAACCATTTCCGTTCGGCTTATATCATTTCACTAGCCGGATCCATTTCCCTTCGGATTTATATCATTTCACTAGATTGAACCATTTCCCTTCGACTTATATCATTTCACTAGTCGGAACCATTTTCCTTCGATTTTTATCATTTCACTAGCCAAAACCATTTCCCTTCGGCTTTATATCACATGTCTCATTATGGTGTACAACAATCAATGCACATAAGCAATTTCACACCATAAGGAAGAGACAACAATTCAAGTCCAAATTCATGCCATCAAAGCATTTCATCAATCAATCACATAGGGGCCACAACAAGGCAATTCACAAAGCATTATGATCAACACGTTGCCCTTTTCTTTAACCCCCTTTTTATTCATTAAGATTAATCAAGTGGAACAATGAACTCTTCCCCAGTCCCATTACTCCCCAACACATACAATGAAGGGAAATAGATAATTCTACTAGATTATAAAGTTTAAGAGTTAGTCAATCCGAAGCTTGAGCTTTTGCCTTCCGAATAATATCCAATGCCTCACAATCTAGTACAATCAAGTAACCACAATAAGATTCCAAAAAATTACAACTCTCAATTCATGTATTTGAAAAAAAAGGTTCAATCAACTCAAGAACCAAATTCTGAAATTTAAGTTTAAATCCAAAAATATTTACTTAAAAACATTACCCAAGACTTTTGGAACTCATTATTTAAAACCATTTCGAAAAAGGAGTTTAAATCAGTTCATAATCACTATTTTAGTTTAGAACTCAAGTCCATGAAAAACATTGCCATTTGCCAATCAAATTTTCAAGTTTTGATGTTAAAATCCATAAATAATCAAAGGGTAATGAAGTTTTAGGGTCACAAAAGCTTACCAAAATGATTTAGCACAAGAAATCTCTTCAAAATCGCCTCCAAGGGTTTTACCAAGCTTAAAATTGGAAATGAGGCTTAAACCTCGAAATTTGCAGGTCCAAAACCCCCCTCTGATGTCGCGTAAGCGACCATTGGTTCGCAAAAGCAAACCCCAAAAATATTCCAACCTTTGCTTTTGTGAACGGGCCTTCACTTTCGCGAAGGTCTGGATTTCCATCTCCCTCACTTTTGAGATTAGGGTCTCTACAATCACGACCTTGGTGAAAGTGAGCACCCTATCAGCCAACTCAAAAATAATCGAAAGAACCCTCAGGATTTGTTTGGAACCCCGTATACACAAACCATATAAGCAAATCAACTAAACTCGACGTTCTAGACACAATGGAACCATCGAAATACGAATCTGAGGTCTCCTTGACCCGACATCCGTGAAAGTCACAAGAAACTAACATAACGCCTAATAAGGTCAAATCAAGCTCGGGACCTATGAAAATTCAACCAACATCTCACATAGGACTAAAATCATCCCCCAAATCCAACGGAACTCTCGGAATCCCGATCCGAGTATCCGAACCACGATTGTTGACCAAAGTCAACCCAAAGGCTAAAATCTCAACAATTTCCAACTTAGGACCTCAAATCCTCAAAATAACTCAGAATCGGAAGCCAACAACTCACTTGGACATGATTCCACATTTTGGGACTGATGGAATTGACGGAATTGCATTCCGACACTCAAAACTCCAATAGACACCAAAAATCAATTTTAAGCAACTTTAGCCTTTCATAAAATGAAACTTAAAAAATTCTTAACTTTTTACTCAAGGTTTGAAACTAACTTTCAAAACTTAATCAAGAATAATTCGGGTCAAAAGTTGAGATGGGCAAATGGTAATTTCATGAAAATATCCAAAAACGACCAACCGGGTCATTACATTATGACTATGGATTTTGTCAAACTTAGAGCATTTGACCAATCTTCCCTTCTATTTAAGTACAAGAAGAGCAAAGATGGTAAGTGTATGATTCTTTTACAATATCAAGTGACTATAGGAATGTCTTAGCTTGTCTCCATGATGGATGTGAACCGACCACTTTGGTTAGTTAAACTCAATATTTCTAGAAGTCCTTGTTTCTTTTTGGGTTTAACCAACCGATGCTTAAAGCGTGTTAGCACGACAAATCTGGATTCATGTAGAGTAAACCCACTAAAGGGCTAAAGGAGTACCTCAAGTTGGTCTAGAGCTAGTAGTATTTAGATCTTGGTTAATTTTTCCAAACCCCTCTCATAGGATTTCACTAGATATGTTATTGTTGTAGTATTTATATCTTTTCTTTTTTTCTCTGTCTTATTATGTTTCTTTTGGATTTGATATTGCTTCCTTTATGTGGATGTAAAATCTCATTCTTTCTTTATTTGGAATAAAGAGGACATACTATCATACTGAGGGAGGTTGTTGGCTTGTATGGGTCCACCACGAGTCAAGAGACCAGGTCCTTTGACAAAATCAGTTAACATAGATATTCAAGTTAACAATGAAAGGTAAAGAACACAATATGTTTACATGGAAATTTCCTTGCTCAAGGGAGGACGAAATCACGACCTGGCTCACAGGATTTCTCAAGGCTCTACTAACTTCAAGCAAAACGTAAATACATGATGAGTATTTACGACAAATTAAACTCTTAATCCTACACACTTTGTAACACCTCTATTACAAGACACAAAGAAATAACTCTATTGACCACTATATCAACTAGCTCTAGCTTATATAGACTTCAACAATACTCCAAGGCTAACTCTAGCCACACACTCAAATCTCAACGATAGAAGAAAAGACGATTACTATCCTTTATATCATAGGAGTAGATCTGCAATATGAGGGCACAAGACACTAATCTCAAAGTACAACTAAAGACTCTGAAACACTCGATCAGGTCCCTTGTTGAACATGACCAGCGTTCTTCCTTGAAATGAATTTTTCTTTAGTGAATAATCCTGATTGAAAAACTAGGTTTTGATCTTGCCAAATGTTCTTTTTAGAAGAGAGACAAAACCTAGAAGCATGCCATTGGTCGAGGACGACTGTTATTTCAGCGCCTCTGATGCAGTGTCCACCAACCACTACAGAAACTGCAGCTTTACAGCTGCACACATTGACTTGTCCTATAGGTCAAAAGCTCTAAGGACCATGTCCCCTTGCACAATAATTTATTAACTCATCAAAACTCAAAATACAACAGAGCTAATTATGGATTTATCTTGCCCAAAAGTGAGAAGAAATTTCGGAAGCCATATGTCTTAATTAAGCCAATACTTAGATATTATTGTCAATTTAATTTAATTATTTTTATTAGAACACTATCCATTGCTTTTTACTCTAGTTATCTCTACTCTTTTATTGTCAATATTACTGTCTTCTCTAGTTTTTTATTCCTGTATTTTTCAAACCAGTTTGCAAAATTTTTTTTTAGCCGAGAGTTTTATCGGAAACAATCCCTCGAACCGATTAATTTTTTTACGCTCGTGTGCTTGCTTTCTTTTTCACTTGTCCTCTGTGTTTGTAGATTCTGTCCTTTCTGTCTGTTTTTACCTTTCTTGCTCAGTCGGCCTATGATGCCTACTGGGTGCCTATTATTTGGTACTCATGCTACACTATGTATCTATTTTCGTGATGCAGGTCCGAGCACCAGTTATTAGCATTGAGTTCGAGCCTACAGCGGTCTGTTCCGGAGACGAGGGTGAGCATATGGCGTTCCGGGATTCCCTGTCTCCTTCTGTATTTATGTTTTCACTTGTCTTTTGTTTTCGAGACAGTCTTGTTTCTGTGGCCCACTTTTGGGACTTGTACTCTTGTTAGTAGTTCTGTACATGTGACTTCCAGGTTCTGGGACGTATCCTTTGTATATAGTTTTGGGTTCGCTTCTGTTTTCCCTTGTGTGTTCTGTTTATTTATGCTTCGTTTAGTTGGGGTTAGTTTCCTCATTAGTTCCCATTACTCTCAAGTTCCAGGACAAGGTTTGGCTTGCCTACTGGCGGATTGGTAGGTGCCATCGTGACTTGAGAAATTGGGTCGTGACAAATTTTGTATCAGAGCCCCAGGTTCATCGGTCTCACTTGTACAGAGCTAGCATCTAGTAGAGTCATGCAAATCAACACGGAGATGTCCGTGACTTATCTTCGAGAGGCTATAGGATGTCCTTAGGGGGTTTTCATATTTTGTATCATTTTCGTGCGTCGTTGTCTATTTGGTTTCATGGAATCTTACTTGTTTCACTCTATTGCAGGATGACTCGCAAGCGTAATAGAGGTTGACCCTGGAGTTGAGGTGGTGCTGCGGCACCAGCTGGTAGCGGTAGGAAATTCTTTAGCCTTAAATCAGGAGAGAGAGCGAGGAATCCAGAATCGGAGGCGGAGCCTCGGGTTGAGCAGATTCCCCTTCAGCCAGTGGGGCTGGGACCATCCCAGCCACCACCCACACCAGCTGTCGCCCCTGATCTTCAGGCGATGCTTGTGCAGATTCTAGCTGCGATAGGGGGTATTCAGAAGCAGTAGCACCGGCCGCCGCAGGGTCAAGCTTACAACAGTGGCTCTAGAGGTTCAGCAGCCGCCAGCACCGACCGCTGTTCAGCCGGATATCTTGGATGGGGTCATGCCTCTGCGAGAGAAGAAGATGGTCGGGGTGTTTATGAGATTGTCACTGCCGAGGTTTTCTGGGGAAGTTGGCGAGGATGCCCAGGAGTTCCTTACTACTTGCCGAGAGATGCTGCATACGTTGGGGTTGGTAGAGTCGAGGGGAGCCGACTTCACAGCCTACCAGTTAGATGGACCAGCCAGGCAGTGGTGGCATTATTTTATGGTGACCAGACCAACTGGGTCTCCGCCAGTGACGTTGATGGAGTTTTCTGAGGCCTTTTTGGCTAGATTCATTTCGTGGAGCGTTAGAGATCGGCTTCGTGATGAGTTCTCGAGGTTGGAGCAGGGCTCCATAATGGTATTTGAGTACGAGGCTAGATTCCATGAGTTATCCATTCATGCCACTATGATATTGCCAACGGAGCAGGAGAGAGTTAGATGCTTTATCCGAGGTCTGAGGTTGCAGCTGCGTATTGAGTCGCAGTCTATGGTTTCAGCGGGTCGCTCTTTTCTAGATGTAGTGGACCATGCCCGTACGCTTGAGCAGCTCCATCACGAGGCCCACGGGGGCAGCGGCAAGAGGGACAAGCAGGATGATAGAGTTAGTGGGCCTCGTTCTAGGCCAAGAGTTACTCGGGACCAGGTCTATTAGAGGTTCTAGTCAGGTCAGCCTAGTCACCCATTTCAGGCATCATTGCAGATATCAGAGGGTGACCAGCACTGTCAGGGTGGTTATAGTGTCGGTCCGAGTCAGGGCCGAGGTGGTTTTCAGGCAGGTTCCTCAGGTCGGGGTGGCCGGCCTCCAGCTGTGAGTAGGTCTTCTCAGGGTTGCTTTACGTGTGGAGAGCTTGATTATTGGTTTAGGGAGTGCCCTATCTCCAGACCAGCCTTACCAGCTCCTTAGGCGGCGAGATCAGTTTCAGCAGTAGCACCTCCAGTTAGAGGAGAGGGTCAGTATCAGGGTACACGGGGAGGTCCCCAGGGAGGCAGGACAAGTGGCAGAGTGGATGTGCATGGTAGAGACGCTCAGGGCCATTTCTATACAGCTCCAACTAGAGCAGAGGCCGAGGCGTCGAATCATGTGATCACAAGTACGGTTCTCTTATGCCATCAGCCCACTTCATCTTTATTTGATCCTGGTTCTACTTATTCGTATGTGTCTGCTTATTGTGTTCCTCAATTGGGGTTAAGTCCAAAGCCCTTAGTGGTACCTTTGCGTGTTTCAACCTCGGTAGGGGATTCTTTAGTAGTGGATCAGGTTTGTAGATCCTGTGTGGTGACTATTCAGGGGCAGGTCACTCGGGTTGACCTTATTGTGCTTAGTATCCTGGATTTTTACTTGATTCTTGGTATGGACTGGTTAGACCCTCATCGAGCGGTCTTGGATTGCTATGCCAAGACTGCTACTTTAGCCATGCCTGGTATTCTGCCAATGGTGTGGCAGGGCTCTTGTAGTCGCACGCCGGTTGGGGTGAATTCTTATGTTCAGGATCAGAGTTTAGTGGCTGGCGGATGTTCGGCATATTTGGCTTATGTTAGAGATGTTAGTAGGGAGGGCCCTATAGTTGATTCTGTGCCTATAGTCCGAGAGTTCACAGATATGTTTTCTGCCGACCTTCTTGGCCTACCCCCAGATCGAGACATTAACTTTGCCATTGATTTGGAGCCCGGTACTCGTCCCATTTCTAGCCCATCGTACTGTATGGCACCCGCAAAGCTCAAGGAGCTTAGTGTTTAGCTTCAGGATCTCTTGCGTAAGGGATTCATTCGACCTAGTGTATCACCTTGGGGTGCCCCAGCCCTATTTGTGAAGAAGAAGGATGGCACTATGCGGATGTGCATTGATTACATGCAACTGAACAAGGTGATGGTGAAGAGCCGTTACCCCATACCTCGTATTGATGATCTGTTCGACCGGCTTCAGGGTGCCGTAGTGTTTTCTAAGATTGACATGAGATCAGGCTACCATCAGTTGAGGATTAGAGCGGCGGACATCCCTAAGACAATATTTAGGACTCGTTATAGCCATTTTGAGTTCCTAGTGATGTCTTTTGGGTTGACTAATGCCCCTACCGCCATTATGGATTTGATGACTTGTGTATCCAGGCCGTATCTGGTCTCTTTCATCATCGTCTTCATTAATGATATCTTGGTATATTCGCGGAGTCATAGTGAGCATGATCAACATTTGAGGATAGTGCTCCAGATTTAGAGAGATCATCGGTTATAGGCCAAGTTCTCAAAGTGCGAGTTTTGGCTTGAGTCCGTAGCATTCTTGGGGCACGTGGTGTCCAAGGATGGCATTATGGTGGATCCGGTGAACATTGAGGTTATTCCTGATTGGGCTAGGCCCACCTCTGTGACTGAGAATCGGAGCTTCGTCGAATTTGCAGGGTACTATAGGCGCTTTGTCGAGGGTTTATCCACTATAACGACGCCTTTGACTCGGTTGACTCACTAGAATGTTCCCTTTGTGTTGTCAGAGGAGTGTGAGAGGAGCTTTCTAAGGCTTAAGGAGTTGCTTACCAGCGCTCCTATATTGAATCTTCCAGTTGAGGACGAGGGCTTCACGGTCTATTGTGACGCATCCGGTGTTGGTTTGGGTTGTGTTTTGATGTAGTAGGGCCGGGTTATTGCTTATGCGTTGAGGCAGCTTAAGCTGCATGAGCGCAACTACCCCACTCATGACTTGGAGTTGGCGACGGTAGTTTTCGCGCTTAAGATCTGGAGGCATTACTTGTATGGAGTTCATTGCGAGATTTATACTGATCACAAGAGCCTTCAATACATTATGAGCCAGAGGGATCTTAACTCGAGGCAGCGCCGTTGGATTGAGCTCCTGAAGGACTATGACCTCTCTATTATTTACCATCCGGGCAAGGCGAATGTAGTAGCGACGCCTCGTGTCAGAGGGCAGGGAGTATGGGTAGTCTAGCCTTCCTTTCTTTTTTGGAGCGACCTTTTGCTTGGGACATCTGATCCCTAGCCAACTAGATGATCAGACTTGATGTTTCAGATTCAAGTCGAGTGTTAGCTTATGTGGGAGTTCAGTCATCTCTTCTTGATCAGATTCGTAGTCATCAGTACGAGGATGAGTGTTTGGTGGCACTCAGAGATAGAGTCTTGGCGGGTGATGCAGGGCAGGCTACTTTAGATTCAGATAAGGTGTTGAGATTTTATGGCAGATTTGTGTTCCGATAGTTGGGGACTTGATTCAGCTGATCCTTAGCGAGGCCCATGATTCCATATATTCTATCCATCTGGGCACAACTAAGATGTATCGTGATTTGAGGAAGCATTACTGGTGGAACGGTATGAGGAGGGACATCTCAGACTATGTGTCCCGTTGTTTGTGTTAAAAGCAGGTGAAGGCCAAGCATTTGAGGCCTGGTGGTAAGTTACAGAGATTACCCATTCCGGAGTGGAAGTGGGAGCGTATCACCATGGAATTCGTTGTGGGTTTGCCTCGGACTTCTAGAGGTGTTGACAACATTTGGGTCATTGTAGATCAATTGACCAAGTCAGCACGCTTCCTTCCAGTTCATACTTCCTTCAGTGCTGAGAGGTTAGCTCGTATCTACATTCGAGAAGTAGTCCGTCTTTATGGTGTGCCTGTTTCTATCATCTCAGATCGGGGTTCAGAGTTCACTTCTAGCTTTTGAAGATTTCAGGAGGAGTTGGGCACCCGTGTCAATCTTAGCACAACATTTTACCTGTAGACTGATGGCCAGTCGGAGCGTACTATTCAGGTTCTTGAGGATATGTTACGGGCCTGTGTTATGGACTTTGGGGGTCAGTGGGACCAGTTCTTGTCTTTTGTGTAGTTTGCGTACAATAACAGCTACCATTCTAGCATTCAGATGGCCCCGTTTGAGGCCATGTATGGTAGACGTTGTCGTACCTCAGTTAGTTGGTTTGAGTCTACGGAGCCTAGGCCGCGTGGTACAGACTTGTTTCAAGAGACCTTAGTTCATGTGAGGTTGATTCAGGATAGGCTCAGGACGGCTCAGAGTAGACAACAGAGTTATGCAGATCACAGGTGCTGACCGTTGAGATTTGTCGTTGTTGACCGAGTATTCCTCCGAGTATCGCCTGTGAAGGGCGTGATGAGCTTTGGGAGGCGGGGCAAGCTTAGCTCCAGGTATATTGGACCTTTTGAGATTTTGAGGACAGTTGGTGATGTGGCCTATGAGTTAGCTTTACCACCAGCATTCTCAGCTATTCATCTAGTTTTCCATATTTTGATGCTGCACTGGTATGTTCCAGATGAGTCTCATGTGCTCCAGTATGATGCCGTTAAGTTGGATGATCACCTGACCTATGTAGAGGAGCCAGTTGCTATTTTGGCCAGAGATGTGAGGTAGCTAAGGTCTAAAGCCATTCCTATGGTGAAGTCCGTTGGAGGCATCGTCCCGTTGAAGAGGCTACCTGGGAGACCGAGCGGGAGATGTGGGAGCAGTTCCCCAGCTTATTTGAGCCCTAAGGTCTTCTTGACTCTTACTTTCGCACACGAAAGTCCTTTTAGTAGTGGATGTTGTAATGACCCTCCAGGTCATTTCTTTGTTAATGCCTTCTTTCCGTCATTTAGAGCGTTCCTGTAGCGACCCCAAGTCCTTTATGACTTGTTGGCACTGACTGTTCGGTTGCTTGGTCGTTCGTTTGGATTTTATGCCTGTTTTTCTAATTTGGAGCTTTCGACCCTTGAAAAGTTGATTTCGGTCATAACATCAGGTAAACATCCTCAGAAGGAAATTCTTACTACTTCATCAGCTCCGGAGCCGCCAAATTAGGCTAGTAGCATGATTGGCATGAGTCCCGAGGCTTTTGGTGTGACTTTGGGGCCATTAGACTCTTTAGCCTTTGAAACTTGGCTTGAAGTTGACTTTGGTCAACATTCTTGGTAAACGCGCTCAAATGATAATTCTGTCAGCACAATTTGTTCTGGAATGCCGAGTTTGGTCTAGAATGACCCTTCATGTGCTTTCCGAGGCTTTCGGTCTAATTCTGAGGTCCTTGGTAGAATTTGGCTAAAATGGCTCTTTGGGTGTGGGATTCACTTTTTGTTGAGACGACCTGTTATAGAAATTTTGACTACGCAATTGAGTCCGAAATGTCGAATTTGATGGGATAGTATATCTTGTTTGCGTGCACGGGGTTTCGAACGAATCCCGAGCACCCCGTTGGCATTTTGGGAATGCCCAAAACTCAGCTGGTGCACAGCTGTAGTTGTAGACCCATTCCTTCTCCTCGTTCGTGGAATTGGCTCCGCGTTCGTGGAAGTTTGAGATCTCCTTCTTCGCGTTCGCAGAGGTCTGGGAGGTCTTGGGAGTCTTCCTCTCCGCGTTCGCGGAGGTATGGTCCTTTCCCTCTATGTTCGAGGGCCCTAGGCCACGTTCGCGGATTGTTGATTGTTTTCCCTCTGCGTTCGTGGGGCCACTGCTGCATTCGCAGAGGTCAGCGACTGGCAGTGCTTATTAAAGTGAGGTCGAGGCTCATTTTGATTGAATGTTTGAAAATTCATATCTCCCTCATCTTTAGTCGGTTTTCGGTGATTCGAAGTTCTAGGTGCTTGGAATATCGTTAGCTTCGTGGGTTGTTGATCAGTTTGTGTTGGGTGGTCCTCGATTTTCATGAATTCAAGGCGTAGGGTTCTATCCTTAGCTAATTGTGTAAAGTTTTGTATTTCTTATTTTAATTGCATGGAGCTGATTCGAGCCCGAGGGGTGTTCCATTTTGGAACACAAGCTCGGGGGAGGATTTGGGACCTCTTCACGGTGTCAGTTATCAGCGTTGAGTTCGAGTCTGTAGCGGTTTGTTTCGGAGAAGAGGGTGAACACGTAGTGTTCTGGGATTACCTATGTCCTTCTGTATTTATGTTTTGGCTTGTTTTTTGTTTTCGAGACAGTCTTTTTTCAGTGGTCCACTTTTTGGACTTGTACACTTGTTAGTAGTTCTGTACATGTGACTTCCAGGTTCTGGGAGGTATCCTTTGTATATAGTTTTAGGTTCGCTTCCGTTTTCCCTTGTGAGTTCTGTTTATTTATGGTTCGCTTAGTTGGGGTTAGTTTCTCCCTTTGTCCCGTTAGTCTCAAGTTCCGAGACAGGGTTTTGTTAGCCTACTGGTAGGTTGGTTGGTGCCATCATGACTCGAGAAATTGGGTCGTGACACTCTAGGATCTGGAAAAAGTGGAAATCTAAATATTTACCTACTTCACACCCATAAAGATTGGGGAATCAATTGAATAACCATACTGACTGAAAGGTTAGGTGTGGTTAGATGACACATTAAACTTAATAGGTTGACGTGTAACAATGGGTAAATGGAGGAGGCTCCAGCAAGCATTCTGGGTGCTATCACTTTAGCAGACTGGTTTTGGATGAGGCACTATTATTCAGGAATGTCAAAATTATGAGTCCACCGTAGATAAATCTAGTAAACCAAATAAGTAGAATATAAATGCAAATGCAATAATGTTAATTGGTGGTTATCTTAAATTCCTTTAGTTGTATAGTATTTCGTGAGCTTGTGATTGTTCATCTAAATCATCATTCTTCAGTTATATAGTTACTTATTCCAAAACAGAGCACTTTTAGATGAGCATAATCAGTTAAGAAATGACATGATAAATTAAGATTACTGAGTGTAATAAAGAAATACCTCGTGTCTGTTTCAACTTGCGGACATATATTTTGGAATACTTCTTAGTAAACAATATTTTTAATGAGCATAGGGTCTTCTATGTCGTTGTCAACATTTAGTATTGTTAATCCTTGTGTTGTTGTTACTCGTGAGACAACTACATATAATTGTCCATGGGTGAATTCTTGTTTAGGAAGATACAATCCAACATGTTTGAGAGACTGCCCTTGACTTTTATTAATTGTCATAGCGAAACATGGTGCTAAAGGAAGTTGTCGTCTCTTAAACTTGAATGGCCACTTTGAATCATTAGGAGACATAATAATTCTTGGTATAGTTACTGTTGAACCAATGTTTTTCCCGAGATGATATCTGCACTAATAGACCAGTTACCAAGATGTGTAACAATCAATCTTGTTCCATTCCCTAGGCCTTCACTTTGATTCAAATTCCTGAGAAACATAACTGGAGTGCCTACTTTTAAGTGTATGTCATGATTAGGGATTCCCGGAAATCTTAGATTGTTTAAAAATTCTGTTGGGTACAACAGATCTTCATCATTAGTGTTAACACTTGCTTTGCACACATTGATGGAGCTAAAATATGTTCTTCCTTCACCTGGTATCATTTTCATAATTGTATCATTCAATTCATGCACCATTTCATTTTTAGGCGTTAGTATTGCTCTTTCTTTCAAATATTTCGGGTCATTGTACTTTTGCAACAGGGATGGGTAAACTGCCTCAACGATTGATCCAATTGGATCATTGGATGATGTGATGCATATATCAGGAGGTAGTTTAATAAGCTCATTGTCAATATCACTATACAAGGATCCATCCCCAATTTAGTACAACTATTTGTCGAAAGTAGTAATTTCAACAGCTTCAAAATAGTTACTCTTCCACTATAAAGTCGCATATTTTGTTTCAACTCTTAAATTGATATGAGGAGTTGAGTGATGCATCTACAATTTCGGATCGTGTTCCTTTTGGAATTACTAGTAGTATTTGACAAAAATCACCATCAAATACAACAGTAAGACCTCCAAATGGTTTGTCAGAGGTGTTTTCATATTTCACTCGGAGGATATCTCTCAAGGTCCTGTCTAAGGCTTCAAAACAAAATTTATTTGCCATTGGTGCTTCATCCCAAATAATTAAAGAAGTTCTTAGGAGTAGTTCAGCTAACTGAGTGCCTTGTCTTATTTCACAAGTTGATTCTGCACTGACGTCCAAAGGAATATGAAATCGTGAATGTTCTGCCCTACCATTTGGCAATAACAAAGCTGCTATTCCAGAAGTAGCAACTGGAAGAACTATTTTTTTATTGTGATCTCAACTTGAAAATTATTGTATTCCATAGAAATATTTTTTGGTGCCACCATGTCCAGTTATAAAAAATATGCTGCCTTTTTCATTTTCAACTGATGTTATTATTGCATCATAAGCCATCTTCTGACAATCATTTAAGAGAGCGAATGATTTATCATGCACTTCCTTCAAAGATCCTTTGTCATATTCTAGTTCCTCATTTATTAGACGATTTCCTGTGTCATTCATCAAAGTAGAATCTAGAAGTGGCATTCCATGAAGGTCTTTTAAACTTTTTCCCATCTTTAGAAGTATGGTTTCAATCTCAAGTAATATATAGGACTGAAGTTGTTTTTCACTTAACTCTAAATCTTTCAATTGAAATCTCTTTCGTTGTAATGATGTTATATCTTCTGATAAAATTACATAGTTGGTCGTTCAAAGTTTGGTTGAATTAGACACTTGACAATGAATAAGTATCATCCCAAAGAGATTTTTCAGCTAATTTCCTGATGCCCAACATGCAGCTTCACCCAAGCAGTCATTCCACTCCTTATCATCCTCCAATAATCCCAATGTGTAGCATGCCTCCTTATAAGTTTTTTACATGACTCCATTAATTGTTCTTATGCTCTCAAAGGAAGTGCTTCCTTTCACAAAATTAAGTAGCATTCTCATGTAAAATCGTTCTCCACTTGCAGGATGTGCGAAGAAAATTCTTCCAACTAACTTCCCCTTTTTCCTTCTGGTCCATCTTTTGCTTGTTGAATCCCAGACCCAACGCGTAGGAAAATTAGAAAATGGCAGTTCTCGCGCATCATCATGTTTTTTGTTTGCCTTGAACCATTTCGTGAATTTTGTTTTCACTATATCGGGTCTGCTTAGTATGTTTTCAAGTCGCCTTTCCTCTTCGAATACTATGGTATTTTCTCCATTTAAATGAAATGGCAAATGCTCAACTACTGGCTCTCTGTGATGTATGTCAAATATAAAGATCCTCCAGCAAGCTTTTGTAGCTGATATGTATCTGCAATCTAGATATCTTTTGATCTCATCATGTTCTACAAAAGTATCTGTAGATTCTATACTGACAGTTGCTCTATCAAATCCCTTATTGACATATTTAAATAGGTATTTCACCGATCTTGAGTAATTGCATAACTCAACATTTATATGTGCATCAAATTTGACGATCAAGTTTCTGTTATAAGGGACGACATATATGTTGTCTAAGAAGACATTATTCTTATTAACTTTGGTATCTGTGTTTCTTCTCTTATAAATTGGGAACCCATCTGCATCAAAAGTTGTTTGATTGTTGAACTTCTTTGGAAAATGCTTGGTGCACTTTCCTTGCTTCATACACGGGCATCCTGGATTGAGGTCTCCACAAGGTTCATGCATCATGTAGTTCTTGACAGCATTATAACCATCAGGATTGACTTCCATATCAGGTATTTCAGCTGTTATCATTGTGTTGATATGATCTATGGAGGGACTTTTTAATGTAGGATGCAAGAAGAGTAGTATATGTGCATGAGGTAGTCCTCTTTTCTGAAACTCAATTGTATATAAACCTACAGTATTAATGGTATAATGTGTTGGTTAGGATGCAGAAAAAGTAATAATTTGATTTTTTTTACCAAAATGTAAAAGCTTACATGCCATTATTTTTCCGAAAGGTTGTTACTTTTTCAGATCTTGCCTAAGTTGGAATAACTTGATTTGGAAGACTCTGCATATGGTGTCCACCCTGTTATCATTGCCAGATTGGCCTATTACGCAGAGCATTTCATTAATTTCGGGCCAATGGTTGGTTGCTTATTGTTTGGGATTATATCTTTGGCCTTAGTTTAGGATAGACTAGTTTTGACTTAGACCCATGTACCTGGTTGACTTTGGTATGTATCCGACGTCGATTCGGATGGACTAGGTCCTTGTAGACGGGTATAACAGACTTGGGTATGATAGTTGATTTTAGTTTGGCTTTGTAGTACTTGCGATCCTCCTATCTTTTCTCCACCTTTTGTGCGATGCTTATGCGTTGTTGGAGGCGTGGTATCTTCCTGGTTGAATGCTTTGAGATCAGTTCTGTTGTGTTGTAGTTGGGAGTGGATGACGATCCATGTTATCTTGGGATTTGAGATCCTCTACGGAATTGACCTGCCTTGTACACTCTGCCAGGCTTGGGACAGGCCCCCTGGGAGTGTTAGCTAACTCACTTGTCTGGCTTGGGACAGGGCCCCGAAGTGTCAGTCGGCTAGGCAATTGGATATAAGTCAATTAAAGTTCTCTTCGGGGTTGGCATGCACCGCGCACTCACCTGGCTGGGACAGGGCCTCCGGAGTCTCAGTTGGCTCACTCGTTCGGCTGGGACAGGGCCCCCGGGGTGTTAGTTAGTTGGCGGTTGGATGTCAGAACCTTAGAGGGGTCATCGTACCCCTCCCCCCCGAAGCACTCTTTTAGCTTAGGACAGGGCCCCGAAGTGTTAGCAGGTTAGGTGAGTTAATTTTGAAATCGGTTTCGTTGGCTGGGTCAGGGATGACTGGTTGTTTCGGTTCAGAGTTGGTTTCCTTTGGTTTCGTAGATCTAAACCTTCTATGTACCTATCGGGCTTATAGGGGTCTTTCCAGGTTTTATTGAAACATGTGCATGAGTGTACCTTCTGGGCTTATGGGGGTCCAGTTAGGTTTAGTTTAGCTGTACTTATTTTTGCTTCCGTAGACTTGTGTGCTTCTTTTCTTACTCGCTTGACCTTTGTTCATGTCGATTCTACCCTTTCTGTTTGTGTTTATCTTTCTTGCTCCGTCGACCTTTGATGCCTACAGGTACCTGTTGTTTTGGAACTAATGCTACACTCTGCATCTGTTTTCGTGATGCAGGTCCGAGCACCAGCTATCAACGTTAAGTTCGAGCCCGCAATAGTCTATTCCGGAGATAAGGGTGAGCACATGGCGTTCTGGGATTACCCATCTCCATCTGTTGATATATTTTGTCTTGTCTTTTATTTTTGAGACAGTCTAGTTTCTATGGTCCACTTTTGGGACTTGTACTCTTGTTAGTAGTTCTGTACTTGTGACTTTCAGGTTCGGGAAGGTATCTTTTTGTTGTATATAGTTGGTTTCACTTTCGCCTTTCATTTGTGTGTTTCTTTGTTTGTGCTTCTACTTAGTTGAGGTTAGTTTCCACCCACAGTCCCATTACTGTTAAGTTCTGGGACCGCGTTTGGCTTGCCTACTGGTGGTTCGGAAGGCGCCATCATGACTTGAGAAATTGGTTCGTGACAAGTTGGTATCAGAGCCCCAGGTTCGTTTGTCTCACTTGTACAGAGCTAGCATCTAGTAGAGTCCTGCGGATCAGCGCGGAGACGTCTGTGACTTATCTTCGGGAGGCTACAGGATGTCCTTAGGGGGTTTTCATGACTTGCATCTTTTTTGTGCGTCGTTGTCTGATTGATTTCTTGGAATCTGAATTATTTCATTCTGACGCAGGATGGCTCGCACGAGTAATAGAGGTCGACCCCGAGGTAGAGGTGGTGCGGTAGCACCAGTCCACGATAGAGCGAGGACTCCAGAGCCAGAGGTGGAGCCTCGGATTGAGTAGATTTCTCCTCAGTCGGTGGGGCCGAGACTAGCCTAGCCACCGCCCGCACCAGCTGCCGCCCCTGATCTTCAAGCAATGCTTGTGAAGATTCTAGCTGCGATAGGGGCATTCAGCAGTAGCAGGCACCAGCGCCCGTTCCAGAGCCGGTTCCAGCACTGCAGGGTCAGCCTGCAGCAGTAGCTCCAGAGGTTCAGCAGCCACCAGCACCGGCTGTCGTCCAGTCGGATGTTCTAGATTGAGTTATGCCTTTGGGGGAGCAGAAGATGCTTGGGGCGTTTCTTAGGCTATCACCGCCGAGGTTTTTTGGAGCAGTTGGCGAGGATGCCCAGGAGTTCCTTACTACTTGCCGGGACTGGCTGCAGACTTTGGGCCTGGTAGAGTCGATGGGAGCCGACTTCACGGCATATCAGCTAGATGGACCGACCCGGCAGTGGTGGTGTTCTTTTATGGAGGCCAGACCAGTAGGGTCCCTGCCAGTGTCGTGGACAGAGTTCTCAGAGGCTTTCATGGCCAGATTTATTCCATGGAGTGTCAGAGATCAGCTTCGTGATGAGTTCTCGAGGTTTGAGTAGGGCTCCATGACGGTGTTGGAAAACGAGGCGAGGTTCCTTGAGTTGTCCCGTCATGCCACTATAATCTTGCCCATGGATGAGGATGAGTTAGATGCTTTGTCCGGGGTTTGAGATTGCAGTTGCGTATTGACTCGCAGTCGATGGTTTCAGCAGGCCACTCTTTTTGGATATAGTGGACCATGCCCGCACTCTGGAGCAGCTATATCGCGAGACCCACGAGGAAGCGGCAAGAGGGATAGACATGATGATAGAGCTAGTTGGTCCCATTCCAGTCCTAGAGTTACTCGGGACCAGGTTTATCAGAAGTTCCAGTCAAGTCAGCCGAGTCACCTATTTCAGGCAGCATTGCAGATATCCGAGGGTGACCAGCACTGTCAGAGTGGTTATAGTGCCGGTTCAAGTCAGGGCCGAGGCGGGTTTCAGACAGGTTCCTCAGGTCGGGGCGGCCGGCCTCCAGCAGTGAGCAGATCTTTGCAGGGTTGCTTTACTTGTGGGGAGCTTGGTCATTGGTTTGGGGAGTGCCCTGTATCCAGACCAGCCTTACCAGCCCCACAGACAGCGAGACCGGTAGCAGCAGCACCTCCAGCTAGTGGGGGAGGTCAGGCTCAGGGTCTTCGGGGAGGTCCCCGGGGAGGCAGGACAGGTGGCAGAGTGGATGCACGTGGTAGAGGTGCTAAGGGACATTTCTATGCAGATATAGCTAGAGTAGAGGCCTAGGCATCGGATAGTGTAATCACAGGTACGGTTCTCTTATGCCATCAGCCCGCTTCAGCTTTATTTGATCCTGGTTCTACTTATTTGTATGTGTCTGCTTATTGTGTTCCTCGGTTGGGGGTGAGTCTAGTGCCTTTGGCGGTACCTTTGTGTGTTTCGACCCGAGTAGGGGATTCTTTAGTAGTGGATCAGGTTTGTAGATCCTGTGTGGTGACTATTCGGGGGAGGTCACTCGGGTTGACCTTATTGTGCTTTGTATGGTGAATTTTGATTTGATTCTGGGTATGGTCTGGTTATCCCCTCACCGAACGGTCTTGGATTGCTATGCCAAGACTGTTACTTTAGACATGCCTTGTATTTCGCCGGTGGTGTGGCAGAGCTCTTGTAGTCGCACGCTAGTTGGGGTGATTTCTTGTATTCGGGCCCGGAGGCTAGTGGAGAGCGGATGTTTGGCTTATTTCGCTTATGTTAGGGATGTTAGTAGGGAGGGCCCTACGGTTGATTCAGTATCTATAGTCCAAGAGTTTGCCGATGTGTTTCCTGCCGAGCTTCCTGGCCTACCTCCAGATTGGGACATTGACTTTGCCATTAACTTAGAGCCGGGTACTTTTCCTATTTCCATCCCGCCGTACCGTATGGCCCCAGCAGAGCTCAAGGAGCTCACTGTTCAGCTTCCGGATCCCACACATAGCCACTTAATCCAGTGTTGGGATGCTTTACCAATACTGGTCTAGGCCCATTCATAACAGACACTGTGGACTTGCTGAGAAATAGTAATAGATAAAATGAACTTAGGCATACCACATTTATTTTGCCTGAATGCATCTTTTATGCAACCTTTGTTAGATATTTGAAAACTCCAAAAACACAACAAAGTACAGGTTTTCATCAATTTCATATTCAAACATAAGATCACACATAACCACACACAAAAATAATGATTAATGGGTTTTAACGACCCCTTCTGGTTGTTATGAGTAGACCAATGGTGAAAGATTTGGGTCAGAAAACTTTTTGAGTAGTGACTTAAAATTTTTAGGCCAGGCCAGTCTCAGATGAAATTTTAGTAAGGTGAGGTCTAGAGCAATCAAGGAAAGTATTAGGGTTAACATCTAAGTGTCGTGTGGATTTCCCATTAGCTTAAACATTAAAGAGTCAATAGGGACTTTTGGAAGTGAATTCAGGGAGTAGAACTCCCGATATCAAACTTGGCATGAAAGGATTACTTTGGAATGTGAAGGTTCGAAGGTGTTTTACAAAATGGGGGCATGTGGGAGTATTTTAGAGTCTCTGTCTCTATGCAATCCGCTATAGCGGGTGTCACACTGCTATAGTGGGGGGGGGGAAATAATTCCTTCTATAGCATGTGGTTTGTTATGGTGGAGCCGCAATAGTAGGTGGTCCGCAATTGTGGAGCTACTATAGCAGGTTGGGAAGCTATAGAGGGTCAGTCGCAAATTAAAGCAGGAAAAGTCCTAAAATCACTCATCATTCTACAACTTCATTCTTTGGAACGGAAAGGATGACTTAGGGCATTCTTCTCTAGTTTTTCCATCGATTTCTCCGCTAAAGATAAGAAAATTACTCCCCTAACTTGTAATTCAATTCTTAAGCCTTAGAATCTGGGGTGGTACTCTTAGGGGAGGCTTTTGACTTGAATTAATGGTGGAAAAAGCCCTGGTTTGGGTAGAATGATCGTGAAATTGGCCTAGGATTAGGATTAAGTAATTGTCACGACCCGATCCCTCAAGTCATGATGACACCTACTATAAACCAGCAGTAGGTAAGCCAGCCCGCAACCCATAATGACAAGTAATGAGTGTTAGGTTAGAACTAAACAAAAAATAATACTAATAATAAGAAAGCCAGAAACAAGAGCAAATCAAAACTATATACAATGGAAACCCTCCTAGGACCTAGAAGTCAAGAGTACAGAGATTTCTAATATGAATAAGTACAAGTCCAAAAAGTGGACCACCACAAGCCGTCTCAAAGACAAAAGACTAGCTAACATACATACATAAGGAGATTGGTTGATCTAGGATGCCAAGTACTCACCCTCGCCTCCAGTATCCACAAGCTACAAAAGACGGCACAAACGATCATCGCTGATAGCTGGTACTAGGATCTGCATCACGAAAATGATGCAAAGTGTAGCAAAAGTACCAAAACAAAGGTACTCAGCAGACATCATAGACCGACTGAGTAAGAAAGGTAAAGACAAACAGAAAAGATAGAATCTAGACACACAAATAGAGGTCAAGCAGGGATAAAAAGGAAGCACACGAGCGTACCAAAAGTAAATCTAAGTACAACTAAACTACTAGACCCCTATAAGCCTAGAAGGTACACTCGTGCGCAAGTTTAAATAAAACCCAGACGGACCCCCATAAGCCCAATAGGTACACAGAGTAGTTAAGTCTAAAAGAGAAAGAAGTGCCTCCAAACCAGATCTAACAAGTGTAGACTGGGTCTCGAACCCCAAGTGATAGCCTCTAACTAGAGGTGACGGCCTCAAACCGTAAAGCATCATTCTTAGACCAAGAATATGGCCTCGAATGACCCTTCTGGAGCTGATGGAATAATCAGAATTGGATTTTGAGGTCATCTTCCTGAACTACTAATCAAAAATAATATTTCAAGGTCCAAAAGCTCCAAAATACTAAAACACGCACAAAACCCAAACGAACGACCAGGTGCTCGAACTGTTAGTCTCAGAAAGTCATAAATGACTTGGGGTCACTATAGGAAAGCTCTAAATGACGAACAGGAGGCATAAACATAAAAATGACTGGGAGGTCATTACAACATCCACTACTAAAAAGGACTTTCGTCTACAAAAGTAAGGGTCAAAAAGTACCTGAAGGCTAAAAAAAGTTAGGAAAGTGCTCCCACATATCATGCTCGGTCTCCCAGGTAGCCTCCTTAATGGGAAGATGCCTCCAACAAACCTTAACCATAGGAATGACTCTTGAATGCAACCGCTGCACATCTCTGGCTAGAATGGCAACTTGCTCCTCCACGAAGGTCAAGCAATCATCCAACTCTACAACGTCATACTGAAGCACATGAGACTCATCTGGAACATACCAGCGTAGCATCGATACATGAAAGCCTGGGTGAATCGCTGAGAACCTTGGAGGTAAAGCTAATTCATAGCAACCTTTATATTTTATATTTTATTTCCTTCTCATTCTCAACATTTACTTCTTGTGATTTCATGTGATATTTCGTATTATCTATTTATTTATTCTATGTTTAATTTTTCATTAGCATAATTTTGTTATTATTCTAATTTCCAAATTGAAGGAAAATTCATTGTTAAATAGGTTATAAATTTACATTTTTCTTTTCTTTTAAATCTCATTTATGTATGTTATGTTGAAATTTGATTTAAGTGTATTACATTAAAAAAAAATTGAATTTAGAACTTATGTTATATTTTCAATTTAAAGTAACTTAATTAGCTTAAAATCTTGGTTATTTAGAATGACAATATTAAAATTACTATTCAGTTAGCTAAGCTAGGTTTCTTATCTGTTATTTCTTTGAATTAGCTTAGCTAATTGAGTAGTAATTTTAATACTGTTATTCTAAATAAGCTATCACAATGTAAATTCTAATATTTTGATGAATATGCTGTTCCATGATGACTACAGAAGTTTTTTTACAATACATAATTTTAATTTTGTAGGATTCAATGATGTAACCTTTAATTATGTTTTAACCCTATGAGATACTAACAAATCTTTTTATTTTTCATCTTTCCCTTTTCTCTAAATTTTGTTTTACAGGTAATTTGCATGTATCATATTTAGGGGAGCCAAATGGGTGGGTGGGTTGGGTTTAAATTGAAGATATCAAAATGGGTTGAAATAGAAATCGGGTAGAGTCATGACCCGCCCAAATTTACTTCGGACTCAAATGGGTTAAAAATTGGGTTTGGTCATGACCCGCCCAATTTGAGTTGCTTAATCTCAATAATTTTAACATATTGTTATTTAACTTTTATAACCACTAATTGAATTTCAACTCAAGAAATAACAAAAGTAAGTTACAAATGGATTGATAAATCATAGAACATATAAAATAGATAGTAATTCATACCTTCAATCTAAAAAATATATTATACTAATGCAAATAAAGAGTCTTATAACGGGTTGAAATTGGAGATTAAATTGGGCAATTGAAGATTCTTTAAAAATGGGTTATGGCTTGAATGAGTTGAGATTGAACCCAATTCAAATTATCTTGAGCTCAACCCATAAAATTTTTGACAGGTCACCCATAAGTGGGTACATTGTGATATCCCTAATCATATTAGAATATACATCTATTAGTTTGACATTATAATTATAGTATTATAAAAGCTTAAATTTTTTCATCTTTCTGCTCATTTGGGGAAGAGATACTTTGTTGTTATATTTTAAACTGTTACCAAATAGTTGGTATCAAAGAGTAGATTCAAAATATTTTATTTTTTCTTATCAAAAAATGAACTTATATTCTGTTAAATTATAAAATATTTTTCTATACATTGGTAATTTTCTATATTTTGTGACCATTTAGATGGGATACATGTGCAATACTCGTGTCCATAAACTAGTATTATTAAAAGTGAGAAGCTACATATGCAAAGTTGAATTACCATTTTATCCCTATACTAAATCAAGATATTACAAAAAATTGTCACGACCCAATTTCTCAAGTCATGATGGCACCTACTACACCCCAACAGTAGGTAAGCCAAACCCTTAGCCCACAACCATAAGCAACAGACTACCAAGTAGAAGCCAACAACAAGAAGCAAGAGCTTAAAACAAAGCAGAGAAAGGATAATCAACATAAACAATACAGGAACCATCCCAAGACATGGCATCAGTTAGTAGTCGAGTATCTAATCCAAAGCAAGAGTACAAAGCTTTTACAAATACAAGATAAGTACAGGCTACCTCTGAGTACAATATAAAGACCAAGCCTAGCAAAAATTAGATGGAAACTGGCAACTCCGAATGCCAGGAATTCACCCTATTCTCTGAACTTAAAGCTGCTCAGCATGACTCCAAATCAACGGCGATAACTCAAATTAGGATCTGTAGGGAGCAAAAGTGTAGTATGAGTACCAAAAATGGTACTCAATAGGCATTGGTCGACTGAGCTCAAAAGATAACCCAAGAGTAAATAACAAGTAATAAGGAGAGCATAGCACAAGTAACTAAAAAAGGGATGCTAAGGTAGATAGACAATAAAGAGTAGAAACAGAATATAAGGGGGGTATGAAGTTGAGTCAAGAACGTATCTGGTACACAAGCCAACAACCTATATGTAAGCAACTAACATACCAAGTAAACTACACAAGGCCAGGAGGACCCATAACCACAATTTTATGGTCCAAGCCTATCAACTAACAATAAAACTATAATAGAGAACAAAATATAGTCAAACAATAACCTAACCGGATCCGCATAAGCCTAGAAGGTACAAACAACAAACATAACCCAATCGGCCCCCATAAACCGGAGGGTGCAATCAACAAACAAGTATACTGGTGATAGGCAATGCATATGAATGTAGATGATGCAATAGAACAATCAGTAACCATCTGTAACCAAGTGTATAAACATACCTTCCTGCCTTGCTAGTGAGGTAGGACCCATGCAACTCCCTCATCCGTTACTATGGTACTCACGTCTAGAGGGGCTCATAGGGGACGTTGGTAGTCCGTATAAACTACTTAGGACCGAACCAGGTCTTAGGACTCAAACTTACGAATATAAGAGATCAACTCCGCAGAGGATCATAAGTAGGCAAAATCATGCAAGAAAGGGCGTCGACGCACTGGCTATTCAAGTAAAAACTGAGCATATCCCAGATGCCTTGAATATCTCTAGTAGAAAAAGAGCACATCCCTGACGCCTCATAATAACAAAATCAAGTAAATCAAGTGGTCTAGATGGTACGACTCCCGTTAAAACCTAGTTAGAATAAAAGCCAAGTAAAATAGTATTTCATCATAAATGATAGTTATGTCAATGCATAAACCGGGATCGTACCACAAAAGCCTGCAAGAATGAACAAACAATTCAATGCATGCCATCACCAACATTCAAACAAGGCACTCAAGTCAAATAACCATACAGCCAACCAAACCATGCTACCAAAGGGGAGAGTACTAACCTGGATCCAATTGGTGCTCACATATGGCCTCGGCCCAACAATATGACCAAGCTCAATAAAAGTAGGACAGGTAAACTGCTAGATAACAAGCTAAAGGACCAAAGAAGAAGTCTCAAATCAATAAAAAGGGGAACCAACTCAACGGACGACACCCTACCCCAATCATACCTCTCCAATCCCTGGCAGGGCATAGCTAGGACCGACCCGTGACTACAATGAGCCACTAAGGTCACAAGTACCAATGCAAGGAGAACAACCCTGCTACTAGCCCTATAGGGAGAAAGTCATAACTATGAGGCGGTAAAATACAATCTAAAGCACCTAAGGTCCAACCTAATCTAACGCCACCAAGCATCAATCTTAACAAGGGTGAACAAGATCATCTACACCACAAGCAAAGCTACAAGTTTAATCTAAGGATCCCAACACCCACACTAAGCCCAAGCCTCCTACAGAGTCAAGAAAAGATGGAATATCAAGAGGAAAGCTAAATACTAGGAAATTACAATCCAAAAGTACATGAAATCTATACTAGGCATTATCTTAGAAGCTCAATCAAGAAAGTAGACTGAAGCCTACCTCAAAGCAGATCACAAGCGCTCTGAATCCACCACACACGAGCTATCCACTTTCGAAACACCTCCAAACACCGCCATGCTATCAAATTATCGATCACAATGTTATTACGGATGTTTTGACACTAATATTGCAACAATTTGAAATGGACCCGAAATTGAGTCAAAATGGGAATGTGGGACCCGCATCGGGAATCTCAAAATTGACTCCCTCAAAAGGTCCTAATCGACTACCCGAGCTTATGTCCCAAAATGGGACACAATTCCATGCCTGGAACAGCCCAAACAACACATGCATATACAAACTCCAAAAAAAAGGGCATGCAGCCCCTTTGGGATACAAATTACCTCAAACCAACGCCATCCACACTTCCACGAACACTACAATGCGTAACCACGATCACCACGGACCTCCACCACTTCAAATCACTCAAAACGGAATTCCCCAGCTCCCAAAATCGCCAAATAAAACTTTTAAGTCAGGCTGAACCAGTCAGTTGACCTTCACAAACGCGGCGTAAAGGCTAACGAACGCGGTGGGTCAGCCCCACTGGCCTTCGAGAACGTGGCACCTAGCCCCCGATTGTGATGCCCAAACCTCCACTCCTCTGCGAATGTGGCACACAGCCCACGAATGTGTGAGGCCAACACAATGGCCTCTGCGAATGCGGCCATGGGGGCGTGAACGCGAAGTACAAAAAATGCTACACCAGCCCAAGTTCAAGGTTAAAAAGACTCTGAAGGGGTGCGCAGGATTCGTTCGGAATCCCTTGCACGCAAATGAAATATGCTACCCTATCGAATTCAATATTCCAGAATTAATGGGACCATTAAAACTTCCATATGAGGTCTTCTCAATGAAAAGTGGGTCCCACACCCAAGTTTTCTTTTAAGATAAAATCCATAAAGGGGCTCAAAATAAGACCAACAACCTCAAGAACAGCACGAAAGATCATTCTAAAGAAAACTCGACATTCCGGAGCTAACCGCGCAGATGAAATTCTCATCTGAGCATGTTACATAGAACGTTGATTGAAGTCAAACATTGGCATAAGCTTCTATGTTAAAAAGCCTAATGGCACAAACTCACACCTAAAATGGCCCTTCCGGAGCTAATGAAATCGTTAGAATAGCATTTTAAATCCATCTTCCAGAACTTTTGACTGAAGTCAACTGTTCAAGTTCCAAAGGCTCTAAAATACAGAAACTTGCACAAAATCCAAACGAATGACCCGGTAATCGAACTATCAGTCTCAACAAGTTATAAAAGGCTTGGGGTTGCTATAGGAAGGCATTAAAACTGTAAAGATTGGAAAATGAAGAAAATGACCTAGAGGTTCATTACAACATCCACTGCTAAAAGGTCTTTCGTCTGCAAAAGTAGAAGGATAGACACAACATAAAGGCACAAAAAGATGAGAACACTGAGTCTGCATACTCTGCCAGACTCTCGAACACCCTCTCGGATCGAACCACGACATCCCAAAACTCAAGCTAAGAGGAAAATCTTCAAATTCACTTCAAAGCTCCAAAAACTCCTCCAAATCCATTTTGGGCTCCAACTATCACCCAATTGAACTGAACTTCCCTGAAAGCACCAGATTCATCTGAGAAGACCATCACCATGCAAAAATCACTAAATTGAGCAACCCCAGTACCATGGTAGATGCAACCCAACTCCCAAATCGAAAGACTAACCTTATGCTCCACATCTACTATCTTCTAACCACCAAGAATGTTCTATCAATCCTTAGGTATCCTGTACATCTCTCGCACCAATTGAAACCTACCTACAAGTCCACACAATATCAACCTCAGAAAAACAATATGCTTCTCCTGAACATCGAGGAACGACAACTGCCCAGACAAGGAACTCAGCCTAGGGAAAAACCCTAAAATCCATGTTAGACTCTCAAAACCAACTAACCCATCTGAAACACAACCTTCTAAATCTAACCACACTAATCCAAAGGACGACCATCCTGTGAATGACAAGGTAGCGCTGAGCCCCGCTCCAGTGATCTATTCCAACCAAAGGAACTTATGAAACACCGACACCACGAGCCCACAAACTGCTCTGCCACCGCAAATCTTAGCCAAACACCTAATCCTATGGGAAACCAAGCCGGTAGGCGACGTATCAACATAGTCAACTAGCCGATAGTGGTGTGAACGTAAAGCACAAAAAGTGTTGCACCAGCCCAAGTTCAAGGTCTAAAAGGACTCTGACGGGGTGCTCAGGATTCTTTCAGAACCTGTGCATGCAAAAGAAATATCTCATCCATCGAATTTGACATTCCAGACTCAACGAGACCGTCAAAACTTCCATATGAGGTCATCTCAATGAAAAGTGGGTCACACACCCAAATTATGTTTTAAGCTAAAATCCATAAAGGAATCAAAATGAGACCGAAAGTCTCGGGAACTACATAAAAGGTCATTCTAGACCAAACTTGACATTCCGAAGCTAACCGCATTGACAAAATTCTCATCCGAGCATGTTATCAAGAATATTGACCGAAGTCATACTTGGCTTAACCTTCAATGTTAAATGTCTAATGGCACACACTCACATCAGAAGTTTCAGGGCCCGAACCAACCATGCCCTTGGTCTAAAATGGCCCTTCCTGAGCTAATGAAACCGTCATAATTGCATTCTGAAGCCGTCTTCCTGAACTTTTGACTGAAGTCAACCGTTCAAGTTCTAAAGGCACCAAAATACGGAAACTTGCACAAAATCCAAAAGAACAACCCGGCGACCGAACTGTCAGCCCCAACAAGTCATAAATGGCTTGGAATCACTACAGAAAAGCTCTAAACACTAAAAAGATTGGAAAACGAAAAAAAATGACCTGGAAGGTCATTACAAAAATCTAATTAAATAAATATTAAATAATAAGCATATCATATTACGTTACCATCATATTATATCCTTTAATCATATCTACAACTTTACGTTTCAGAATTTCAATTGTTAGATTAAACTTGTAGAATATATATTAATTGTATCTAATCATCATCATCTCATCATACTTAAAGTACCCTTCCTTTTTAATATTAAAAATATCCTTTAACATTATAATAGGAAAATGTTCATATATGTTGTACAAATCTTTAAAAATAAATGAAAAAGTATTGTATCTTCTATCAACGTTTTTGCTTTCATAATAAATATATACTTGAACAGCTACACATTAATTAATTTAATTTTTAATACATGTCATTATCCTACTCTTCTAGGACTTTGAATAGATTCATGTTCAAAGAATCTAATTAATCTTGAGAGCAAATTAGAAGACATTATCAATTAGTATGTTGAATAAAACCAATTAAAATGAGCCTTTACAATATTTAACACAAAAAAACAATTAGCAATTGCTTGCCCCGATGGTCCAATTTATAAGGCTTCAGCCATAGTTCTGGTGAATACTAGGTTGTTCTCAGCCAATAAAAGAGTGGTTGTAGTACTAATGTCTCCCTATTTCTTCATTCTTGCTACACATGAAATAATTAGATTTCAATTTAGGAGTTGGGGTGTTGTTTGAGGAGAATAAATCTTCTCATAATTTGCATGATGGTTTTGTAGTTTTCGTTTATTCTCAGGTTTCTCTTTCCTTTGTTCTTAGGCTTAATTTTTTTAATACATTATTTATTTTTCTCATGCTAGCAAATATATTACAATATAGGATGCATACAAAATATATTTGAAAATTGAAAGGTTTAGACTCCAACGAAGAGGTGTAGCTAGCGGAAGACATTCAACTTGGCCATAAATCTATCATATGAAGCTTATCTATTTATTATATCTTGTAAATACACAAATATATCATATGTTTCAGGTCTTGGATAATTAGCATTAGAATCATATCAAGACATATCATCTTGGCCACGTTCTATAGTTAAAGTAGTGAAACACTTATATCATTATTGTACTATTCGATCTTGCTTTAGTTTGACTCAACGAAGAAGACTTTTGAATTTGGTTGGTTATGAAAGAAGGTGTCGACAAAAACTAGAAAAATTGTATAATGGAATCTGTATTTTTTCCCATCTATATTGATATGAATAAAATCTTAAGAAGGATGTGTATGTTGTATTTTTTCTTCTCTATTTATATTTTTGTGTATTCTCTCTATTAACTTTAATTTAATTTTTACTAAATTTTTTATTGTTGTAAATTTGAATTTTATCAGGACTCAATTAGTTAGTCATTTATGAATTTATTGGAAGCTTGCTAACTATTAATCAAAGTTTAAATTTTACAGTTCATTAATTAAAAGAAATTAATTTTAAACACTAAAATACACCCCTCATTCGGTGTTTCTTGTCATGTTTATTGATTGATTTGCAATTGTTGCATTTTATTACTCATTACACATATGTTTTCATAGAACTTTAATCGTTCAAATAGAGAAATAAATATTTACATAGACACACGTGTCCAGAAACTAGTATTTTAGATAAAAATCAAATCACCCCTTCAACAAAAAAAATTAAAAAAAGAACCTAAATGCATAAAAATCATTTAAAAGATATCAAAGAAAATTTCTCAAAACCAATTTCATTCAATTACTTTAAGTGGAATTTCTCAAACACCGATAATTGTTTTAAAAAATTAGGTAAAATGAGAATTCCCCATTTAACCAAAGAGGCAGACCAATCTATGTCAAAACGAGTTAATTCAATGCGTGAAACATAAAAAAAACTAGATCTAGGTAATATATATTCCAGACGTATGAAATGAGTGTTCGCATTTATGTTAATGGTTTGAAAAAAAATAGAATTATAGAATGCCTATAAACATTAATAATTTAGATATCATCAGAATTACCCCCTTCAACAAAAAAAAAATTAAACCATAAAAATCTATTTTTAAAAAATAAAAAACATAGCAAATTTCTCAAAAGCATTCTTATTTAGTTTTTTTCAAATGGAATTTCTTCAACACTGATAAGTGTTATAACCAAAATTGATTGTATGAGAGTTATCCTATCACAACCCAATTTCTTAGGTCATGATGGCACCTACTACACTCCACCAATAGGTAAGCCTGACCCTTAGACCGGAGCCATAAGCAACGGACTACCAAGAAGAAGCCATCACCAAGAAGCATAAAGCTTAAAACAAGTGAAGAAAGGGAATCAATAAAAATACATAACAAAAACCACCCCAAGACCTGACATCAGTCAGTAGTCGAGCATCTAATTCAAAGCAAGAGTACAAGGCTTTTACAAATACAAAATAAGTATAGGATGTCTCTAAGTACAATATAAAGACTAAGCCTAGCCAAAAGTAGAAAGAAACCGGCGACTCTGAATGCCAAGAGCTCACCGTAGTCTCCGAACTCCAAGCTGCTCCGTACGACTCCAAATCAATGGCGATAACTCGAACTAGGATCTGCAGGGAGCAGAAGTGTAGTATGAGTACCAAAACTGATACTCAGTAGGCATCGGTCGACTGAGCTCAAAAGATAACACAAGCCTAAAGAACAAGTAATAAGGAAAGCATAGCACAAGTAACTAAATAGGAAATACCAAAGTAGACAGGCAAAAGAATAGAAACGAGGTACAAGGAGTAAGAAGCTGAGTCGAGAATGTACCTAGAACACAAGCCAAGAACCTATTTGAAAGCAACTAAGATACCAAGTCAACTACCCATGGCCAGGAGGGCCCACAACCACAATTCTACAATCCAAGCCTATTAGCTAACAGTAAAACAATAACAGAGAACAGAATATCGTCAAACAATAACCTAATCAGACCCCATAAACCCGGAAGGTACAAATAGTAAACATAACCGAACCACCCTCATAAATCGAAGGGTATATGCAATAAACAAGTATACTGGTGATAGGCAATTTATATGAATGTAGAAGGTGCAATAGGACCATCAATAACCATTTGTAACCAAATGTATAGACCTACTTCCATGCCGTGCGGCTGAGGTAGAACCCATGCAGTTCCCTCATCTGGTACTATGGTACTCACAGCCAGAGGGACTCATAGGGGACGCGTGTAGTCAGTATACACTGCCTGGACCAGAACAAGGTCTTATAGAAAGTCGACTCCGTAGAGGACGAGGTCAGGCCTCAAACCTATGAATAGTATGGATCAACTCCAAAGACAATCATGAGTAGCCAAAATCATCCAAGAAAGGGTGTCGACATGCCGACTAGTAAATTAAAAAATGATCACATCCCCGAAGCCTCTAATATCTCAAATAGAAAAGGTGTACGCCCCTGACGCCTCTAATATCAAAACCCTGTAAATCTAGTGATCCAAGTTGTACGACTCTCGTTAAAACTAGTTAGAATAAAAGCCGAGTAAAATAGTATTTCATCATGAATGATAGTTATGCCAATGCATGAACCGGGATCATACCACAAAATCCCGCAAGAATGAACAAACAATGCAATGCATGCCATCACCAGCATTCAAACAAGGCACTCGAGTCAAATAACAATACAGTCAACCAAACCATCCTACCAAAGGGGAGAGTACTAACCTGGGATTCAACTGGTCTTCGCATATGGCCTCGGCCCAACTATATGACCAAGCTCAATAAGAGTAGAACAGGTAAACTGCTAAATAACAAGCTAAAGGACCAAAGAAGAAGTCTCAAATCAATAAAAAGGGGAACCAACTCAACGGACGACACCCTACCCCAATCATACCACTCCAATCCCTGACTGGGCATAGCTAGGACTAACCTGCGACTACGATGAGACACCAAGGTCACAAGCACCAATGCAAGGAGAAAAGCCCTGATACTAGCCCTATAGGGAGCAAGTCATAACTATGATGCGGTAAAAGACAATCTAAAGCACCTAAAGTCCAACCTAGTTTAAGACCACCAAGTATCAATCGTAACAAGGGTAAACAAGATCATCTACACCACAAGTGAAGCTACAAGCCTATACTAAGGATCCCAACATCCACACTTAGTCGAAGGCTCCTACGGAATCAAGAAAAATGGAATAACAAGGGGAAAGCTAAATACCTGGCAATTACAATCTAAAAGTACATGAAATCTAAACTAGGCATTATCTAAGAAGATCAATCAAGAAAGTATATCAAAGCCTACCTCAAAGCCAATCACAAGCGCTCTGAATCTACCATACACGAGCTATCTGCTTCCGAAACACCTCCGAACACCACCACGCTATCAAATTATCGATCACGACATCATTAGGGATGCTTAAACACTAAATTTGCAACAATCAGAAATGGACCCAAAATTTTTGTCAAAAAGGGAATGTGGGACCCGCACTGAGAATCCTAAAATTGACTCCATTAAAGGGTTCTAATCGACTAACCGAGGTTGAGCCCCTAAACGGGGTTCAACTCCATCCCCGAAACAGCCCAAACCACCACGTGCAATAAAATCACCAATTAAAGAAAATAAAAAAGAGCTGAAAGACCCTTTGGGGAAGAATATACCTCAAACGGAGATCCTCTGACACCTCTCAAATACTCCAACAGGTATCCACAATCAACACAAACACCCAACACATTGAATCACCTCAATCGGAGCTACCAAGCTCAAGAAATTGCATTTTGAAGTTGTGGACTGAAGCTGAAATTTTGCTATTTAAATAACAGAGATTCTGGTCGGTAAAAGCCATTTCTTGTCGCTAAAAGCCTGCACCAGATATCAGCACTTCAGCTGATTTCAAACTCTGAATTCTCCAATGGGGTGCTCGAGATTCGTACAGAACCCCGTGCATTCAAATGAAATATGCTACCCCATCAACTTCAGCATTTCAGACTCAACGGAACCATCGAAACATCCATCCGAGGTTGTTTCGATGAAAAGTGGATCCCACACCCCAGTTTCATTTTAAGCTAAAAACCACAAGAAGGCTCAAAATGAGACCAAAACCCTAGGGAACCATACGAAAGGTCGTTCTAGACCAAACTCGACATTCTGGAGCTAACCGCGCTGATGGAATTCTCATCTGAGCATGTTTACCAAGAATGTTGACCGAAGTCAAACCTTGATTTAAGCTTCAAAGTTAAAATGCCTAAAAGCACAAAGTCACACCAGAAGTCTCGGGGCCCAAATCAACCATGCCCCAAGCCTAAAATGGCCCTTCCGGAGCTGATGAAATCATCAGAATTGCATTCTGAGGCCGTATTCCTGAACTTTCGACTGAAGTCAACAGTTCAAGTTTCGAAGGCTCCAAAATATGGAAACTTGCACAAAATCCAAATGAATGACCCGACGATTGAACTGTCAGTCCCAGCAAGTCATAAATGACTTGGGGTCCCTACAGAAAAGCTCTAAACACTAAAAAGATTGGAACACAAAAAAAAAATGACTTAGAGGGTCATTAAATCTCCATTCACCCAAGGAGATAGACACAACAAATCTTGAGAACATGAAAAATGTAGAACAATCTATGCTTAAAAAGGAGTTAATTCAAATGATCCTTCACATATATGTTTAAGGTTCGAAAAAATAAGGGGAAGTAAGGTTTCTGAAACTTAAAATGATTTCATGTCTTCGTATATATACACACAAACAAACTATCACAATCTGTTTGGTGTGAAGAAAGAAATAAGATTGTCTCAATCCTCATATTTTTAGACAGTTGGAAAAGGTTTTAAGATAACTGACAAATTTTGGGGGTTTTAAACTTTTACCGACCAAACTTTGAAGACTGATAGCTACATGAGTTTTTTTTTTGTCTACATGAGTCTTTACTTCTTGTTTCCTATAGTTTGTCACACCCATGTTTCTCCCTCTCTTAGAAAGATTTCCTATAATTTTAAAATACTAATTCCTAGATAAGTGCGTTGCACGTGTGTCTCATGTTAATATTTATCGATTCGTTAGAACGATTAGAATTCTATCAATACATGCATGTAATGAGTAATAAAATACAACAATTATAAATAAAAAATTTAAATTGTGACAAGAAATATGAAATGAGGTATCATTTTTTAATGTTTAAAATTTATTTTAAGCAACCAATTGTAAATTTTAAACTTTGATTTGTAGTTAGCCAACTTCCAATAAAGTCACAAATGACTAATTTGAACCTAAGTTAAAATATAGACTCAGTTCAATCAGAAATTCAAAGAAAATCATGTTAAAGAAGTCTAATAGAGAGAAAACACACAAAAAATAAACATAGAGGAAAAAATGCAACAACATACACATCCTTTTTAGACTTTAATCATAACAATATGTAGAGGGAAAAAGAAATACAGAATCAATACATAACTTTTTGAGTTTTTGTCGAGACTTTTTCCCATAACTAAAGCATGAATCAAATAGAACAATAATGACATAAGTGCTTCACTATTTTAACTATAGAATGAATATGATAACCTTTTGGTTAGGGGTCTCATGAAACAAATAAAGATGAATTTATCATATCATATCATCATATATTACTAATTACTAAATTACTAAAAGTGGGAAGAATGCTAGACAAAAGTTAGATTACCATTTTATCCCAACACTAAATTAAACATCTAATCTAAATAATTAAATAGCATATTATAACAAATTTAAAAGTTGAAAAACTTAAGGAGTTAATCACATTTAATTTATTATTTATTTATGAAGATTTTTAATTCTCTAACTTTAATAATTTTTTGCATACGTGATGGGTTAGTTTCAACTTTTGGGCTCCTCCTTTTAACTAAACAAATAAATGTTGACAGAATTAACTCTCACAACCCATCGAATTCATTGAATTGAGTTTTTTTAAGTATTATAATTTATAATTTAATATTTAATTATATATTTTATAATATGTTAACTTAGTGTGGTACAATAGTTATCAAACATTGCACATTTTAATCCCAAATTGAATTACGAAAATATCCTTTAAAAGTAAAGAAATTATTTATCTGTCAAATACTAATTTATTCCATGAAATTATCCCAAAAAATTACTTTTCAATAATTTCAATCTTTTTCTTCCAATTCTATGAAAGAAAAATCACGAAAAAATCCGTCAATGAATGACGAACTCCATTATATAGATGATAGGATAGGGCTAAGGCAGTAATCTCGACGGAGATTAGGATGAGCTTCCACGAATTTCATCTATATTAAATCTCTTAATATTAGAATAGCTTATATAGTCATGATTCAATTCAGGTCCATCATAATATTTACTTTAGGGTTCAATAAATATTGAGTGTACTTGAATCTAAACGTTTGTCATCATTTAATATTTTTGAAATTTCTTTAAATTGTGAGAATTCGAAGAGTTGGATGTATCTAAACATTTTTCACCATTGTTTATTTTTACTGTACAGTGTTGAAATTAGTTTTTAAGGAAAACTATTTTCATCTTTATTGTTGGCAGCTCAAGTCTTTAAGAAAGAAATAATTACTCTCTTTAGACTTTAATTGGGAAGCTCAAAAGTCCTATAAAGTTTTACGTGAGATAAATATAAATATGTACATAACAAAGATGGGGGAACATTATGTTTACAACTTAAGAAGATTCCAAGTAATGACTGGTATGTATATACTGAAGCACTAGGTGAATTTTATTTGAATTTTTCTCTTCTATTATGATTCTTTCACAAAAAATTTTGTGATTGAGTAATGTCAACCTTTTGTTTATATAAATTTTTGAACATTCTCTGTGTCTGTCTCTTGGTTTGGAGTTCTTTTTCTACCTCAACTATTCTACCTTGATAGATGATATAATGTGCTTCAGATTATAGTGTGTTTGTTATGAGAAACTATATGTCACGCCCCAAAATAGAGAGACGCGACTGGCACTCGATACTGCATTAGATCGAGTTAGCCACTAAAACATACTAGCTAACTAAATTGTGGGACAAAAGACCGGGCAGCACAACATAAGAAATGTGAAGCCAGGACCATCAAGGTCATGACCTGAATAACAATAAATCATATAAACAATGGTAGACAAGCCAAAAATAAAGAAGTACTATCTAGCCGATGAGGCCACAACTGAAGACATACATACTTACACCCACACACATATATTTATATATGTATATACATACCAAATCTATGGGCTGAATGCTGTGTCCAATAGCCTCTACGAGTGACATAAGCACTGTCCGGACAAGGCCCCGACTATAACCAAACTGTACAACAAAAGTAAACATCCTCTGATAGCCCCAGGATAAGATAGAGCTTACCAACTCACAACTGATCATGAACCCGAATCCTAGCGGGTGGGTCGATCAGAATCCCTGCATGGACCTACTCAAATGAAACAAAGAAAAGTAGCGTCCCTAGGTAATGGGATGTTAGTACAAATAAAAATGTACTGGTATTGTAAGGCGGAAAGTAGAATCATAAGTAGCTGCTGTAAAAAGGGTAATAGAGATACCACATGAAACTGAAACTCAAATAATCTCCATGGCTAACATTTGACCTCCTACTATTTAAATATGCATGGTATGCTCATGTAATCGTATGTCGTGAATACATATATATAGATACAAATGCATGACACACCCAACCAAATGCTAGCAATGGTGGTGCCTCCCGGTAGCTAATCAACATCATATTCGCCAACTTGTGTCCATCTGTGTCTACAACGTATAAATATAGGCAATAGGCCCCATACCTCCCGATTATAGCTCGAGAGTATAATGCATAGCATGTCATGTCATGGATTCGTAATGCTATATGTTACCATAATCATGTTGTCAATCCTGGCCCGTTTGTATTCTTGTTCTCATAATCCTGTAATCACTTTCGTATAACATGTAAATATCGCATGGACCTCCTATGTTTTTCCGAATATGCTTTAAAATTTAACTCGACTTTTAGAAAGATAACATAACCTTGAAGATGTTCATATAAAGCTTAAGGTGCTTTACAAAGTTCCTATACTTGGTTCCTAGATAATTTATAATAAAAAGTATTGCAAAAATCAAGTGTTTTAATAGTTTAAACATTTAAGTTATATTAGAGTGTTTTGAAAATCGTGTGTTACTTTAAAGATTTTTCAAAATATACTTTAGCGGGGAAAGAGGAATGGTTACAAATAACGAATGTCTCCCATAGTATTTTTAAGTCACACCATTAACCAAAGAAGAATAAGAATTCATACATATGGACATGTAGTCAAGGAAGCTGATAAAATGACATGTAGATGTCGAATACCCTATTTATCCGAACGAATGGAATATCAACATGATATCATCATGAAAATAATTCAGTTGTGATCCCAATGCCTTTCACAGAAGGTCTTTCTAGAAATATATTAGTAAAATATCGCATTTGGCGTTTTAGGAATTTCCCAGGAGTCATGGTAAAAGGAAGGACAGAGCTTAGCCTTAACATACCTTTCCAATGAATGCTCGAATGCCCGTAGTTTCTTCACAAAAGTTGTTCCCTACGTCCTAAGCTTCCCAAACACTATATATACACAACTGGTACGCACATATAAACTATTATAATTGAGCTTAAATCTGCAGATTTGCAATATGGTCCTAACTTGACGAAACGTAGTAAAACTTCATAAAAACAATCATAAAAGAGTCCCGAGATGATTATCTTAGCAAACCAAGTGTAAACCTTGAATAAACACCAATAACTACCAAGTTATATCTTCAAAAACTAGCTCCAAACGCAGCTAATAGAAGGGGAAAATGATTGCCACATGTAGAGATCATGTTTCTAGGCACGGGGGCAACCTTTAATGGTAGAAATCGCTAAAAACTAACCTTCATCATCCAAGAACTCCATTAGAACCCTCTCTTAAGTTTTATTTCTGGTTAGGAAGTAAAAAGAAATGTTTTTATGGGTTAAAACGTTGAGTACCCGACATACCATATTTTTTTATCCGACCCGATTAGCGACCCGGATTCTGCCCAGACAGTCCGCAGTAAAACATCCATAATGTTTTACTCCGATGTCGGTTTGATATGAGGTTTTGTGAGTTGCAAACTAGACTTGTAGACCTTTGATTTGATAGGTCATGGGCCTTTTAAATCTTTATATATTGGGAGAAAATATCCAAGACATTTGACCCAAAGTTCATAATTTTATTAGAGAAACTTCGATAACTTTTGCCGACCTTTGTTTCGCTAATTTTCTTGGCTTCAAAAGTTAATATACGACCATTGTGCTATTATAATACCTCATAACACATTATTCTTAGCATATTAGACACTCATAAGCTTATCCCAGAGGTATGGGTTAATTAAAACCTTTCGAATGGGCGAGGTGCTACCCGAGCCATTTCTTTAATCCCGAACCTTTGTTTGAGGGATTCCTTTTCCCTGAAACTTTATTTATTTCCTTGATTTTGCCACCCATTTTCAATCTTATTCTTCAATTTACTATACCAAGTCATATACACCTCATATAACCATGTAACGCTATGCCACGTATATTATGCAAGAATACAAAAAAAGTATGGGATCTCATATTCTCCCTCCCCTCCCCCCACCTTTAGAACATTCGTCCCTGAATGGATCTAGACAATTCCTTGGTTGATTTTTTTTTTCTGCTAGTACTTTATTTGTGAGTCTATATTTGTTACAGTCGCAAACCTAAAGTCAAATTCTGAAAATTCCAACTACTAAGCTTCGTATAGCTATCTCGCAACAAGACATATAAATTGCACTTTCAAGTCACTTAAAATCCAATTAAGTTATTGTGAAGAAAATAATTGTCAATCATCAAAATGTGTCTCACATTAAGTCACAAACAGCTAGGGGTACTCCTTCCTCATTTCCTCCTCCGCTTCCCAAGTCATTTCCTTGATGTTGTTGTTTCGCCTTAACACTTTCATGGAAGCTACTTCATTAGTTAGAAGCTTTCTTACTTGCCGATCTAAAATAGTTATTGTTACCTATGCATAAGATAAATCTTCAGCAATATGAATATTCTCAATGGGCATAATACGCAAAGGATCTCTAATGCACTTCTGCAACATAGATACATGAAATAAAGGATGGACTGCTTACAATTCTAAAGGCAAATCAAGCTTGTATGCCACCCTACCGATCTTTTGAATAATCTTACACGGTCCAACTTACCTAGGATTGAGCTTCCCTTTCTTTCCGAATCGCACGATGCCCTTCATAGGTGATACTTTCAGGAAAACCCAATCTTCTACATCAAACTCTAAGTCACGTCGTCAAACATTTGCATAAGATTTCTGCCGACTTTGTGATGTATGCAGCCGATCTCTAATAAACTTTACCTTTTCCATCGCTTGTTGGACTAGATTGGGACCTAGAAACTCTACTTCCCCGACTTCAAACCAACCGATCAGTGACCTACACTTCCACCCGTATAGTGCTTCGTAAGGAGCCATCTAAATACTAGCTTTAAAATTTTTATTATAAGTGAACTCAATAAGATGTAGATGTTCATCCCAGCTTCCTTTAAAGTCCAGCACACATGCACGTAACATATCCTCAATAATCTAAATAGTATGCTCTGCCTATCCATCAGTTTGTGGATGAAAGGCGGTGCTAAGATTTACCTAAGTTCCTAGACCCTTCTAAAATGATCTCCAAAAGTGTGCTGTTAACTGAGCCCCTCGATCTGAGATAATAGATAATGCTCTGTGAAGGCGAGCAATCTCCTGAATGTAAAGTCGGGCATAATCTTTGGCTGAATATGTCATCCTAACTTGCAAGAAATGAGCAGATTTTGTCAGCCTATCGATAATTATCCAAATAAAATCATACCTCTGTGGATTGCGAGGCAAACCAGTGATGAAGTCCATATTTATCATGTCCCATTTCCATAATGGAAGCTCAATATACTGAGTTAGGCCTCTAGGCCTCTGATGTTCTGCTTTAACTTGCTAACAATTGAGACATTCAGCTACCATCTCCGCAATATCTTTTCTCATGCCATTCCACCAATAGATCTGGCGAAGGTCCAGATACATCTTCGTCGCTCCAGGGTGAGCTGCTTATCTAGAATAATGAGCCTCTGAAAGAATATTTTTACGGAGCTCTCCAACTGTCGATACACATAAGCGACTCTGGTATCTAAGGACTCCATCTCCAGTTAGCTCAAATAAAGGTTGTTCCTGTTGTGGAATTCTTTCCCTCAGTTTTCTAAGCTCACGATCTTCATGTTACCGCTTTTTCACTTTAGTAACAAAGGAAGATTCTGTAATATTTTGAACGACAACATCTCTGCCCCCTGCATCTACCAAGCGCAAATGCAAATTAGGTAGCTGACATTGGTATTTTGTAATTTCAACCTTATCAGCTTCAACATGACTTAGACTATCCATGGACTTTCGATTAAGCACATCAAGTATTAGTTTTGTCGGGATGATATAAATTTCAACATCGTAGTCCTTTAATAATTCTAGCCATCTCCTTTGTCATAGGTTCAACTCCCTCTACTTAAGTAAATACTGAAGACTCTTGTGGTTGATGAAAATACCAATATGAACCCCGTATAGATAATACCGCCAAATCTTTAAGGCAAAGACATGTAATGACCCTCCAGGTCATTTTCTTTATTTTATGATCCTTTCAGCGTTTAGAGCTTTTCTGTAGTGACCCCAAGTCATTTATGACTTGCTGGCACTGACTGTTCGATCGCCTGGTCATTCATTTGGGTTTTATGCTCATTTATGTGTTTGGGAGCTTTTAGAGTTTCAAATGATGACTTCGGTTAAAACTCCAGGAAAATGGCCTCAGAGTGGAATTCTGATGGTTCCATCAGCTTCGGAGCGGCCAAATTAGGCTAGTAGCATGGTTGGCACGAGTCCTGAGGCTTTCGGTGTGACTTTGGAGCCATTTGGCACTTTAGCCTTCGAAATTTGGCTTAGGATTGACTTTGGTCAACATCCTTTGAAAACGTGCCCTAATGAGAATTTTGTCGGTGCGGTTAGTTCCGACATACTGAGTTTGGTCTGGAATGACCCTTCGTGTGCTTCCCGGGGCTTCCGTTCTAATTTCGAGACCCTTTGTAGAATTTGGCCTAAATGGCCCTTTGTGTGGGACCCACTTTTTATCGAAACAACCTCGTAACGAAATTTCGCCTGTGTCGTTGAGTCCAGAATGTTGAATTTGATGGGGTAGCATATCTCGTTTGCGTGTATGGGGTTCCAAACGAATCCCAAGCACCCATCAGAGTTTTTGGAAGGGCCAAAACTCAGCTGGTGCACAGATGAAGTTGCAGACCCATTCCTTCTCTGCGTTCACGGAGTTGGCTCCGCGTTTGCGGAGGTGTGGGCATTTCTTCTCCGCGTTCAAGGGCTTGGGTCCGCATTCACGGAGGCCTGAGATCTTGTGCTCCGCGTTCGCGGAGGTCTAAGAGGTCGAGGAAATCTTCCTCTCCGCATTGGCGGATAGGGTTCCAAGTTCGTGGAGGTGTGAATCCTTCCTCTCCATGTTCGCGGGCCCCTGGCCGTGTTCTCGGAGTGGTGGTTCGTTCCCCTCCGCGTTCGCGAGTAAGTGGGCGCATTCGCGGAGGTATGCGTGCCTGGCAGTATATAAAGTGGAGATTGTGGTTCATTTGAAGAAAAGTTTGGAAAATTGTGTCTCTATCATCTTAAGTAAGTTTTTAGTGATTTGAAGTCCCTTGTGTTCGGTTTTGCGTTGGCTGTGTGGGTCTTAGCTCGGAGAGTGTTGGGTGTTCCTCGATTTCCATGAATTCGAGGCATAGGTTGCTATCCTAAGCTTGTTTCTTTGTAGAGTTTTGATTTTTCTTGATTGTGTTGCTTGGAGATGATCCGAGCCCGAGGAGTGTTCCATTTTGGAACACAAGTTCGGGGAAGGGTTTGGGACCTCTTTACGGAGTCAATTCTGGAAAATCTATAGCGGGTCCCATATTTTCTGATTTTGACTTCGAAATTGATTCGTCTCCGATTTTTACGATTTTGGTGTCAAGACATCCGTAATGACGTTATGATTTCTATTTTGATAGCGTGGCGGCAATTGGAGGTGATTCGGAGGTGGGCAGCTTAAATTGGGTGGATTCAGAGCGCGCGTGATCTGCTTCGAGGTAATCTTCGGTCTCCTACTCTGACTGAGCTTTACTATATTGTGTAGTATTTATTGCATGTGTTTTAGGTCGGTAATTGCCGAGTATGGAGCTTGCCTCCTTTTCATCTCCTTTTTCTTGACTCCGATTGGGCTTTAGATTAGAGTAGTCTCGTAAAATCCTTAAATTAAGCTTAGGCTTGGGTTGTAGTTTTGGCTTAGTGTTGTTATCCTTGTTAAGATTGGTTGTGTTGACCTTAGGCTAGGTTTGAACCTTAGTTGCTTTATCATAGAATGTACCGCCCTTATAGCTAGGCGTAGCTTTCGGTAGGGCTTGTTTTGGATGGTGTGCCATGTGCTAGGGCCTGAGACCTCTAAGGTTCATCGCAGCCATAAGATTGGCTTAGTTGTGCTCGTTGGGAGCTGAGACGGCATGTTTTGGGGTTAGGCATCGATCCTAGAGATATTTCTCCTCCCTTGTGTTGATGATGAGCTATCTAGCGATTTCTGTGTTTCCTGATTAGCGGTAGGCTTTTGATGCCTGTTATTTATTGTGTATTGTTGGGCCTGAGGCCGTATTCGAGGAGCAATAGGATCCCAGGTCAGTTTTACCTTGTTGTGATAGTGTGGTATGGTTAGGTATTTCTGTTCTGATTACGTGCACCTTGTTTGAATGCTGGTGATGGCATGCTTGCATTGATTGAGCATTTTCACTTGTTTGTGGCATGACCCCATTACTTTCGTTGGATTTTGCTACTATTTTGAGAGGGAACACTCACACTTTTACTATTTTCTAAAATTGGTTTTTAACGGGAGTCGTACCACCGGGACTACTTTGAGAAACTGATTTTGAGACTTTCGAGGCGTTGAGGACGTACTCTTTTTATACTGGCAATTACTGAGGCATCCGGGATGCACTTCATTTTTATTGATATCCGGCGCAGCGTCGCCCTTTTTCTACATCGGCTTGGCCACTTCTCTCTGGTACCACTACGAGGATGCTTTATGTTACGTAAGACCTGGTTCGGGCCCGAGCAGTGTAGACGGACTTCCCGCGTCCCCTATGAGCCCCTCTGGCCAGTGCACCACTGAACTGGATGAGGGATCTACATGGGTCCCACCTAGCAGGCCGGGGGCCGTGTTGGGTGTATACACATGGTTGTGGATGATCTCTGTGAGCCACCGATGATGTTACTTGTTTTTACTTCAAACTCGCATTCATTAGCATTGTCCATCACCAGTATACTTGTTTGTTGTTTGGTCTCCCAGTTTATGAAGGCCGGGGGTATGTTGTGTACCGTCCGGAGGTATGGGCGTCCGGTTGGTTATTATCTGATTATACTTGCTCTTATTTTGTGTAGTCTTTGTGGTTGGTCTTCAGGTATCTTTGCCTTGTTTTGTGATTCGTACTTCTTGTTCGATTCAGTTGGATTAGCTCTTAGGTGTTTAGTGATGGCTGTAGTATTTCGCCCTTGATTGGTTATCTCCTATGGTGTTCTCTTATCTTAACTAGGTTGTGGCTTGTGGTTGCAGGTGCGTCCCTCGTCTCTTTCTCCTTTCTTCTTGTTTTCTAGCTCTTTCCCCTTGTTCCTGCTTTTACTTTGTGTTAGATCCTATTTCCTTACTTGTGATGTTCCTGCCATGTTTATATGATTTTTATGCTTGCTTTATCTGTGTAGCTCAGTCGGCCTTCGCCTGCTGAGTACCATTCGTTTGGTACTCATACTACACTTCTGCCCCGTACAGATCGTAGTACGGGTTATTGCAATGATTTGGTCTTGGTGCGGAGCAGCTTACATTCAGAGATTTTGTGAAATCCTGGCATACGGAGTTGCCGATTTCCATCTATTTTGGGCCAGGAATAGTCTTTACTTGCCTTCGAAGACTATCTGTATCTTTCTATTTCGTAGTGTATTTGTATCAGCTTTGTACGCTTGTTTTGTTTAGATGCTCAAATACTGACTGATGTCAGGTCTTGGGGCCGGTTCCTTGGTTGCATATATGTCGAACCTTCTTTCTTCTCTTCGTATCATTTATTTTTCTATTGATTCCTCTTTCGTTTGATAGCCCGTTGCTTCTGGTTCCGTACTATGGGGTAGGCATACCTACTGGTATGTTGTAATTAGTGCCATCACGGCCTAAGTGATTAGGTTGTGACAGTTTGGTATCAAAGCCTAGGTTGACCGGCATCGTTGGTATGAGAGCAAATGCCTAGTAGAGTCCTGCGGATCGGTGCGTTGACGTTCGTATCCTATCTTCAGGAGGCTATAGGGCATTCTTAGAAATTCTGTTTTTGACTCTGTATTGTGTGTCTTCATTCCGTTTAACCTCTAAAACTGCTTCTTTGGAATTCTCTCTTTTAGATGGATAGCTCAAGGTGTTCGACTGGCGTGGAGAGAGGTTTAGCACTTGGTCAGGCTATAGGGCCTCAGTCAGGCCCAGACCCTGAGGTCAAAGGTGTTCTTCAGCAGACGAAGAGTTTGGGGGCAGCCCAGGCTTCGTTAGAGTCATTGTCTACCTTGGCACCTCGAGATTCAGTGCTAGGAGGCCCGAGTTCCTTTGGGGGTACATTTTCGACAAGTGCAGTTCTTGGTGCAGCGAGTACTGTTCAGGATAGAGTTGGGTTGGTTGGGCCACAGCACGGTTCGTCATCGGTATCTGAGCATGTTTTGGGATTTCTTGAATGGGCAGGGCATAATCCCACATTATCCTCTAGCGATCGGGATATGAGTCGGGAGTTCGTCAGGGGTTGTCATTACCACTCTTTTTGGCGTCAGAGCACATGTTTGAGGTTGGGTCTACCTTTCCCCAAATTTTTAGTCATGTGAGGGCAGTGGAGCAGGCATATCTTGAGGCATATAGGGGCAGCGGCAAGAGGGTCAAGCAGGATGGTAGAGTTAGTAGGCTGCATTCTAGGCCTAGAGTTCCTCAGGACCAGGTCTACCAGTGGCTCTAGATAGATTCTTTAGGTCGGGGTAGTCGGCCTCCAGGTATGAGTGGATCTTTTCTGGGTTGCTTTATTTGTGGGGACCTTGGTCATTGATCTAGGGAGTGCCCTGTCTCCAGACCAGCCCTGCCAGCCCCTCATGCAGCGAGACCGGTATCAGTGGTAGCACCTCCAGCTAGAGGAGGAGGTCAGCATCAGGGCGATCGGGGTGGTCCTAGCACGGGCCAGAGTTCAAGATGTTCAGATCTGGGTTTTGCAGGCCGTAGTGCCCGTCTTCTTGCGGCTCATTTTTCTCAGGGTTGTTATGACTGCGGTGACCCAGACCACTAGTCCAGGGATTGCCCCAAGTGGGAGTTACTCATCCAGGCACTTGTAGCTTCTTCTGTTCCCCAAGCTAGAGTGGTTGGGCCTTGCCATATCTGTGGAGAGCTTGGCCACCGATCTAGAGAGTGTCCCCGATGTGGGGTCAATGTGCAGTTTGCTCAGTCAAGTCAGTATTATGGGTTTGCGTCATCTCTAGCCGGAGGTAGTACTTCAGGTGTTCAGGTCGGGGTCGATCACGATCCGTTCTATGCCCCTATAGGTCAATCAGAGGCCGAGGATCCAGGTATCAGTTGTATTTGCTCGATTTCCTTGTTTTGCCCTTCTTTGCTCTTATTATGTGGTTTTGGGGTTTTCATACCCGTATGTGTCTATTTGACTTGTTGCTTTTCTCTTGATTGTGGCGGCTGCCTTTATTTGGGTTTGTGTGTGTGTTTTAGCTCCGTAGTTGATTTCTTTAGTAGTGGATCGATTGGGTCGGATGCCTATTTTTTAGAGTAGTGGTTGGGCCACCTCCCGTACCTTTGCCTTGGTGGCTGTGTTGAGTTTGAGGCCGGGTGAGTTAGTTGTCCCTTACTTTTGTGTCTTGTATCCCTTGCCAGTTGTTGTAGTTGTGGTGCCGATCCTTGTTAGATAGGTGGCTAGACCAGCTTTGTTAGTTCTAGGAATATCGGTGCTTATGGATCTAGTTGGCTTTGAAAGCCGCCTTAGTTGTATGTCGTTCTGTTGGACTGGTGGTTGAGTGGCTCTTCTCACCTTTGTGTATTGCTAGTGTTACCGTGATTAGTATTTCTCTCTTGCCATTCTGGTTTTCTTGGCTTGGACGACTATCTTCGTTGCTTGGTATTGTTGGATTCGCAGTTGAAGGGTTGTTGAGGCTGTATATGAATGGAGGTATAGCATTTTCAGAGTTGTAGTAGATCCCGCTTGTTAATTCTTCCCTTTGTCTTATCAGTATTTTTCAGCCCTGAGACTGTGAAGTTGAGGTTTGCTCTCTTTTTTTTACCTGCCTGGTTGGTTTCTTTGCGGCATTATTGGTTGTTGGAAGATTTGTGGTTGTTGAGGTTGAGGGAAGGTGGAATAGCCTTTTGTGGTGTGTCGGTAGATGGGCTTGCGGTTTCCCCTCCCTTGCCCTAGATAGTTCTCAGCTCCTGAGAGTGCATAGTGGTGGTTTGCTCGTTCGATTTGTCTGATTCATCACTTCATGACAGACTTGGTAGCTGCTATGATTTGCTCGCTCGGTTCTCTTGAAATGTCATTTTTGAGGGTTTGGTGCTATCAACAGTTACTTGGAATTTGGAAAGTATGACTTATTGTTGCACCTTGTTGTTGTTGTGGCTGGTTCTTTGCAGTTGGATTGGTATCTTCCAAGGTCTTGGATGTGTTCTGGAGCCGGAATGGTGGTGTCCCTCGGCGGGTTCAGATTTTAGCTTCTGTTAGAGAATTAAAGGTTGATTAAAAGGTCCATCACCCAAGATGGGGTTTAAGTAATTCGTGAAATGTGAGATTTTGAACTTGTTCAGGATGGAAGATTTGCTTTTAGCATATGGGGTGTCTTGCGGTGTTCGTAGATAGGGATTGGTGCCCTTGGACCATTGTCAATTGGTTAACTATGCTTATTCACTGCCTATCGGTTGGTTTCTCTTGGACTAGGATGGCCGAATCAAAGTTGTGCTTGATGAGTAGTTGTGGGCTTATGGTGTCGGTGTTTCGAAAGTCCCTATGGTAAGGGTAGGTCACTGGAGTTAGGCACATCATAGCCTTGTCTTTCGTGGGATGATCGCCCTTGTGAGTAGAGTGCTAACTTCATAAGGTTGAGCTTCAACTTGGATTGCTGGCTTTTTGAAGATTGAGATTGGTTCTTTGGGCTTTGCCCTGGGTGAGTTCCTATTCTGACATGCGTCGCTCCCCGATGCTCAGATAGAGTGAATAACTTCTTCGAGGTTGATGTCATATGGTTCTGTAATGAAGTTTCAGATGGTGTCAGCGGTATTCAGTATGGCCAAGGATCGGCAGAGCACGCTTGGTGTCTAGAAAAAGATGGATTTGGAGCATAAGGCAAGTATTTTGAGTTAGGAGCAGAGTTGCATCTCCCATGGTCCTGTGTTTCTCATTTCAGTGGTTTCGGCATTCTTTTGGTTTTCCTCAAATGAACCTGGTATTTTCATTCAAGTTCAAGTTGATTGAGCGAGAGTTGGAGCCAAAAAAGGGAATCGGAAGAGCTTATGGAGTTCGAAGGGAATTTAGGGTTTTTCCTCTCAGCCTGAGTTCTGTGATAGCGTTGTTTGATCTGTGAGGGTGTCTGAGGGTTAGGCGGAGCATGCGGGCCCTATATCCTCTTCTTTTTATGTCTTCAGATTGTAACTATCATTCTACTTTCGCGAACGAAAGTCCTTTTAGTAGTGAATGTTGTAATGACCCTCCAGGTCATTTTCTCCATTTTTCGATCCTTTTAGCATTTATAGCTTTTTCATAGCAACTCCAAGTCATTTATGACTTGCTGGCACTGACTGTTCGGTCGCCTGGTCGTTCGTTTAGGTTTATGCCCCTTTTTTTGTTTGGGAGCTTCCGGAGTTTCAACTGATGACTTCGGTCAAAACTCCAAGAAAATGACCTCAGAGTGGAATTCTGATGGTTCCACCAGCTCTGGAGCAGCCAAATTAGGCTAGTAGTATGGTTGGCACGAGTCTCGAGGCTTTCGGTGTGACTTTGGGGCCATTTGGCGCTTTAGCCTTTGAAATTTGGCTTAGGGTTGACTTTGGTCAATACCTTGGAAAACGCGCTCCGATGAGAATTCCATCAGCGCGGTTAGTTTCAGCATACCGAGTTTGGTCTAGAATTACCTATCTTGTGCTTCCCGGGGCTTTCGGTCTAATTCTGAGACCCTTTGTAGAATTTGGCCAAAATGGCGCTTTGGGTGTGGGACCCATTTTTTTTAAACAACCTCGTATGAAATTTTCGACTGTGTCGTTGAGTTTGCGATGTCGAATTTGATGGTGTAGCATATCTCGTTTGCGTGCATGGGGTTTCGAACGAATCCCGAGCACCCCAGCATGGCACCCGATTCATATATACATATATATATATATATATATGTGTGTGTGCGTGTGTCAGCGTGACACTAGATTCAATAATATACATATATATATATATATTTATGCTAGTGTGGCATCCGATCCAATAAATAATAATATATGTATGTGTGTGTGTGTGTGTGTCGGTGTGACACTAGGTCCAATAAATAATATATATATATATATGCGCTGACGTGGCATCGGATCCAATAAATATGTATATATGTATATGTATACGTGCCGGCGTGGTTTACAATTAGTGTTACGCATAATGTATATTTAATTATTTTCATTTTTTTCTTTGTACAATATTTATTTTAATTTCTTCCTTGCTTTAAACTTTTTATTTTTTCTCTTTCATTAATTTCTTGTCTTTTCACTTTTATTTATTTTTAAAAAAAACTATGTGTATTATTTTTAAAATAATAAATTAAAACGTGTACTTTAGTTTTTAACATTTAATTTTTTTTGTTTTATTTGATTTTCTTCACTTATTTTGACATCCATTTGAAATTAGCTTATTTTAAATACATTTTTGAATTAAATTTGGAATTAAATCAAAAGAAAAGACAAAGAAAATAAAAAGAATCAATAGAAAAAAAAAAGATAAAAAATATATTGAATGAAAGTAAGAAAAAAAAAATTTTAAATAATGTGTTTTGACTTAATTTTAATAAAAGATAAAAAAAAAGAAGAAGATTTTAAATAAATTAAAAAATAATAATAAATAATTACACACGTGGTAAACACGTGTTTTATAAACATAGTCAACTTACCAAGTTGAAGGTACCATGTCAGCACAAAAGGTGCAAGAAAATACAGAAAAACTGAGTTTTTTTTTTTGGAGGGGGGGGGAATAGGACCCTGGTTAAGTTAAGGTCTGTCGCTGGAATTTCAGTTATAGTTCAAGGAGGTACTTATGTATTATCTCTAAAAATGATGGACTATGAATTTTATTATTATTTACTTTAGTAAATACCAATAGATTTGACGGGGATAAAATATGTCATTCACAATACAAAAAGTTTATATAAGGTATTTTAGGATAAACGTGCAATGCGCGTTCCCAAAACTAGTATGATATAATGAGTAGTAGACCCAAGATTTTCATTAAGGAGTGTCAATAGTTCTAGTAAAAAATATAATTACGAACACACGACCTCAAAAAAAATTCACAACACAAATTTTACCTCCATATACAATGTAATTTTCCGTCAAAAGGGTGTTACTCGACACCCCTTGGATGAGGGTGGGTCCGCCCCTGGGTATAATAGGTACAAGTAATTGTTAACACATGATTTTATATCATTTTGAACTATTCTTTCTTCCTTTTCCCCCCATATGTCCAATTAATATTTCATATTTTTAGCTATTTATTGTATAGAATAAATAGGGATTCTTTGAGATTAATTCGTGACCCAAAAAAAAAAAGATTAAGGCATGACAAGAGTTTTGCCTCTCTACTTACTCCAAAGAAAATTCAAGTCTTGATATGTTAATTTTTTTTTATAGTCTTGATATCTTTACTTTTTCCTAAGTATTTTTATTTTTTAAAGGAAAAAATATGCAAATATATCCCCTCAATTTTATGATTTAGAGCGAATATACCTCTCGTTAAAAAAGTAGTGCATAAATACCCTCGTCGTCTAACAAATAGTGCATATTTTAACTCATCGTCTAATAAATGGTACACATTTACCCTTTTTATTAGCAGACATATATTTACTTAATTCAAAGGAAATCCTAAAAAAAATTCTAACTTGGCCTCATTTCATATTTATGCCCTTCAACTTTGGGTGTGCACGAGTAGACACTTAAACTTGTATAAAATTGAACAAATGGACACATGACTCCTACGTGACATAATACAGATAGGACGCCACATAGGACTCAAATTTCCATATAGGATGCCACGTAGGACGTGTGTGTATATTTGTTCAAATTTATACAAGTTTAAGTGTCTATTTATGCACTCCCAAAGTTGGAGGGCATAAATGTAAGTTGAGGTCAAGTTAAAGGGCATATTTATGTGTTATTAAGAAATCATTTTTAGGATATTGTTTTAGTTCGATAAATATATGTTGGGTTCGAAAGTTATCAGGGCATCATGCGGAATCTTACAATTGCAAAGCATATGGCGATAAATTAGACGACACATAAAACTATACTAAAAGAAACATATATAATTATATGATATGACCAATTGGCCTACATATTTAAAAATACTAATTAAAAGCGTAAAAATTGTAGAGAGAAAATCTCCCTATAAACAAAAATCTCTTAACGACTACATTGTAAATTATATTGTGTTCATGGTATGAGAAGGGTGGTCTTCAATTTATAGAGTTTCATACCTTTCCTCTAAGGAAAGAATAACCAAATATGTACAGAAAATAATCATTTTTTTTCAGGAAAAGTTAAAGCATTTATGCTAATACTTTAACTTCCTTCAAGAGAAAAGTAAAACTCAAATATGATAAGAAAATCATAGCAAAATTCTAACAATATAAGACTGTTAATGAAAAATGTAAATAAACACCATTTGATAAATATGGAGGATATACACATATAACTTTTTAACAAAGGGTATACTCACTTCAACGCCAAAGTTAAACCGGATATATAAAAGCAAATGTAAAAGCAAGACTTCTCCAACAGAGTCAAAGTCTTGGGGTGTCCCAAAAGGAAACTAATTACCCTATTCCACAAAATTCATGATTAAAGAACAAGATGAACTGATCACTATATAAAGTCTTTGAACCTCATTGTAACTAGCCACAGCTAATTCTTTCTAAATTCTAAAGTTCTAATAGAATCGAGATAGCCTTCAATTATTTTCACTTAATAGCACTCATGTTGTTTCACTTATGTGTGGCTAGTTTAGCCATGACTCAAACCAACATTACCATTGATCAATTAGCTCTGCTTTCCATGAAATCCCAAAACCAATCATGCGCAGAACTTAGTGCGTCGGGTTGACCATTATCTGAGAAGAAAAGGACACAAATTTAGAGCATGTAGTCATGTACTTAGAAAATAGCCACCCCAAATTCCAAGTAGATTAAGATTATATAAAGGAGTGGAAGAGAAAATTATATGTAAATAAACTTTTTTTCCAAAATAATATGCCCACTCTCACATTACAAAATACAGAATCACCTATAAGACAATACCCGTGAAAATCAAGCAAAAATCGTAGAGCACAAAGTGTCTTTCTGGTCAGCACAAAGTATTCAATTTTCAAGTCACCCGAACTTCCCTACCCCACCCCACTTACAAATTTTTTTTTAAAAATTCAATTTTTTTTCTTTTAAAAGTTAAAAAAATTTCACCCCTCACCTCCATTGTACGTCGACCCGAACCCCCTACCCCCACCCTACCCCCAATTTAAAAAAAAAAATCAAAAAGTTTCATTTTAAAAAAAGGCATAATACATAAATATGTCGTTTAATTTAGCCTCAGCTCACATTTATGCCCTCCAACTTTGGGTCTACACAAGTAGGTATTTAAACTTGTATAAAGTTAAATAAATAGATATACGCGTCTTACTTGGCATCCTACATAGCAATTTTCATCCTATGTGGTGTCTTATGTGTATTGTGTCACGTATGACTCATGTGTCTACTTTTTCAACTTTATACAAGTTAAGTGTTTACTTGTGCACACCCAAAGTTGGAGAACATAAATGTGAAATGAGACCAAGTTAAATGACACATTTATGTATTATCTCAAATAAAACATTAGTTTTAGTGCAATTAAGAATTTTTATTATGAGTGGGTCATCTATGAATATATATATATATGCATTTCCATATTTTAACCATTTTGACCATATTTGTATAAACTTTTAAAATAGATTAGCCCATATTTAACCTTTTAAAAAATATGAGTAAATATGAGTTAAATGGACTCCTTTCAGATAATATCTCAGATAGTCACTCAACTTTGAATAGTTCACTTACAAAGTCATTCAACTTAGACTTGTTCACTTAGAAAGTCACTCAACTTTGTTTTACAACTCAAAAGTCACTCAATTATTGGTATTTCACTTAAAAAGTCACTCAACTATTGATATTTCACTTAGAAAGTCACTCAATCAATTTAAATGATTTTTTCATTAAATTTTATTGAAATCTAATTTTATTTTAAACTTATGTTTTAAAAAAATAATAAAATATCTATTTTAATTATCTTATTAACCCGCTCCAATCATTTAATTACTATAATTTTTTTGAAAAAACGTACAGTAGCAATTGACTAAAAAAAATTCTCTTTTCCGTTTTAGCAATTGTCTAAACTAAAATTAAATAGACTGAAAAATGATTTTTTTTAGAAAAAGAAGAAAAAAAAAGTCAGAATCGAGAAGTAATCAAATTTAACGCACAGTAGCAATCTTATTATTTTTAAAAAGAAAATAGTTTAAACAAAAAATATATTTCAACAAAATTTAATAAAATAATTAAAATGAATAACTTATTTTTAAAAAAAGTAAGTTTAAAACAAAAATTGTATTTCAACAAAATTAATTAAAAAATTATTTAAATTAGTTGGGTAAACTTTTTACGTAGAATATTAATAATTGAGTGACTTTCTTTAAAACATAGTTTAAAATAAAAATTAGATTTCAACAAAATTTAATGAAAAAATCATTTAAATTGATTGAGTGACTTTCTAAGTGAAATATCAATAGTTGAGTGACTTTTGAGTTGTAAAACAAAGTTGAGTGACTTTCTAAATAAACAAGTCTAAGTTGAGTTTCTTTGTAAGTGAACTATTTAAAGTTGAGTGACTATCTGAAATATTATCTCGGACTCCTTTCACCTTATGTGAGTTGAAATTGCCACCCCTAAAGTAGGGCTTGAACTTTTTTATGATTTTTGTGCTTATTGTAGCAGGATCGTAAAAAAGACTAAATAAATTGCCGAGCTAATTATCAAAATAAAATTATGGGTAAGAGCAGAGAAATTATTATTAGTGGCCTCCCGTGAAGCCCAAAATTAGGTACTCCCTCAGTCCCCATTTTATGTGATACATTTTCCTTTTTAGAACGTCATCTTACTATAATTGTAAATAGGGAAGAGGGCCTGATATACCCCTCAACTTTGTCATTTAGAGCTGATATACCCCTCGTTATGAAAGTGGCTCATATATACCCTTACCGTTATACAAATGGCACACATATACCCCTACCGTTACAAAAGGAGCTCACATATACCCTTCATCTAACGGAAGTGAAAAAGTTAGTTTTACATTTATATTTTTTACTTTTAATTTTTTTTAAAATGATGTAGGGGTATATATGACCATTCTAGCAAAGTTGAAGGTATATTTTAATCTTTTTCATACATAAATTATTTTTTTGACTTGTTTGATTATCATCATTTGAATTTCTTATTCTTATTTTTTCTTTAATTCTTTAGAGTAAAGTAAAAAAATTTAAAACTAACTATTTTGTGGCTATATTATAATTTAAAACTATTTTTTCAGCTATATTTTAATTTAATTTTTGTATTTGTAAAAAAAAATGGGGAATCTATAATAAATTTTACAATAAAATTAGTGAAACATAAAAAAAATTGACCATCAAAATAATAAATTTAAATTAGTCGTTGAAATAAAAAGTAAAAAAAAAAATACATGTGAGGATGATCAAATATACCCCATATAGATTATATATATATTTTTTAAAATAATTAAAAAATTAAATTAAATTAATTTTTTTCACTTTCGTTAGAGGAAAAGGGTATATGTGAGCCATTTCTATAACAGTAGGGGTATATATGAGCCACTTTCATAACGAGGGGTATATCAGCTCTAAATGGCAAAGTTGAGGGGTATATCAGGCCCTTTTTCCTTGTAAATAATTTAACTTTAAAATTCTCCTTTTACCTTATTGAAATGATTTGCAGCCACACAACTATTTAAGGATTGGTTTGGACCACAAATTTCAAAAGTCTTTTTTTTTTTAAATACTGTGTCAAGTCAAACGATACCACATAAAATGAGTGGAGGGAGTTGAGATTCGAGGAAAAACTAATTTGACCATCTCGTAAGCCATATAGATCATTTATAACTTGAGAAGCTCAGAACATCATAGCAAAAGGTGTAAGAATTACGTTGTACACTTTAAGCATTCTCATTTTATTTTTTTTAGCAAGAAATCTAGATTTACCAACAAAACAAAATAAATAATAAGTAATTTCTATTTCTCATTAACATTTTTGTAAGAGCAGAATCAAGGAATTCGGATAATTGCGACTGTATACAACTAAATAGAATATGTATTTTTATAGATAATAGAAGCCATTTATATCATGATTTCATAATGCTTGTTTCCAAACAACAACAAGAGGGGAAACCACATGGTGTTTCCCGTCTGACCAAGTTAACTTTCCTACTTCCACCACTGAGTTTAAACTTGTAACGGCCAAATTCTCAGCCTTAATTCGAACCACATAACTTTGTTTTTGACCCTTTCCTCTAAAATTCATACTCGTCGGAGTTACTGTCACGGTCGCATTTTTAGGATTTGTCACTGATACTGTGTAGGTCGATGGTGTCTCACCAACATGTGTAACAGTCCTTGTCACTTGTACTATTGCTGGTTCCTGCGATTGCATCGAATAAATAACTACTGAGATTGCTGGATAATTCAAATTCCAAGGCTTATGATCATGCTTCCCTGTGCATTTCCCTGATCTCTTAACAATCTGTTTAATATCCCTACCACTATAATTAGAAGCACATAAAAAGTTCAAGTAATCATCGGCAGTTATGTCGTACACCAATCCAGGATCAACAGCCTTCTCGGGATCAACGTGCCCTGCACCCATGTCCATTGTCGTTGAATTGTTATAGGATGTTTCATCTAGTAATGGATTGCCTTGTTGATCTTGGGTGTATGCAGTTGTCATGAGAGCTGAACGAATCATTGCTGGTGACCAGTATGGGTGAGCTCCTTTGAGTAAAGCAGCTAAGCCGGATACATGTGGACAGGACATAGATGTTCCTGAAGCAATATTGAATTGGGTGCGACGTTGGTCAGATGATAGCTCTGTAGGTGCCACACCATCCGGCCAAGCTGCTAAGATATTAACTCCAGGTGCAATCACATCCGGCTTGAGAACAAAAATAGACTCGGCGCTAGGTCCTCTTGAAGAGAAAGATGCAACTACAGGTGCCGGTTTAACCCCAACTTGAGTTTCGTAGAAAGTCATAGTAGCTGTTGGATTGGCGTTAGAGTTAATGTAATCATGAATGAGGTTACCCGCTGACTCAGTCACCCCTAGACCAGGGATCAAGTGTGCATCTGCAACTAGGCCTTCTCCCATGGGGTTTATGTTTGCTACAACTACTCCAACACCACCGGCATCCTTAACGATCTCTCCTTTTGACACTCTTGGAGTGCCACCACGATCACAGACCACAATCTTCCCACGTACACGTTCTTTATCTAGAGAATCAGGCATACATGTTGCTGAAGAAAAGCTACTAGAATGCCTAGCACCATTTCGTAAACCCACTGATGCATTACCACCATAAATTAAGGGTAAATGATGAAAAGTATTGTCATGTAAAGGATGATCACCTCTATATATTGATGAACCAGTGATTCTCTTTCCATTTCCTAGAACAAAATCAGCAGGAAATTTTCTATCAATCGTGCTTGCTCCAACAGTTGTAATCCATGGAGCTACATTCGTTACGCTCATTGATCTTGGACCTTCGTTGCCTGCTGAAGCGGAGATAAAAACGCCTTTCTCCATTGCTCCAAAGGATCCTATTGCTATGGGATCGAGATTGTAAGGAACAGCACTACCACCTATAGAGATCGAAATAATGTTGACACCATCCTCCACAGCTTTATCAAATCCCGCTAAGATATCAGAATCCATACAACCCCTTTTCCAACAAACCTTGTAGGCAGCAATCCGTGCCTTTGGTGCTACACCGACAGCAACCCCTTTAGCGAATCCCAAGAAAGAAGCATTCCCGACAGCTCTGCCAGCTGCCGTGGATGCTGTATGCGTTCCATGCCCCACAGTGTCTCTTGCAGACTTTATATCAGTAGAAGAATTCATACTCCCCATTTTTGCCAGATAGCCAGATGTAAAGTATCGCGCTCCAATAATCTTTTTATTGCAATTAGCTTTTGTAAATTTTTCACCCACCGTACATTCCCCTTTCCAAAAGGATGGAATAGGTCCCATGGCTTGATCATGAAAACTTGGTCTTTCTGGCCATATACCCGTATCGAGCACACCAATAACAACATTAGAACCAGAATCAGATTCGGTTACAAGATTAGACATCGTAGAAGCTGAATCCAACCCCATAAAGTGAGGTGAACGAGTGGTATGAAGTTGGCGAAGACGATCAGGTAAAACTGAAAGAACACCATTGAAACTAGACAGTTGTTGGGCCTCTAATGCAGTGAGTCTTGCGGAGAAGCCATGGAAAACAGTTTTATACACATGAAGGAACTCCTCATCCTGATCTTTATCATTAGTACTTTTAAGAGGATTATACCTTAGGCTACTAAGGGTGGAACTATACCAGTGCTCGAGATCAGAAAACGCAGAAGGTTTCAAGTCATTTTGGACTCTAACAATGTAGGATTGTTTGTCTCCAGCAAGAGTGAGTGTTAATGTTAAGAAGAAAGAACAAGTGAGAAACAGAGGAAGTTGAAGAGTGTGAGATGGAGGAGCCATTTAGTGAGTTAGTAATGTGAAGGAAAGAGGTCCCAGTTTGTATACTTTGGGTAAACAACTATACTTATATACAAGTTAGAACTTGGAAAAGAAAAACGTCTAATGCCGGCAAGATTAGCATGACGGAAGACAAGGACAAAATCATCAACTTTTGTGCTACCTAAACAACTTTCCTTTCTCACTAAGGAAGTCGAAACAATCTTTTCTTTTTTTTCCGGCTTGTAATCACTACTACTAACAAGGGAATCTTTGTAACTTAGTTGATTGGCTATCTGAACTCTCACTTTGTTGGTGAGGATTCGATTCATCATATTATAATCCCCTCCCCCATTTCCTCTTCTCCACCCCCAATTTTTGAAAAAAAATAATAATCACTACTACTAGCATGTTTTCTTCTTTTAAGTTTTTCTTGTCTTTTTGCTACCTGTTTTTCTTCCTCTTTAAAGGTGCAGGAATTGGTAAAAATGGTACTCTTTGTCTGGAAATGAATTTAACGTGTAATTTAGAAGAGTAAATTCGTTAGATAGTTATTCATGTTTAAAAATTTACCTTATTTTATTATTTTTGTTTTTTTAGCATCACAATATCACCTAATTATTTCTATTTTTCTCAGAATATATTCTTCTCAGCTAATGGGATATCATGTCACATTATTTTTTTTAACAATACAAAAAAAGTTTGTTTAATTTCTCTATAATCAACTTGTTTTACATATTCAATTGAAGCATTTATCAATTCTTGAATTTTATAAAAGATACTCTATTATTTATTTGTCAATAATTTTAGAAAATAATTATCAAAATACAATAATGTAGTGAAATAAATAAATGGAACAGTAGGATTCAAATAAATATTTTAAATTGTTAATTATTATAATTTTATAATATCGTTCACATAATTTTTAAATATCTAATTAACTAAAAAATAAGACGAATAAATTAAAATGAAAAAAAATACACAAAGTCCATAAATATCTTCTATTTAGTTAGTAATTTTAAATTGTGATTTTTATGTTCATGTTGAAACGCCTAGAAATTGAGGAGAAAAAGAAACGGTGGAGGCTTTTTGACGTGAAAAATGACCAAAAATATCTTTGGCGTTACATTTGGCTATTCTTCTTTTTTTCCTTAAAAGAAGGTTGGTGTCATTTGGAGAAAAACATGTCTAAAGAGGTAACAAAACGTCAGAATTGGTTTGTATTTCAGGGAAAGTGTTTGGTGGCTAGTGTAACGTCAAAATTGGAAGTATTCAATTTTCAAATAGTATCACGTAACCATCTTTGAAATCTCAACCCTTGCATATACAAGCCTAGTAACAAACTATTCATACCAACCTGGATTGTAGTGCAACGATGGGACTGCTTCACCCTTAACCTGAGGTCATGGAGAAAAATTATGTTGGGAGCGTCACCCCCAAATGGACCCTGTAATGCGCAATTCGGATTTAATCGACACTCTAATGTGGGTTCCGAACACAGCGTGGAAAAAAAAAACTAGATATAGTTCACAAAGTACTAGAAAATATCTATATGTATTTGGCTATAGATTTTTAAATCTCTTTATAAAATTAGATTTAAGTGAAGTTTCAGAATATATTTAATCATAATATTTCAAAATATATATATCACTTAAAAAAAAACAGCAACAACATGAAACATAACATATATTTTAGGTTCTAATTTTTTTTTAAAAAAAAAATACCCAACTACACAAAGTGCAAACATATTTGTTAATCCTAAATTATGCAGAACCTTCATATGTAATGTTCATCATTATTATTGCAAATCATAATCTTATATACATATGCGACACAAAATTATTATTTTTATAATGAATTAGATAATATATTATTCTAGAATTATAATACGATATTTTAATAAAAACTGCTAGTAACTCAATTACTAACTACTATAATTCGTCAAATTGCAATTAGTCACAAGGAGCAATCAGTTAAAAGAGATAACAATAGGAGATGAGAGACCCTATATATCGACAAAGATTTGCATAATTGAAAAAAATATTATACACTACAAACTAATATTATCCAATATAGAAGATAAGAGTCCTCATATATTGGCAAGGTTTACGAATCTGTTTTTTTTTTACACAAGTCAAGCAAAACAAACTTGAAGTAAATTCATACACGTCAAGCAAAATAAATCAAAAGTAATTGATGTGGTTTTTTTTTTATATATATAAAATATAAAAATTTAGGGCAAATTTCTAATTTTAAAAGAAATCAGTGGTTATATCGTGGCCCAAAAATAAGTTTGAAGCAAATTTTAAAATTTGGAATTAATCTCCCAAAAACTAGATAATTTCTATGACCAAAGTGATATTTAGTCCAAAGAAATTATTTTTAAATACTTTCAAAATCTTTGTCCAAATGGGTCCTATGTATGCTTTCAAAATATTTTATTTATGAAATACAATTAAAATATATACCAAGCAATAATATCCGATAAATTAAAGAAGAAATGAATATGATTCTTATTTAATTATACTAATCAACATTAGCGTATAGCACCGAATACACACTAGCTTGGAAGGTTTTGAATTATGGAATAAGCTTATTTTAAAAACTATTTTTCAAAATAGTATTTTTGATAAGGAACAATTTGTTCTAAAAATATTTTCCAGAAACAACTAGTGTTTGGACATGATTCCCCGCTAGGTCTTTTTCTCTGTATCTATGTTTTCTCGTCGTTTAAAGTTTTTCTATAGCGACCCCAAGTCGTTAAACTTGTTAGGACTAACAGTTCGATCACCTAGTCGTTCGTTTGGGTTTTGTGCAAGTTATTGTGTTTTGGAGCTTTTGAAGTTTGAACAGTTGACTTTGGTCAAAACATCATGTAAACGACCTCAAAATGGAATTCTGATGGTTCCGTTAGCTCTGGATGGTCGAGTTTGGTCTTGATGGAGCCTTGGTCCGGGCCCCGAGGCTCCCGGAACGGTCTTCGTTGAAAGTTTTGACAGTTGCATTGAGTCTGGAATGCCATTACTGCATGGGTAGCATATTCGATTTGCATTAAGTGGGGCCCAAACTAATTTTGAAGATTCGGCGGAGACTTTGAGATTTTCATCCCAAAAGCTGGTGCAACCGCTCCCGTGGAGCCTAGGCTAGCTCCTACGGAGAGCAGGCCGCTCCTGCTAAGCTGACCACGCTGCCAGGCTCGCGCATGCAGAGCCTTGGCTGCATATGCGCTCTCACGCCTGCAGAGCCTTGGCTGCATATGCGCTCTCACGCCTGCAGAGCCTTGGCCGCACCTTCGATCTCATGCCTGCGGGGTCAAGGCCCCTCCTGCGGAGCTGGTTAGTCAATTGACCTTCGCATCGTCGATCCCTTCTTTGCTTCAGCGACATTGCTCCTGCGATGTCGGGGTTGCTGAAGCGACAATTATAATGATTAAATCACTGAAGTTCCTTCATTATTTCAGTTCGTTTTATAGAGTTTGGGATCTCGTTTCTTGGAGAATTCTTGTGGTAATTATTGCTTTGAGCTGGGAGTGGTGTTGGGATCTTGTTAGACTTATTGTTGGCGCATTTAAACCTGTAAGTCTCCTTCAATTTCCTCCATTTTAGCCTTTAATGGTGAATTCTTGATCTTGCTGTTGCATGATCTGTTTTGGTTCGTTTTAAAGCTCGGATTGTGCCTGTTTTCGAGGCACAAGTTCCTTGAAATAAATGCTACCTATTGATGGAGGTAATTTTGGGATTCCTCCCGCGGGTTTCACAATGTTGTTTTGACTCGTTTTTAGTTCTGTTTTCAATCGCTACAAATTGGGTGTCAAAACGTCTTTATTGACGCCATGATCATTTATTTGATAGCCTGGCAATGTTCATAGGCAGTTCGGAAGGGAAAAACTTCGGTTTATTAGATTTTGGAGCACGCGCGATCAGTATCAAGGTAGGCTATGGCTTATGGATCTTAGATTGTGCTTATGTTGGTATTTTCATGGTGTTTAGCTAGATTTGAGAGGGTTATTAGCATGATTCATATTTAGTTGATAGAATTTTTGCCTTAGCTTGTATTTTTGGGTATTTTCGGGGTAAATAACATGTTTTACCTTGCCTGCGATGCCTATTATGCCTGGTTGATCTTTATGCCTAGTGTATTGATGCTTGTGAGTTACTCTTGGCCTAAGTCTAGGCTTAGACTAGTGATTGCCTTAGAAAGTGCTGTTTGGAGCCGCTATGCCTAAGAAATCCTCCGACGTTGATTCAGACAGTTCTAGCTCCTTATAGATTAGTGTAGCAGATTTGGGTCTAATAGTGTGAATCCTTAGCACGATGACAACTTGTAACACCCCAAAAGAAATCTCTAAGTTAAAATTCGAACCGTACATTGTATGCGTATAGGATCATACCAGATGATTCCGAGTTGCTCATGTGTGTTAAGGTTCATTCCCAAGTGTAGGAAGTATATTGAAAGCGATTTAGGGTCATTAGAGACCTCTAGCACTAAGTCGAGTTCAAAGTCTTTCCTACTCGCTAAGTTTTTCCATGAAATCGTGTAAGGGTCAACTTCAAATGACCATATCTCTTAGAATGAAGATTAGGTGGCCCATGACCCACCAAATAAAGTTCTATAAGTCATCTTTCCAACTCCGTCAAGTTTGCATTAATAACAGTTCGGAGTAAAAAGTTATGACCGTTTTACCAGAGATGCTCCAATATGAATTTTGTTCCAGAAACTACGATCAGAAACTACGAGTCATGAAAGCATCTAAGAGCCATGGATTGGGCACGTGAAATGGGATCAGAGACTTGAAATTTTCACTTGAGTTCCATGGAACCAATCCACGAGCCGTATATATCACCCGTATATCATGTATATGTGTTGTATATCAAATTTTCCAGATTTCATTAAAATACTATTTTGAGTTTCTTTTCACACTTTTCACCCCTTGATCAACCCCAACAGCCCCTTAAATCTCTCTCCAATTCTACTAAGTACTGGTAAGTATTCTCTATGATTTTACATTATAAATCCTAGAATTTCTACAAGATTCTAACATCAAATTCTCTTTCTATTATATCTCTAGTGAAATCAAATATCCAATTCTAGGGTTCAAGACTTGATTTTTGAACAAGTCCATTAAGAATCCTTCCTTCGAAATCAAGATAAGCATATTTTCACGATTTCCTAGTGATTCTAACATATGATTAAATGTGATATTTAGCTACAAAATTATTAGATATGACACAAAATTTGTCACTAATTATTCACCTTTTATGACAAAAGCTACATTTCGTATTTAAATGCATGTGTAACATACTTTTAGTGACGAAACATACAATTTCATAGCAAAGTTTTGTCCATTAAAGTTTTTCACCAAAATATAATTTGGCGTCATTTATTAAGTATCATTAGTGAAGAGTTTGAAGTTATCTATGTCACATGATTTTGTTGCTATTAGTGTATCAAATTTGTGACAAACTGTTATTTATCTTTAAATTAATTACAATGTTGGATATAGAAATATATCGTCACAAAAAATAAATTGTTGCAATAGCGACAAATTATAGTTCTTAGTTAAATGTTGCAAGCTTTAGCCACAAATTTTTTTATTTAATAGTGACCTTAGTTTTTGCTTCTAATAATATAAGTAGTTAGTGATGATTATTTTGTTATCTCTAATTAACCTGCGACTTAATGACAACATAGTGTTGTCACAAAACATACAATGTTTAGATAGTGACCGATCTTAGGCATATTTATATGCCGGTTTATCAATAATTGCCCACATTAGTCTTGTGTTTAAGAATAATCTTTAAACTATTTGTTGTGTTTTGAGTAACTTGTAATGATTGTGCATTAAGACATGTGATTAGATTATGCAGGAGTTCTCGAGAAAAAAATGGAGTCTATGGAAGAAAGTGCGAAGAGGGAAGCATGAATGCAAGCTAAGTGCCGATGGAAAGAAGAGAAGAATTGGGCCTGGCAGCCTTGGCGTACTGGTAGCGTGCCACGCCAGGCCCTGAACTGCTGAGGTAGGGCAGCAGGCGCAATGCTGGCGCTCCACGTCAGGCAGTGAACTACTGAGGCTTTATTCAGGGGCTATCCTGGCGCCCCACGCCAGCCTATGCCCAAATTTTCCAGCAAAAATTGGGTAAATTAGGACTCCTATTTTGGTCTAAATAGGGAATATTCTTTTGTGGGAACTCTATATAAAGGACCCTAGGGTTATTTTGTAAAGGGTTGACTAATTTTTAGTGTGCAAGAGCAAGGAATTACAATTCATCTTAGGTTTCAATTTTCTTCTTCTTCTTTTCTTCAGTATTAGTAGCTAAAGATCCTTGTTCTGGGGCTACGGCTATGGGTAATTGTTGAACATCGATTGTTTTGAATTAATTATTGGTTATCGCTTAAATTACTTTTGTATTCTTGTTTTAGTATTTCATACTTGATCACCATAGAAATAAATATCTTGTCTATTCTTGTACTCGAGAGATGAAGAGGTAGATAGACCAAAAAATACAAAGAGCTTGATCTAACTTGCATATCACTTGTTTAGACTTGTGTTTAGGAGTGACGTCCGGACGAACACCAAGCTTGGTTACGAAACATGATGAAATATAAATGCTCGCCAATTAGGACTGCCTATCCCCGCTCAACGATGTAGTTGGAGTAGGCGATTAGAGATCGAGAGATCGTGATCATAAAATCAACCCTGTAAATCAGTAATTTGATAACCTTAGTTAATTCATTACATGAGATGCGATACATGAAACCATAAGCGCGTTGCAGCCCTGAAATTGTCCCAATTACTGTAAGTTAATTTTTTAAATTTAATTCTTGCGTTCTTTTATTTCTTTTGACACTCTTAAAAAAATAGTTAGACTAGTATAATTTAGTAAATAGTTAATTGACAAGTCCCTATGGATTCGATAATCCGGCTCTTTTAGAGCCACTATATTACTTGCGCGACCACATACACTTGCGTGTGAAATTAGGAGCAACAAGTTTTTGGCGCCGTTGCTGGGGATTTAGAAATTAACTATTCTTCTAGGTTATACATTTTCTCTTTGTTTATTTATTTTTTTGTTTTATTTTTTAATTAATTTTTCTGAACAATTAATTTTTTTTCCTTTGAATAATCTCGTACTCTTATTGATATGGCTGATTGGGATAAATTGTTGTTGGGTGACGGTTGTCCTAACTCTTATTCCCCTCCCTCGAACCCCTATTATGATTCTTTTGTTATTTGTGATGTTGGCAGGGGTGATGAAGTGGAGAATGCAAAACAAGAGGCTCTCAATGTGAACTCATTTATGGAATGTATAGAAATGCTGGACAAAGTTAATTTAAAAATCACGGAACAAATATTTGAATGAGTGGAAGAGCAATCAAATATCATGGAACTGCAGGATAAGCTTGACGCTATTCAATTGCAAATTACAGTCCTAGCTAAATTAGAGGAAGAGATTAAATCCCAACAAGGAGAAAGTTGTGAAGAAGCAGAGATAGTGAGCCAATCTTGGCTACAAGAACAAACTCAACTTCTAAAGTTTCAAGAATCTATCCGTGATTGTCTGACATACATGGCAACCCAACTGATTAAAGGAAGAGTTGAGCTCACACAAGAAATAGATCAATTTGGCTTAAATATTCATGACTTGGAGACTCACATGAACAAAAAGATTGAGGCTTCTGATTCCCAATCACCAATTGATGTGGATGATAACCAACTAGTGGAGCAAAAAGAGGAATTCCAACCATTCAATTATACCGTATTCCTTAATGCCGATGTTGATAAAGAGTACAAAAGTGAGAGAGTTGTAAATAATGCTGCTTTGGAGTTGAGGCATCTTGAATCTCATTCAAAACACTTGACTATAGATGAGGAACAAGGACCCTACATCCTAAAGTTTTCTAATCCACGTAGACAAAACAACATTCCTCACATAAGGGCCAATAAGTGCAAGATGCGACATTTATTACTTGGTTCCTTTATCTTTATACCACCGCCCCTTGAGAGGAGTAGAAAAGTTGATGCAAAGTTAGGGGTGCAATTCATAAGTTCAAAGTGAAAAGAAAAGTGGTGAACTTAATTAGGTGGTGCTGTGACATTAAATTAGGCGCTTATTGGGAGGCAACCCAATTTATAATGTAGCTTTTTATTTTTATTTTTATTTTTATAGTGTCATTTTTTTCTTTTGGTCTTGTTTGTGCAGATTAGGGGAAGTCTGAGTACCCAAGCATTTGAAGCAAAGGAGCACGTTTGAGCTTAAGTGTGGGATGCGTACAACCCTTGATGAAAATTAAGAGAACATGCTACTAGCTAGGCCTAAAGGCCTCAGGGAGTTTTCCTAACCATTGTTTTAATTTTATTTGATGCTTTGGGGACATAGCATCTTTTTAAGTGTGGGGTGGAGGAATGAATTCCTAGTTTTTACTGCTTTATCGAGTCTTTTTGTATTTTTAGGTGGATTCCTTGGCTTTTATTTTTGGTACTTTTCCTGAGGATAATCCCTTTGAACCGACTAGGACTAGTATTTTTGTTTTAGTTTCATTGAATTGTAGAAGTGACTTTCTCGATGATGGATGGATGACAACCGTCTTAAGGGAAAATTAGTCACTAGGAGTAGTAGCTTGTGAGAAACCGACCTTTTGGTACTTTGGCACTTTGTCTTGAGACTTAGCTAGACGTCGTGGGTAGTCCTACTTGTGTGCAACTTGAAAGAACTTGGTCACCTTAAAACAACCATAGACTCTTTGTTTTGACTCTAAATTAATAAAAGTTGAGCTTAATTGTGTGGAAACACCGTAATGTGATTTATATGAGCATGCTAAAGAGTGATTGTATCCTTACTTGTGTTGTGATGCCATGTGTGGAAACTGATTGCTTAGTTCTTGCATTGAATGACATCTAGAACATGCCCCGTGTGTGCTTAATAAGTAACTTGTATGAATTATGGAACATGATTGAGGCTTTTCTTTGAATAGCCAATTCTCGCTCTTTTGTATGCTTCCAAATGAATGATCCTTAGTTAAGCCTCGTTGAGCCTCTTTGCCACTATTTTTTTATTAATCCACATATTGAGCCTAATCCATTTTTATTGATACCATGACCTTGTTTGATCTAAAATTTGATCCTTAATGCACTATGTTAAGAAGAAAAATGCAAAGAATGGTAGAAGTGAAATAGGGTGAAAATGTTGTTGTGTGGTAGACTCCAAGAAAATAGGTGGAAAAAGATGGCCCAGTGCTTGTGATGAGAAAAAGAAAAAAAATGATATTGCTTGAAAAAAAATTGAATAAATAAATTCGAAGCAAGTGCGTAAATAAACAAAAAAAAAGGGGGCAAAGCTTGAAACACTTGAAACATGAAGGATTTTAGTGAGGAGTGTACCACAAGAGAAGAAGAAGTATGTCGGAAAAAAAATAAAACATGTGCATTAGGGAGGAATAGTCACTAATTATATCCAAAATGCATCCTCCCTTACCTTTAGCCGACATTACAGCCAAATTCAAGTCCTCTTGATTCCATGATAATTACTTTGTGAAAATTGATGTACACTAAGGGCAGGCTTATGGCATGCTGGGATATGTAGGAATTTCATTTGGGAGAGTGAGTGCAAAATTTCAAAAAAAGGGCCTTGTATTGATATAAATGTGCGAACATAATGTTTGTAGAAGTGAAGGCTATACCAAAAATTGGCGAGGGCATCCATGACGCATGTTTGGGTATATTGTTATATGGTGTGTTCTTATATGATTGCATTAGCCCGAAATTATAGAAAAAAGAGTCATTCGTTGAGGCTATATGTTGTTGATAGGTAGGCTAGCATAAATCGTTAAAAATGTTGGATGTTGCATAAAGTGTGTACTACAAAAGCATGATTATATATGTTTGGTTGATTTTGAGGCGGGTAGATAAGTTCAAAGGTGGTGATGAAAAGGTGATATTGAAAAGTTTGTTCGAGGATGAACAAGAGTTTAAGTGTGGGGTGGTGATCTTAGGCATATTTATATGCCGGTTTATCAATAATTGCCCACGTTAGTCTTGTGTTTAACAATAATCTTTAAACAATTTGTTGTGTTTTGAGTAACTTGTAATGATTGTGCACTAAGACATGTGATTAGATTATGCAGGAGTTCTCGAAGAAAAAAATGGAGTCTATGGAAGAAAGCGCGAAGAGGGAAGCATGAATGCACGGCAAGGAAGCAAGTGCCGATTGAACGAAGAGAAGAATTGGACCTGGCAGCCTTGGCGTACTGGCAGTGTGCCACGCCAGGCCCTGAACTGTTGAGGCATTATTCTGGGGCTATACTGGCGCCCCACGCTAGCCTATGCCCGAATTTTCCAGCAAAAATTGGTTAAATTAGGACTCCTATTTTGGTCTAAATAGGGAATATTATTTTGTGGGAACTCTATATATAGGACCCTAGGGTTATTTTGTAAAAGGTCGACTAATTTTTGGTGTGCAAGAGCAAGGGATTACAATTCATCTTAGGTTTCAATTTTCTTCTTCTTCTTTTCTTAGGTATTAGTAGCTAAAGACCCTTGTTATGGAGCTGCGGCTATGGGTAATTGTTGAACATCAATTTTTTTGAATTAATTATTGGTTATCGCTTAAATTACTTTTGTATTCTTGTTTTAGTATTTCATGTTTGATCACCATAGAAATAAATATCTTGTCTATTCTTGGACTCGAGAGATGAAGAGGTAGATAGACTAAAGAATACAAAGAGCTTGATCTAACTTCCATATCACTTGTTTAAATTTGTGTTTAGGAGTGACGCCCGGACGAACACCAAGCTTGGTTACGAAACAGGATGAAATATAAATGCTCGCCAATTAGGACTGCCTATCCCTGCTCAACGATGTAGTTAGACAGCTAGTTGGAGTAGGCGATTAGAGGTCGAGAGATCATGATCATAAAATCAACCTTGTAAATCAGTAATTTGATAACCTTAGTTAATTCATTACATGAGATGCGATACATGAAACCTTAAGCGTGTTGCAGCCCTGCAATTGTCCCGATTAGTGTAAGTTAATTTTTTTATTTAATTCTTGCATTCTTTTATTTCTTTTGACACTCTTAAATAAATAGTTAGGCTAATATAATTTAGTAAATAGTTAATTGACAAGTCCATGTGGATTCGATAATCCGGCTCTTTTAGAGCCACTATATTACTTGCGCTACCACGTACACTTGCGTGCGAAATTGGGAGCAACAGTGACAATTTAATTTTTTGTAGCTGAATATTTATCTATTTGCTATGATTTTTTTATAGCTAAATATAAAAAATAATCTTTGGCTAAGCTTAAGTGCAGATCTATAGGGTAGTGAGGCGGTTCACAAGAACCCTTTGATAAAAAAACACACGGTATATATCAGATATTTTTTAATTCTTAATGTGTGTGTGTGTGTATATATATATATATATATATATAACTACACCACATATTGAGTTTGACTATATGAGTTCTCACTAATCAAAAGCCCAACTTTTATCAATGTGAAACTTATCCGTTTTATTCCATCTTCAAATGTTATCTCTAGTTTAGTAAGATAAACCATATATGTTTATGAAATTGTTCAAATGTCTTTTATTTGAATGTATAATTGATCGTTAGCTTTAATTTTTTTTAATTTATAAAGGATAAAAGCTCTAATATTATAATTTTATATTATAAACTTTAGTTTACATGATATATATATATATTGCTATTTTATGTATATACATATATTGTGAACATCTTGAACATAAATGTAGAGGTAGACTTAGTAGTTTATGGGGTTCAAAATTCCCCTCGAGGTTCCCAGTTGAAACATCAACCCATGAATAAAAGTAACACTCGGTAGATTGTGTCCATGGACAACATGCAGAAACCCCACATTATTTGTGTTCATTGCAGACATATATAAAAAAAATTGATAAAAATAAAATCAAAGTCAGCCACTTGACAAAAAAGAAGCATGCCACTAAAGACAACTCAAACCGAATATTAAAAATAGATTAACATCTCTAACAATTTATAAGTAACAATTAGTTATTTTTATGATAAAATATTTATGCAATACTACATAGCAAACTTCCTAGAAAAGCAATAGACCAAGGAATTTATATAAGAAAAACATTGCAAAATCAGTAAATAATATTAATAACCTAGTGGAGTATGGGGAGGGTAGAGTGTACACAAACCTTACTCCTACCTCATAGAGATAGAGAGAATATTTCCGAAGGATCCTATGCTCAAGTACAACAAATCAAAGTAGGTATGATAAATCACCCACACCTGAACCTTTAAACTTAGGACGACATGAAAAAAGAAGCTAAGGGACCAATTCAAAATAAAGCAACTTGCGTTGGACAAAAAAAGTGACAAACCTCATGGTCTAAAACATGCTTTATTTTGAACAAAAGAAATGTCATCGAATAAATACCAATTAATCTTTACCAAAAACCTTGGTAATAAGTAATAACATGCTAAATGCATGACACAAATCTGATATAAAGGAAAAAAATATATTTTATGGGTAAATAATATTAAGAAAAAATGATATGAATGAAAAGCCTCTATTACTTAAACGAATAAGTTTTCTAGGTCTTTTATAACCTCCAACACCAAAGAAATCATAAACTATTGTAGTGACTACACCATTCTTGACACATGACATACAAACATCAGATAGTTCAGGATGGAAAAATGTGGCTGCAACAGAAGAGTAGCACTTCAATTTGTCCATTTTGTGTTGTATCAATCACTTGTTACCACATACATTTAAATACGTACAACAGAAAAAGTTATTGAACAAAAAAGGTTAGATTTATACTCATATCATAACCTTTTGAACTAAATAAATCAATTTGCTGGCAAATAACAAACAAAACCAGGAAGGGGGACCAAGTCGACTGTTGCTACATATTATATTTCTTTTGGTTGTAGGTATGATCAATGTTATTAAGCTTGGGTAGTTGATGTTTAAAAAACAAAATTGTTCACATGTTAGTTCATAAAGTAGAATATTAATTATGTTTCTTGGTTTTTGAACTACATGTATTAGAGTATCAAGAGAGAGATGAAGCTCTGGAGCTAGCAGTTGTAGCCGTGACATCTGTGAATTGAATTTAGTTGGAGAAGAAGCTGAGCATCAAGAGAGATAAAGCTCCTGAAGATGTCAGTGAAGGTGAATCTATGGCCGGAGAGGAAGAAAAAGAAAAAGAAAAGGATGAAGACGGAAAAGAAAAAACATAGGAAGATCTGAAGAGATTCAGATAGAAGAATGAGATGGTGATGGTGAAGCTGAGAAATTATCATACCGAAAAAAGAATAGAGGAACACTGTACCATACAATTTTTAGTTGGTATGGTATTGATATAATATTTTGATTTGGATGGATGCTCTGTGGCATGTACAATTACAATTGTATGATACATTGTTCCTCTATTCTTTTTTCAGTATGATAACTTCACTATGTTTGACATAGGATTTTAATTTGGATGGATGCCTTGTGGCGTGTACACATTACAATATTTTGTTTTTAAATTTTCTATCAAGTAATTCACTATAAATAATTGGGTGAGTCAAAATATTATAATCCCAAGATAGTTAAATTTATTTTTTAAAATGCTAGTTTTTATTCCTTTTAAAAACCTGTAAGGGCTTGTGACCAATAGATACCTCAATTTATCTTTAAAAATAAGTAGGTGTGAGAATTTGTTCTTTTCCATTTGTTTTTCCTCCTCTATTTATAAATATTTCAAATAAGCATTTAGGATAAATATCTTTTTTTGCTACAATAGAAAACACAACATAAACACTCCTACCACTTCTCAACTTCTTTACTTCCTAAGTTTTTGGGATGACCTCCACAACTCTTCAAATTGCTTTTTTGATTCCCATCAATTGAACCATCTTTGGGGTAAAAATGCAAAAAAAAAAAAAAAAATCTTTAATTTGGTGCTTAGTTTCTGAAACTTTTGGCTCCAAATTGGATTTTAGAAGTGTGTGTGTCTATATATATATATATGCGACAAATGAAAAAGCTAGCTGTAGAGTGAAGTTAGATTTTTGAGTTTGAAGAAACATACTAGGTATGAATGATTCTTCTTTCTCTTTGTTTGAACACTATTATGTACATCGCGATGATATATATAATAAGGATATTAAGACCTTAGACTTACTAATTTTATGTATGCATTAGAAAATTTTTCTTCCTGAAAACAGAATACAAGAAGACTCCAATTCAAAGTAAATTATCCATGTGAAGAAAATCGCTTAAACTTCACAAAATAGCTACTAGACATACATGAAATTATGCTCTTCCAACTTCGCATTGAGTGAAAAATATGATCCATGTAGTACAGTTCATTTTTTCTTCAATACCATAGAAGCAAATAACCAACATACACCATTAGAACAATTTGAAGCAATCACTAGTATAGTTCTACATGGCTGCTTCTTAAATTTTTTTTAATTTCAGATTTTCGAGGTGTTGAAAAAACTATATTCAATGTACAAGTGATTCTTTTGTTTGGTATAATTTTAATTTTACAGAGGAGCTCCTAGGACAATCTTCAACATCATTACACATATAGTAGCTCTTTGAGAAAAGGTGAACTACCACTTCGCTTCATCCTTTAGTTTCTTAATCTTTTTTGATCTACCTCATTGAATTTCTCATCCAATATCTCATATCTTTCAATGATCTTCTCGTACAAAGCACCTTGCCTGCCTCAATACTTCAAACTTTCTGTCGAATTTGCATTCTTGGAAAGATTGAAAACTTCATATAGTCCAAAATATTGTTTGTTTTTCCCGGTGAAGGAGACAGTAAAATCAACAACACAATCACTTTGTCTTGAATAAGAGATGGTGTTTTGTGTTATTAGCAGAATAACCAGGAGTAGGATCCTCATAAACACTGTGATTGTCAAGAACATTGGTATTATAAACGTTGTAGCGATTTCTCATATCATCACGAACATAGTTGTTCATGTTGGAGAAACTTCACACAACTTCCTAAAAATCCCAATTGAATGTAAAAATCTCCAGACCTGTATAGCAGAGGGACATATAAAAACACATATTTTTCACAATTATCATTTATTATGCATATGCGATGATATTTTGTAGGGATATAACCAAAGTCATGGTACCAGGAGGACGTGTCTATATGCAAAAAATACTGACCAGAGAAACTATTTCAGCTAGTCAATCTTCCGATGAGTCAAATAAATGTACTCCTGCTACTTCTCACGACCCAATGTACACCTTGGACGTGACATGGAAAATAGGACCCCGTGAGTTCCTAAACAAGCCACTTGACATAAGCATGACACTATGAATATCAAATGAAGAGAATACAACATAAGAATTAGATATAAGTCTCAAGACTCTTTCAACTCATAAGGAAAATATCAAGAGAGTACATGACTGAAATAATGCGGAAATAAACTATGTCTGACAAAGCCTTCTACAACCAAAGATGTGGTTAGGACAAATCCCTAAACCACGTACAAAGTCAGAAAAGGAAATGACTCCAAAGTATAATATGATAAAATGTGATCTCGCCCTCGAAACATGAGGACTCACCACTAGAAATCAACAAAGCTGAGCAATCCCAATATAGTTACGACTGGAGGGAGGAGCGTCAGATCCTATATTATAAAACAATATAGGCACAAGAGATATATGCGTCAATACTTTGAATGTATTAAGTATGAGGAAGATTATAAAACAAAAAAATGTGATAATGTGAATAGTTCAAAACATGAAAATGCATGACCAAGTAAAACATGTCCAAGTCCAATAAGCTAAACCAAAAATCTTGGGACAAGGTCAATGCAACATTTAAAAGTTATAGTTTAAGCTTAATAATCATTTGAGGAAGTCATAAAATCTTTAAAGAAAACCAAAGTCTTTGTGGGAAGATTACCATTAACCGACATAGACCATGTGAAGTATAACATGAAATCTGATGTCTTTCCCGTACCAAAAAAAGATGTCCTAATTTGCCAAGGTATGGACCATAAACTTCTATCTTAGGTGGATCCACTAGCTAATGTCTTTCTAAGACAAGTCCTAAGGGATTGCTACTAGAGACTCGACCTCTACTAATGATAACACCTCCATCTCAACATCCTCTTAGTGCTAAGTAAAATCCCAAATGAAAATAGGCATAATCATAATATTTGGAAAGATAAGAATCTAGTAATATCAATCCAATCATAAGCTTCATAATCATAGAATAGCTTCTTTCAAAATCATGATTTCATAACATGTTCATAAAGACACTTATCTAAGCATATAAATCATTATTAACTTTCATAATCAGAATACTTCAATTTGGAAGCAACCTTTCAAAAAACATTTGAAACTTCATCTAAATGAGTACTTTATTCACAAATCATTCACTTTCATGATGCATGCATAATTTTATAATCATAGTTCATAATCATAACATAGACATATAGCATGGGTTCATATGAAATTCATTGAAAAATATGTAATTGAATCAAATCATGCATAATAAGATCAAATATAGATAATTAAATCATAATTAATTGAATCCATGGAGAATCACATGAAACCCTAGAAAATTGGGTAGAATTCAAAAGAGAAATTGAGTTTCTTTGGGGACTCAATGGATGAAAAGGATCCATTGATGAAGTTACCACATACCTTGGGTAATCAAAGCCCTAAAGATGGAAGAAGAAACCTTGAAGCCTGAAGAAACCCTAAAATCTTCCTTGAGCCTTGAGAGAGAATTAGAGAAGAAGACCTTTGAGAGAATTTGAGGGTTTTGAGTGAATGGGTAGATTCCTAAGAGTAAAAGTAGTCATAGGACTTATTTATAGGGTCAAAATGACATAGTATAGGTATAGAAAGGATAGGAACAAACCCAAATAACCTTGATTAAAAACTGCCAAATAGTCTCTACGAACGACCTACGGTTTGTACAACTTTTTATGGATCGTATTGGTCATCCGTAGAACTAAATAATGGGGAAGAATATTTAGAACGATTTCCAGGAAATCCTTCTACGGGTCGTGTAACTTCTTACGGCTCATAAATTTTGTCCGTGGAACCCAGTGACCAAAATCCTTCAAGTCCAAATCAATTCCCATAGGCCGGGTCTACGGTCCGTCGAACCTTCCACGGTCCGTGTAACCACCCGTAAACCCAAAGTCCATCAAATTTCATCAAGTCTAAATCACTTCTATGGACCATCCTACAGCCCATCAAAACTTCTACGAACCATCATGTCGGTCCATCGGAACTTCTTCTAGGACTTGACATTTTCCAATTTCTCATCTTACCTTCTATGACTGGGCTCTACGAACCGTAGAAATTGGTAGGGGACATAGTCCCATTCGTAGATCACTTTGCACCAGATACTTTTTTGCAACTTTCTTTCCAAACTCAATGTATTACCTCAAAAATTGGATGTTGAGTTGGAAAGGGAAAGTTGCATTTTTGGCACTGGTGTTGTTACACCCTGAAAATTTCTAAGTTAAGACTCGAACCATTCTTCATTTACGTATAAGGCCGTATCGGGTGATTCTTAAATTGTCCATATGTGTAGAGGTCAAGTCTTTAGTGTGGGAATAGATTTGGATATGAATTAAGGTCACAAGAACCCCCTAGCACAAAGTTGAGTTGAAAGTTTCCTTATCGATTAAGTTTTGACACAAGATTCTACTTGAGTCCACCTCAAATAATCATATCTCTCAACACATAATGAATTGTGTGGACCATTACCTACTAAATTAAAGGTCCTTGAGTCCTCTTTCCACCACCACCAAGTTTGTCTTATTTCGAGTTTGGAGTAAAACATTATGACCGTTTTAGTAAAGTTGTGTCAGGTAGTCGTAGAACTACGACTGCACCTACGAATGGTAGATATTTCGACGAATGGTAGACCCTTCTGTGAAGGATTTCTGCAATATTTTTTCAGCAACTTCCTGCACACGTTCTAGGGTTATTTTGGTCATTTCCTAAGTTTTTAACCCTATTCTAAGCCATTTTAAAGTGTTTTAATGGTGTATATCATTCAAGTAACAATTTTTTCTCTCAAAATCATTAATCTAAACCTTCAAGTATCTACAAATTCTCTTAAAACTCACATAGGGTTCCTCTTCTCCATCAAGAACCCTAAAACCTTCAAATAAAAAATTTAAGATACTAAGAGAATCCTTCCACCCAAGGTTTTACCATGTTCTTCCACTCTAGAAACTTTATAAAAGAGTTTCTTTTATCAAGATTAAGCACCAGGATTCCAAGATCAAAGGTTTCCTCCAAGAAAACGAATGCTCTTTCTCAAGCTTAAGATAAAATCAAGTCTCCACAAAAGTTTTCAGTTGAATAACTTCATAATCAGGTATGTAAGGCTATCATAGTGTTGGACTAGTTCGTCCTCACGCCCTACATCTACTTTTAAATTTGTAAAAGAGTAATCTAGGGTTCTATCCTTAGATTTGAGTATTCTTGAGATGAGTTGATGTTGATTTATGAGTTCTTGAGTCCCTGATTCTTTTTGAAATTCTATTCCTAATTATTGAATTGCTATATGTTATCCATGAGATTATTGAGTTGATTCGTTCATGTCTATATTTCAGCATGAACCCTATTAATTGAGTATTCTTGAGATGACTAGTATCATTGAGTTTCGTGTTCTTGAGTTTTGAGTATTGACTTTTTCTATATTGTTATTGAGATCCTTGAGTTGAGTTGTTCGTGTCTATATTTCAGCATGAGCCCTATTTTGAGTTATAAATTTTGAGAATCTTTTAAAGCCAACATTTTTGTTTTAAATTGAGTTTTTGAGAAAGTAAAGAGAAATTTGAGAAAGAATTTTAACCAAGATTTGAGCAAGAGTATAAGGGAACTAAGTATTTCCCAAATGTTTCATTTTTACATGAAAAAAGAGAGTATTATTTTGAGAAAAGTAAAAGAGTTTTAGAAAGAATGAGTACAGAGCAGTTACCTCTTAAAGAGGCCCCTTTTGAGTAATTATCTCAACCTAGAGAAAGTATTTTTACATTGAATAAAGAGAAACCTTGTTTTTTAAATGAGCAATGAGCTTAGAGATATTTCAGAGCAGTTACCTTTTTTAAGAGGATAGTTTGAGCAATTATCTCAAACCAGAGAAAGAGTATGTTTTATACATTTGAGGATGAGTATATATATTATTGGGAGTATTATTGAGCACCGATATGGGGATGAGTTTAGACAACTCAAAATCCTCATAAACCATGTTTTGCCAACATAGGTAATGGATCATACTTTTTAGATAAATCTTTATTGCTTAGTGGATCCACTTAGTTGAGAGGTTCTATACCCTGGCATGGTATTAGGCAGTTCTGACAGCGTGGGAGAGACGTTGTATCATCACATAACTCATAGTGATGATTGTCGATTAGAGAATCTCCTAAATAAGTGTAAAAATTATTTTGTTGAATTTTTATATACATCCTTTAGTTAACATCTTTTATTTATGAAGCTTTAAATGTTTTAATCTCTTGTTATTGCTTTGTATTGAGTTCAATTGAGGTAAGTATTCTTTCAACCCTATTAGTTCAACTATTTATCCATTCAGCTATATTACAAACTGGTACATTCAATGTGCTGACGTCATTCGACATGCATCTTTTAATGATGCAAATATAGGTACTTAGGATCCTCAACAAGAGTCCGTTGAGATCACTTCATCCACTCGTCAACTTTTGAGTGAGGCCTCCTTGCTTCCGGAGGACTCCATTTTTGTGAGTTATTAGTATTAGTTTTTTTTAGGAGTAATGGGTCTTGTCCCAACACTCATCTTTATACAGTAGAGGCTTCATAGATAGATAGTTTTGGAGAGTCTTTCTGTTTTAGATATTTTATTTAAAACCTATGTTCATACTTAGTATATTTAGAGAGTTTTGAGATTTAAAGAAACTGTTGATTTAGCATTTCTTTCAGTTTAATGCTTGTGTATGCTTGAGTTAGTATTCCACTCGTAGTCAGCTAGGATGAGGATTCGCTTGGGGACCAGCAATGGTTCTCGAGTGCCGGCCACGTCTAGGATGTAGGCTCGGGTCGTGACAGGTGTAGGTTCCTACGAGCCTACCTACAGACCGTAGGAAGTTCTACGTGCCGTAGGAAGGCAATCATAGGAGTTGGGTTGGATTTTTAGAAAATGTAAAGTCTCTGATGAGTGTCTACGGACCAACATGATGGTCCGTAAGAAGTTGTACGGGCAGTGGGAAGTGCCCGTTAAAAGTGAAATTTGACTTGAAGGATTCCTTGGATTTGGATTCTATGAAGAGGGCCAATGGGCCGTAGGAAATTCCAGGACTCATAGGAAGGGTCTCGTGGAAGCTTGGACAAATGTTGTGCTCCATTACCGATTCTACAATTGACCAGGATGGTCCGTAGAAATTCTTATGGACCGTAGGTCCAACCGTAGAGACTGTTCGGCAGTTTTAGTTCTGAGAAATTTGGGTCATTTCCTATCCTTTTAACTCCTAAGCTGTCACGACCCAAGCCTAGGGCCTAGATGTGACCGGCGAATGGGGAACCCGAAGGAACCCCAAACAAGCCTCATAGCGTATCATTACACATCCTTGGTCGCGGAAGCAATTAAATGACCATAAGCGATAAGCATAATCAAGGGGGAAATCGGGACTAAGGGAGCAAGAAAGAAAAAAAAAGAAATGATACATAAATACCATAGATGAGTCAAGCTCAAGCATAATACACGACTTGTCCAACACCACCTCTAAACATGAGTACTTAGCGGGGGCCAAGACAAACTACCGGGCTCACCCTCATAGTCAAAACATAACTAGAAAGGAAAAGTTTTATACATAGCAAAAGATCATGAGCAACGTCCCCGAAATGGAGGACTCACCAATAACCACTATAGAAAATCGTACTAGCCACGCGGAGGAGGATGGTCAAGCGGTGCTCCGGTCCCTACATGGTGACATCATGTAGGCATAGAGTATGCGTTAGTACATTTGAATGTACTAAGTATATGGGATGCAATGCAATGCTACATTAGATGGACATCATAGAAAATGCGTAATCATACCCAATAGATAGCATATTAATGAAATGATATGTATAATGATGCTTACATAAAAATCATATTTAGTGGGACGTAGTACATGTGTGGCGAGTGACCATCAATATAGTATTTCCAAGGCCTACCACCCCCTTGGAGAGGCGAAAGAGGTACAAACCCCTCAATATGGTTACACGGGCCTACCACCCCCCGAGCTAGGGACCAAGGTACAAACCCCTCGATATGGTTATACGGGCCTACTACCCCCCGTACTAGGCAACCAAGGTACCAACCCCTCGATACGGTTATACGGGCCTACTACCCCCCGTACTAGGCTTGGTCGACTCACAACACTTATTTAGGGAAAATCATATACATGTGTCCATTTCATCATCATTTCAGTAATTACATAACCATCCGACTCATAGGACGTACCTTGGACCTTCCCTTTCCTAAGAATTCTATAAATGGGCATTTTATCAAACACAAGGTGGGCAATTGTTCATGTAAATGAAATCATGTATTTCAAGAATACTAAGTCCAACCAATTCCAAAATCCATATAAATCAGCCCACCAACAACATACATATATATATCAACCTTCATAATTTGATCATGGAAGCATGTAAACCATAAACATCACATAATAATTCCATTTCATGATAATATGCAAAATGGACCATAATAGGGTGTGTAGTAGTAATTCCATAATTCAAGAGTTCATAAATAATCATAAGGACCCATAAACTTGAAGTAGAAATAGAGGATAAATGGTTGGACTTGTGGAAAGGAAGGTTTCCACAATCAAACCCACATACCTCAACTTTGGAGAATCCTTGATGAAGATTGGAATGGAGAATCGAAGCTTGAGATTGAGTCTTGAATCCGGAATTAGAGCTTGAGATGTTTGAATTTGGTTGAAGATCTTGGGAATTTTTGGAGAGGGCTTAGAGAGTGTTTTTGGAGTTAAGAAAAATGACTAAGTATGGGATGGGACATATCCCCTTTTTATAAAAAACGTCTCCAACCCGCCTAAAAAAATAGCTCACTGGAAATTGCAAATCTGCACAGACAGGTTTTACGAAAATGGTCATAACTCCCTCATCCTAACTCGGATAAGGTGAAACCAAGTGCGTTGGAAAGCTAACTCAAAGAGCTTTAATTTAATAGTTTGCAGCCCTTTCCAGTTCCTTGTGTGCTAAGAGATATGCCCCTTTAAAGTTGACCCTCCAAATCGCAATTTTTGCGATTTTCGAATTTTGATACGGTTGCTCTAAAATTCGGGTTAGACCCATTTCCCACTCAATTTGACCCCAAAAATAAGAATATGAAGTCGAATTTCCGAAATCATGCACGGATTTTGAGATGTTTCCGAAGCACATTTTCGGGCATTTTTTGGGGTCGTTTCAATATCTCCCCCTTGGGAACATTCGTCCCCGAATGTTAAAGAAACGTACATGAGAGACACAAACATGGCAACTTCAGCCCACATAAGGATGCAACAATGCACTTACACCTTATTTCAAAACCTCAACATAGTTGTAAAACCACAATGAACTTGTTCAACTTAAACATGAATGTATGCAATGACATGGGGGCTGAACTTAAGACCTGAGATTTTATAAAGGGCTTAGATCAATACCTTAGGCTTGAGTGGAGTGGAAAAGATAAAGATATCGCCTTTGCATGTCCGCTTCGGCCTCCCAAGTAGCACTTTCAACTTGTTGATTTCTCCAAAGGACTTTAATGGAAGCCACATCTTTGTTTCTCAACCTCTTCACTTGTCTATCTAAAATCTGAACCGGAACCTCTTCATAGGTCAAATTATCTTCCACAACACCCACAACATCAAGAGACACCATGGCACAAACTACCCACAACATTCAAGAGACACAATGGCATTCGGATCACCCACACACTTCCTCAAAATAGACACATGAAATACCGGATGAACCAAATCCATCTCGCTAGGCAATTCCAACTCATAAGCTACCTTGCCAATTCTCCTCATCACCTTATAAGGACCCACGTATCTTGGGCTCAACTTGCCCTTCTTACCAAAACGAACCACACCCTTCATGGGTGTCACCTTCAAATAAACCCAATCACCAACTCGGAATTCAAGAGCCCTTCTCCTCACATCGGCATAGAACTTTTGGCGACTTTGGGCCATTCTTCAACCTTTCTCTAATCCATCCTAACCTTCTCAAGAGCCTCCATAACTAGTGTCGTGGTCCCTAACAAGGGCCATTCACACCTCAAGCACCAAACCGGTTGATTCTACAACGCCTCCCATAGAGAGCTCAAAAAGGAGCCATACCGATGCTGAATGGATAGCTATTGTTATTAGGAAAATTTCAATCAATGGACAGATGGATCATCCCAACTACCCTTAAGCTCCAATACACAAGCCCTAAGCATATCTCAAGTGTTTTGGATAGTCTTTCGCTTGGTCCATCCGTTTTGCGGCGTGAAAGGCCGTAGTAAAGCTTAAACTCTCGGACCTAGACCCCTTTGAAAAAGACTTCCAAAAGTGTGAAGTAATTGAGTACCACGGTCCGATTATGATGGTATTAGCAGGAATCCCCATGCAACCTTACCAAGTCATGATATATAACCTTGCATAATCTTCCGCCCCATATGTGGTCCTTTTACCGGTAGAAAATGAGCCGATTTTGTCATCCTTATCAACCACCACCCAAATAGAAATCAAAACCTTTTCTAGTCTTGGGTAAACCAACTACAAAATCCATATTAATTTCTTCCACTTCCAAGTATGGATCTCTATGTCTTGGGTTAGACCACCCGGCCTTTGATGTTCGGCCTTGACTTGTTGACAACTATGACAACCGGAGACGAATTTGGCAATGTCCTTCTCATGCCTCCCCACCAATACACATCCCTCAAATCTCTATACATTTTGGTGGAACCGGGGTGGATGGAGTAGGAAGAATTATGAGCCTCCTCAAGAATTTTCTCCCTCAAACCATCAACACAAGGCACACACAGCCTACCTTGGTACCTAAGGGCACCATCTCCCCCTTGGGAGAAAACTTCCACTTGCCCTCTTTTCACCAAGGCTTCAATTCAAACAAGGAAGAATCAAGATCTTGTTTTGCTATCACCTCATCAACCAAGGAAGGACCTAGCACCATCAACAACGACCACACCACCATTACCAACCTCTTTCCAACCTAACCCCCCACCTAGCCAAGCGATGTACCTCCCTAGCCATTTCCCTTTCACCAATCTTTCACCAATATCAACATGAGCTAGGCTACCCATAGACACCCTACTCAAAGCATCCGCCACCACATTAGCTTTACCGGGATGATAATGCACACTCATATCATAATCTTTAAGAAATTCTAGCCACCTTCTTTTTCTCAAGTTGAGATCTTTTTGGGTGAAGACATATTGGAGGCTCTTATGATCGGTGAACACATCGACACGTACCCCATACAAATAATGACGCCAAATCTTTAAAGCAACCACCACCGCGGCTAATTCAAGATCATGCGTAGGATAGTTCTTTTCATGCACTTTGAGTTGTCTAGAAGCATAGGCTATCACCTTACCATTTTGCATTAGGACACAACCCAAGCCAACTCTAGAAGCATCACAATACACAAACAATTCCCTCGAAGCCCACCGGTAGTGACAATATAGGAGCGGACCACAAGTTTATCTTTCAAGGTTTGAAAACTCCTTTCGCACTCGTCGGTCCACTCAAACTTAGCCTTCTTTTGTGTCAACTTAGTCATGGGAGAAGCAATAGAAGAAAACCCATTCACAAATCTCCGGTAGTAACCCGCTAAACCCAAGAAGCTCCTAATATCCGACGGGGTCAATGGCCTAGGCCAATTTCTAATCACATCGGTCTTCTTAGGGTCTACCTTAATACCATTCCCCCGACACCACATGACCTAGGAAGGCAACCTCCCTCAACCAAAATTCACACTTTTCATACTTGGCATACAACTTCTCTTCTCTTAATCTTTGCAACACAACCCTCAAGTGACCCA